>VZSZ01012185.1:958810-974538 GCA_013398815.1 Ibidorhyncha struthersii | reverse complement strand
CTTCTTGGCCACCAGGGCACATTGCTGGCTCATGGTCAGCTTGTCCCCCAGGACTCCCAGATCCCTCTCTGCAGAGCTGCTTTCCAGCAGGTCAACCCTTAACCTGTACCGGTGCATGGGGTTATCCCTCCCTAGGCGCAGTACCCTACACTTGCCCTTGTTGAACTTACATTAAGTTCCTTGGGGACAGTTGGGGATGCAGCTGAGGGGTGTCTGGGAGTTGGGGAGAGCGGACAGGTGTGCAAGGAGAGCCCCCGTCATGGTGGCCACAGTCCATAGCTTGCCAGAGGCTGAAATGCATGTGGATGGAGGGATGAGGTGGTCAGGGCCATCTCTTGCAGCATCCAGAAGGCACAGGTTGGGTTTGTGGTCGGTTTGGTTTTTTTTTTTCTTTTTTTAATGGGTGAGTTGGTGTCCACAGGAGGTACACGTTGGTTATGGGGCAGGGTCTAGACAGGTGCCCATGGAGGCCTGGCTAGAGCTGTGCTGCTGTGGCCGGAGCTGCCTGACCAGCAAAGGGCAACTCCTTCCTCTTCAGCACATGAGCACGCCCAGAGAGCCGAACCTGCCCCGGGGTCTTGCAGTTTCCTACCCCAGCCATGATCTTTCTGTTGCAGGATGAGGAATGGAGGTAGGTCGGGGCTGGGAAGGCAAAGCTTGAATCGCTACTTCAGCCTCACGCTGAAGTTCAAGGGCACAGGAGATTTCTGGAACTGCTGAAGAGCTGAGTGAAAGACAAAAAATATATCTGAGATATCCAGGAATTGAAGGTGATTTTAGCTGATCATCTTAGTGCTTCAAGAGTGCACGTCAAAGGCAAAGGATGCTGCTGTTTGCTGGTCATTACTGTTACAGCACCCTGTGGTTCTAAAGTACAAGAAGATGAAAACAGTCATTTAAAAACTTCTATTTTATGAGGGAAATATCAATCAGGGTTTATTTAACAATGTAATATTATTAAGCAAGCACTACTTTAATATTTTAGGTTCTACTTGGTAAAACATAACTTACTTGGGATGAAAGATCATGTGTTCTCACTTGCATTCGGCTAAGTGTCTGCCATTGTAACGTCAGAACCTGAGAAACTGGTTTTGTCCAGTTAATTCTGTCATAGTCTTTTGCAAGGATTCAGTGCTTAAGGTTTAAACAAAATAATCTAGCTTTTGCATGTCCTCCCACTAATATATAATATTGATCACGGATTTTGTTTCTCACACCAATTCCTGTGGGTTTGCTGGCACCGGGAAGAATGCAGCAACCATTCTACCACAAAACAACACTCAGCAGCAAAGCCACATAATCTTGCAGATAGACTTCTCAAAAGACCCCAACTTCTGCTCTTCGTAAACTAATTCCTGTCCACCTGGCTGAGATGTCCTGAGGTGGCACGTAAGTTGTGAGAAAACCTTTTCCATTCATCCCATGGGTCTGTAGTTTGCTTGTGTGATTCGCTTAGCCATGGGCCTTTCGGGAGTTTTATTAGTAGCCTTTCTCTGGGTCTAATCTGAGGAGAAGAGCCTGAGTTGCTGCCTTCTTATGAAATGGCAGATCACAGCAGTTGACCCGAGGTGCAAAACTCACTGAAGTCCTCTTGTCTAAAGGCTCAGCAGCAAAATTGTTTTATTTGCTAATCTGAGTTAAATATTTGTCTGTCTACGCTTAGTATGAGGTATGTAGGTAATGGGAGGTTATGTGATTTAAGGTAATCCACTATAGAGCAGGTTAAGCAGACGACTTGATGTTTGCTGGATGGTAAGAGATCGGCTGCTGTGACACTGCTAGCATGTGGTAACACCTCAAATTGCAGCCGGTCCCTTACGTGGTCATGTATCTTCAAGCAACAAGTGAGGAAGGAGAAATATTTTGAGGTGTCGCAATTACATTTTAAATGTCTGAAAGAACTTAAGTGAGACACGATATCATTTTTTCACTCTATTTAGCAAAATGGCAATAGTTACTAAAAGTTACGTACCAGCTGGGCTGATGCCTGCTAAACAGAGACTTTATTTTGGCAGCACACTCGAGTGATATAATGGACTTTTTTAGCCCCCCTTTCACTCCAGTGTTATTCTGCTATTTTCAAGTGCCTTTTTACGTCGCGTTTTCAAACAAACAGATTAGTCAGACTCTGCAACAGCTTTCCAGAGCATTAGGACAGTGACAGAAAATCTAATGAATTGTAAGACGGAGAGTTTCCAGTTTATGAATGGTATTCTATGGGAGGGATGTGTGCAACAGCAAAAGAGACAGGCGTCCTCCAGAAACGCTAACAGTCTCGCTTTTGTACACCCTTGACTGTACTAGCTTGGCTGAAGTAAGAAGAGTTCTGCCAGTTTGGAGCAGGTAGGGGCCTGGCTTAGATGACCTCAAATTCGATGACCTCAGCCTTGACAGAATAATTGGCACAAATTCAGGAACTAAGCGCACAGTCTCAACAGAAGTGTGGGGTTGCAAGTGGGGGCAGAAGGACAGACCATGGTATATTGTCCTCTTCTTACTCCTAAGTCAATGAGAGTTTGGGTGCATTCTTTGCATCCCGGTGGCTTGTACGTCCAGACCCTAATTTCTGAGCAGATCAGGGCATTTGCAGAATACTCTTTACCACAGTAACTTAATGGGGCACACAGAAGATAAAATAAGATAGGTACCTGTCCTGGTTTGAGGAACACAGGACTAATTTCTTTTCTAATGCTTGGGAAAACTGCATTTTTAGAAGACTCCAGTGTCTGAATTTGTGAAAATATTTACTTTATAGCCAGCTATGGTGTGCGGGTTTCAAGGTCTCAGTGTTTTCAAGCTCGCCCGGTGCAGGGATGAGGAGGAGTGAGACCCGGGCACTTGACCCAAACTGGCCAACAGGATTATTTCATACCATGAACGTCACATTCTATACAAATTAGAAAGTTTGCTGTGAAGTTTTCTCTTCCTTGATGGTGGCAATCCAGAGAACTTCCTGCCCCGGTGCTGGACCCCTGAGTCCTTCCCTTCCTCCCAAAGCTGTAGCGCTCGCAGTGTCCAACATTTGCTGTCCACTGCTGGGAGTGCACAGCTTCCTACTTCTGGCTGAGTGTAGTCCTTGTATATTTTATGTTGGTATCAGGATCAATATTTGTTCTCTAGTGTTATTAATGTTAATTATTTAGTCTTAGTCTATTAAATCTGTTTATATTTCAACCCTTGTGTTTTCTTGTTTTTTCCCAATTCCTCTTCCCGGCTGGAGGGGTCATTTGGTGATAGAATAATGGTCTGAACGACAATAAACTGTTGTGGGTTTCTCAAACCATAGCAGTAGCTAAATCTGCTCAGCCACAGTGGTTTAAATGTGTTCGTTCTTTGGTTTGATACAAATAATTTTCTAGTCCATTTCCTCATCTGTCTTAGAAATGAACTTTATGACTTCATTACCCAGCTCAGAAGTACCTGGCTGTGAGTTCAGACTCCTTTACCCCCCTTTTTAATAGAAGGAGATTATTTAAAGCTGTAGGTAGCTCCAAAGTTTCTTTTTCCTCCCTTGCTGAGAAAAGCCCTGGATTCCTGTGACTGTTGCACACTTACCCAAGGAGACAATTGCTTTCATATCAGTCCTTAGGAAAGACCGAAACAAAATGAACTGAGAAGAAGGAGTAGAAAACGTGTAATGGTTATTTTCACTTCTGTTTATTCTGGAACAAAGATCCTCAGTATCTGTAAATTGCTTAAATCTGTTTTATTTAAAGGGTTTATATTAGCTGAGGATCTGGTTCCTTGTACTTTGCGAGGTACTTGTTTGAAGTTGATTTGGTTTTGGTTTGGTTTTTTTTCCTTTATTCGAATGCAGTGCTTCAGACATTTCAAGAAGTTAATTTTTGAGGAAATGTTGTCTTACCATAAGAGCTGACTGTCATGGCACTGTAATTCCAGCTTCACCAAAACATCTAAGCAGAAACATTGGAATTGCTGTGGCAATGTGAAATATCTGAAAGGCCTGTATGTTTCATAATATCCACCATAATTTTATTTTTGTTGTAAACAACTGAATTTCAAGTACAAGCGATAATACTGGGGCCAAATTAATTTACATCTATGTCATCCCATGGGCACCAGCATGCCTGTGAGAGCGTAACCCTGGCGGAATGTCAGCCAATACATTTTTCTCCATTTTTGGCTGGCTAGAGCTTTGGGCCAGGATCTGTTTCTGATTATGTGTCAGATATTACGCACAGGAGAGGAATCCAGAACCCGTTGTTAGGCTCCATGGGAAGTTAAGCACCTCCTAATGGGATGCAGAAGAAGCAACAGGCTGAACAGAGCACAGTCTAAATCCAGCACGGCCAGCCCGCAGCTGCCTGAAGCTAGCCGATAGGAAACATTCAGAATAGAGTGAGTCTAATATCTGGACCGTTTCTGACCTCAGGGAAGGCAACCTCAGAACAGCAGTGGCTCTTCTAGCCTCTTGGGAACTGAAGAGAGGTGCTGACATCCTTTCTTGCAGAGAAATGAAAAGTTTTGTTTGAAGTGGAAGCGCTGGCAATTTCTTTTGTATAGTAGCTTAACAATTAGAATATGAGAGACTTGGATTCGGTTCCCTCCTTGGTCTAGGTATTCAGTGATGGTGGCTCCTGTGTCACTGGGAAAAAATACCGTAACCATCAAGTGTCCTGGTTTGAGGTAAAACAGGACCAATTTTGTACAGTAACTTTGCTTCTTGGCTAGGCCTCTTATAACTCCTGAAATTAACAGCATATTGTGCAGACAACGTTCGCTCTCAGAGTGATACCTGTGTTCATAGCTGATGCCAAGGCATGGTATGCAGAGAGGCTCTTGCTTATACACCCAAGGCCAGCTAACTTTGTCACTTGCCCCGTTGGAGGGTCGGAAGTGGAAAAGCGCAGTGGGGTCCCACCTGCGGGGAGGAGCGGACAGGACAGGTGACCCAAAACTGACCAACGGGGTATTCCATCCCATCTGCCTCATGCTCAGTATAAAAGCTGAGGGATCAAAGAGTCAGCTCTTGCTCTTTTTCTTCTATGGCCGATGTCTGAGGAGGACTCTGCCTGTTTGTCTGCCTTTGGTCCCAATCCTGAATGCAGATCCGGAATCCAGTTCCCGTCCATCACTGAGTCCAGCCTGGGACTGCCCCAGTGCCAGCAGGTGTCGAGATTGTCATCCTGGGAGCTTGATACGGTTTTGTGTATATTTCATTATTTCCTTTTATTTTATTATTAATATTTCATTAAAGTAGTTTAGTTCCTTCTAAACTCCTAAGTCTCTTTTTCCCTCCTCTGCCTCTCTCTCTGAAGAGGGGTAGAGGGGAGCATCTGTCGGTCCCATCTGGGGTCCCCCACGTCCCAAGTAGCTGATTTGGCCTAACCCACGACAATCAGCCTAATGGCTATGTTGGTGGGGGCCACCTGCCATTTGTATTCCGCTCTGGAAGTAGTAGAGAAAAGAATATGAGATTCATGGGGTCAGAAAGGCAAGTGCATCTGAATTTGACTGTGAGTACACAAAAAGGGGTGCTCATCCCAACACTGGGAACTGTACTTCTTACTGTAAGATACAAAATCAATACTTTTAAAAAAATGGACAGAAGAACATCAATGTTTTGGATCCCAACTAAGCACAGGTGTGAACTAAGCATTGAATTTTTTATTTCTGTCAAGACTAGGTTGCTACCTAGGGTATTCAAAAACGTGCACTTGCAGGAAAGCTTTACAGCTAAGTAAGGAAGCATCTTTGGAAATCAGAGCTGGACAGCAGTTGAGCAAAGTTATTTGAACTGCAGCTTTAATTTGAAGTCCCTTCGTAAGACTACATCCCATTTTAAGCGCTCAAGTCTTTTATTGGAACTACCCCAAAGACAGATAACCTGATACTTACAACAGGAATGATTGCCTTCCTTACTGTAAATTCTGTCCTCCAAGGCTCCAGTAGTTGATTGAATGGATGAACTCCCTTCATCCTTCTGTGGAGATACTGCCATATTGATCGCTTGGAGTTTGTAGTGGTAAAGTCACTCATTCTGTCAGAAGTGTAACGCTTCCCATCTCTTCAAGCCAACATTTGGTGAAAATAGTCTATCTTTGATCTTTCTTCATTATTTTAAGTCAGTTAAGACTTCAGAGACATAAACCCACTCAATAACTTACATTTTCCTCAAGTTTTTGCCCTTTTCTTTCTGATCTTTATAAATAAATACAAATAACTGTATGTAGGCCCAGCCATTTTGCAGTAAGTGCCATTGACATTTTTTCAAGAGTGAGACTCTGGTGGGAGTGTATTTCTGCAGTACGCTATTGATATAGCACTGTATCTCCAGTTATACTCTGACATGGTGTCTCTTCTGCTAATAGAAGGCCCCAAATATGTCATTACGTAGGCAAAGCTTCATGTAGCCTTCAAGAGACTTTGCCCGAGTAAGGACTGAGCACATTTGGAAATTGTGAGAGTAGTAGGAGCACTCAGATGCTAACAGCACATTGTATAACAATAGTAGGGAAGGGAGATTTTGGCTGACAACCCTTGGACAGTCTCCCAACTTCTTACAAAACATACCATCCTTTGTGGCATTGCTCATGCCCAAGCTGAGTGGGCAGGACTTTGGTTTCATAAGAAACGGCCAGATGCAATGAAATCCGTAATTCTCTGTTTATCTGTTTTTGACAGATGAGAGGTTGAGTCAGGATTGCTGCAATTTGAACCCTTTATTAGAGGGATGATATTTATTCCAGATTGGATGTTCCTCATATATTAAATCTATATATATACACTGCTGCTTAACCCCTAATGGCTATAGTCTTACCGTCATCAAAGTTGGCAGAAGTTTTGCTACCGACTTAGTAGGGATCAAGGCTAGATTCTTTGCCTGTAGCCAGGTTTTTCTTTCGTAGCTGCAGGAAATTCCTCCTTCTGAGCTTTGGCCATATTCTTAAATCGGTGATCAATTTGCAAGAACTTTTCCCTTGCAAAAGCAGATTCCTTTCCTGAATTTTACTTCCATAATACAGTGACTGATAAAACAGTTCCTATTTAAACGATGCCCAGCGTATCAAGTAAAACAGGCAAATTCATCTTCAGTGCCAGCATCTGCCCTTGGTATGTCCGCTCCGAGTTGCCAACTTTCCAGTGGAACTCTGGTTCAGTTGCCTAAAAAGGCTCTGGTGTTTATTAATGGGTCACAGAAACTACAGAAATAAAGCGATGAAAAACACAATCTAAAAAGTTTAAAAGGCAAAGATTCTTGGTTCTGCTTGCCACCTCTATTAAACAGGAAGATGACTTTCTCTTGTTAAAATAGCTGGTCTGTTAGTTCCATGCAAAACAGCTGGTCCCACTTAACCGTAGTTTTTTTCAAAGCTATCCAAAGTTCGCAGGTATTTAAGCTTAACATACTTCCCATATGTCAAGCTACCAAGAGCTTCTTTCTAGGTAACTGAAAAGAAATGAATGGAAACTCACAGTTCTAGACCTTCTTCTTTCCCTGCCCGTCTCGAGAGGGTAATCGAGAAAGACTAGTGTAGCAGTGGTACAGCAATGAAGCAAGGGTTAGTTAAGCAAGTTGGCCCAGGAGCGTCTCTCACAGGAATGAGAAAGGAATTCTGATATTGGACTGTTGAAACTCACGCCAAACACACAAAAATAACGTTTTCCAACGGTGGGCTAGGAGCCTCTATGGTTTTTGTTCCATTATGCTAGTTTTGCTATGAATGACATCCAGAAACACTCCCTCGTAGTTACTTTTGCTTGAAGGTTACTGTCATCTGTAGTTATATAGATATAGAAATGGAAGAATAGATATATCATTATAGATATAGAAAACACATTCTTTCCTAGTCCAGTCTGTATCTAGGCGGATTTGTGCATGGCCTGTGTTTCTATATGTCGCTTGTGAAGTGCGTAAAAAAAAATCAATTTAGCATCCTCTAATGGGGCGTTTTCCTGGCAGCCTTGTGCGGTGCTTTTTGGTCCTGCTTGAATAAACTAAAAAATGAGAGGTGTTCTGCCCAGTTATAAAGTAATTTTAATAATGTACCAGTGATATTGCCAAAACAAGTAGATGCTGGCTACAGGTGGCTGGGCTGTGTTAATAAAACATTAGTTAAATTATCTGGAAACTACAGCTTGAAGGCTTGTGGGCAAAAAAAACAGGGCCTTTTGGGCCTCCCAAAATACAAGTACAAGATAACAGTGGAGGCCCTGAAAATTCAAGCACAGGGCAATAACAGAGGGCTCAGCACTGGAGTTAGGAACAACAAACTGTCAAGCACAGGTCACTAGAGAAAACAAAGCCTTGGGAGTTGAGTCAATCGATTTTGTGAGTCAACAAATAGAACAAAGAACAAGTCTGCGATATAGGTAAAACCTGTAATGTGTAGTAAACTGAGATATAACACTGAACTGTGAGCCAACAAAGAAAGAACAAGTTAACAGACTGTTAGCAAACAGATAAAAATGCCCCCAAGCAGACCTAGAGTGAGGAAGAAGAAATGCAGAACATCATTCTCCCCCTGGCAAAGAGGAAGAAGAAATCATAAATATCATCAATGTAGTCATAGCAAAGAACTTGGGACGCTGACAGCCTTACTATAACCGAACTTCACTTTTTCTAAAGAAGACCAGTGTTACTGACTTTTGAGCCCGGTGGAAGGGTGAGCGTGATAACAAAGAAAGGCACAGATGATATTAATTTTGTGTATAGTAATTTTAATTATATTGATATTGAATGAGCTGCAATAATTGGCTAATTTGGACTATATGTTTTAGCGTGATAGTGACCGGATTCATAATAACTCTTTCATTTGCTAAGACTTTCATTCTTGGCTTTATGTTTCTTTAGCCCACATAGATTGCATGGGATGTTTGGTCCGGACCCTAAACATCAGGACAGATAGATAAAACTTGGCTGCAACAACTGGTGGAGAAGGCAGACAACGAAGACTGTGACCTGTGTTGCAACAGCCCAGCAAAACAGGAATGGGATCAGAACGTGCCCAGCACTCAGTGTGATCTTACCAACTCTACGCAAACACCTAATAAGGTGGCTGGGTGATGTGAAAGCACCCAATTTTGTAAGCCTGGTCCTAAACTCATCCTTTAGTACACAGATCAGATGTCTGAAAGAGTTTATTGGAGTAATACCCTGCAGTTGCTCCACAGATGGACTCTTCTCTGTTAAAAAGTTCAGAAATGCAATTAACGTCCCATGAATCTGTGTGAACCTGTTTCCAAAACAATGTTGAAATCTCCAGTGGAAGTGAAGTGTGGAGTGGATGTCTAGATACACAACTCTCCTCTTGCAAGATGCAAAATGTAAATAAAAATTCACGCAAGAGTCACTAAATGCTTACCAACTAGTGGAGATTATTGCAGCGATCCTCTTGCACTGGACCCCTGATAAGCGCCTGCTTTAATGCTTACATACACTAATAAGAACCAGTGCGCGCTCTTCTGTAACACCTATTCACTGCGGGCAGTTCTCAGGGGATTCACAGATGAATATTAATGAAAGAGGGGAAAAATAACACGGTGTCCTCTTTGCAGTTTGCTTAGGCAGTGGCCACTGGCAGCTATACAGTGCTGGTATGCAGAGAAGTGACTGACCTGACTTGCCTCTTTTTGGATCTGCAAATAATCATTTTACCCAAGACAGGCAAGCGGTGTGCTCATTTCAAAACGCAGGCTGGTTTTACTTCTGGTAGAACAGATACTCTTACATTTCAGCAAAGTTTGCATAGTTTATTTTGTGCCAAGTTGTTTGCAGAGGAACTGTTTCCTCTTCTCCTCCCAACACATACAGCTTCCAGAAGGCATTTTATAGGCAAAATGCTATAGGCAGGGGATGGGTGGACGTGGGGGCGGAGGGTACACTGGGGCTTGGGTAAAAGGGTTGTGTCTTTCTGGGTGGGAGTCGTAGTCCGCACCTATTTTACAAACTGACTTTATTAAGGCAGCTTTGTTTAAAAGAATGTTGGAACAAAACATTATTATTTTTAATTATAGAGCCATAACAGTTCTAGCAGACAGAGTACAGATCAGGCATGATAAAACTTAGGCGTGATTAATCAGTTACCCAATTGTGACCGTTTGCTTTTCAGACCTTAGTGTCTTGTGCTGCTTCTTGAAAAGCTTTTTAGTCTTCACATAAATGTGTAACGCTTATGCCCTTACTTTTGACTCAGTGAGGACCCTTTCTATAGACAAACTATCAGCAATTTGGATTGTACTTGTTTTTAATGTATTTAAGAATACCAGTGGGATCCTTGTTGCAGGAACCACTAATTTCTGCACAGACAGAGCAACACAGTTTTGAGATTGTGCATGCTGCATGTGAAAGTTCAATGAGACTCACTGTTTTCCAAATTTTGTATAGCAGAAGGCCGAAGTTTAGCTCACTGGTTTTCTGCCTTTCTTTTTTTTTTTTTTGGGTGTGCAGTCGCCTGGATCGTTTGCATTGCAGATGCAAACCCCCACTCATTGGGAATTTGGGTCAATGTACAGCAGGCTTCTTTACCACTTGTGCATGATCCCAGAGAAATCCACAGACTGAAAACCTGTGGCTTAACCAGATGTATCCTTTGTTAGGAATATCCAAGTATTTCTGCAGCTCAGTATGAGCTTAGTATAAGCACTGCATTATTTCAAAACCATTCGCTGACCTTGTGGGTACCTGCAATATATTTAAAATATGCTTTAGTTCACGTGAGTTTTAATAATTTGTTATCCGACACATTTCCCATTTTGTCTCCAGCTACTTGTCTTACATTAGGTACGTCACTTATGAGAAGATTTTTTAAATTTTAGCCCCTCCATAGATGAACTTTTCTGAAGATCTGGTAACTCACACTTGTTGGTGAAATTTCAGCTTTTCTGAAAAAGTGACTTTTAACCTCTGTGGTCTCTATTTTCAAGGGTATTTAGGTCTGAAAACTCTTTCCTTTTTGTGAAATTAAGGTAACGGCATTTTCATATTTAACACGTGCACATATATATTTCCTGGTAAATGGATGAGCATTGAATGGAAATCTGTAGCATTTAAATATACAGTTGCGAGTAATGGTAAGAAAAACTGTCTGCACAGCGTAGTTTTTCTGCAGTTTTAGGCTGGCACATCTACACCGAGGCCAACACCACTGCTCTAGCGTAATTAGAAAGTGGTTTGGCCCCGATTTGCCTTGCTACAATTATTTGCTTGCTTCTAGTAGTGTACAGACTACAACAGTTGCAATGCAATCACAAGAGGAGGCGTGACTGATGCCTCCAAAGTGTGCTTATGCTTTCGGCAGCTTTTGGCCTGACCAACAGCAGCAGTGTTGGGAGAAGACAGCAGTCAACCGCAATCTATCCTTGTGTTTGGCTGTTGGGAGCTACTGCCTCATTCACCTCTGCTGGCGGTGGGCTTTTGCAAGTGCTGTCTAACCCGTGTCCGTCAAAATGAGCCGGATTTGCTAAGTCACTTGGATAATAATTTAGCCTGGCACATTTGGAATGACAGGCTGATAAGCACTAATTAAGACAACTTTCTTGGTGTATCTCATTCTGCTGTGAGCTCCAACGGGGGAGTCGCTGAGGACTTGGGCGCAAGTAAGACTTTCTCCTGGCACTGAGGGGTCGGGAAGAGGGTACTGATTCACAGCCTTACCTGCTATTTGTTTGACTTTCACTAGAACAGCTGTAGTGGGTGGAGCAGAGATAAACTGAAGATGAATTGGAGTAAGTGAAATTTACCTACAGTATCAGCAATTGAAAACGTGTCCATTTCTCTCATGCCCTGTGCACTTTTGTGTTCACTGCTAAACCACTACCAGTAATAAATCAGAATCAAATCTGCATGTTAGATAGCCTGTGGAGGTGGCTGATCAATCCAGCACGTCTCTGTGAAGAGTAGAGAGCTCTGTGTCACAGTATTTCTTATGGCCCAAGGAAGAAGCCCAAGTCACCTGGATCACTGTGGTC
Source organism: Ibidorhyncha struthersii (assembly GCA_013398815.1). NCBI lineage: Eukaryota > Metazoa > Chordata > Aves > Charadriiformes > Charadriidae > Ibidorhyncha > Ibidorhyncha struthersii. The sequence continues at coordinate 962,607 of VZSZ01012185.1, read as the reverse complement.
ACCAAAGACATTTAGGGTCCTGTCAGTCCCTCATGAGTCACGCCATTGACAGTAAATGACACATAATTACATTATGTGTAACTGATAGAATTTATATTAAAACGTTTTGGGTACAAAGCACTATTTCAGGTTGCAGGTTCTCTGTATTTATCATGTAGCTGCACGAAATAAAAGCTGTATTTGTTCAAAATGCTGTTTACTAAAACCAGGACTTAACTGAGAATGTTTTGTGGATATAGTTTAGCCATAGTTAAGACTTAAAACTAGCGTTGATACACTGTGCTTCTGTGGTTGTTTCAAAGTATGTGAAGATCTCCATGAACTTTACAGATCTTTAGGAGGAGAAATTAGCGTTGAGTTATAACTGGGGTTTTTATTTTCCTTCCTTGAAATTCGGCTCAGCAGAGAGAGCGCTATGGTTCTTTCACATTAGTTGTAACCCAAAACTATTCTCTGAAGAGATTCTTAGGAGTTTGAAAGAGAGTACATACTGAGGTGAACAGCTGTGGAAAACTGCAGAAGATAAAAATAATTCAGAGGCCCTTCACGCAATCCCCCTGTAGATTATACAGCCAAACCCAGCATTACACTGTGATCATTCTGAATATTACCTACTGATTAAAAGCAGATTGATTTTTTTTTTAATGGATTTTATATCAGTTCAAGCTGTGTTTCCCATTGCTCTCACTTTTTTACTTCTAGTGCCTGAGTTCTCTCCAAATTTGCCTGCCATAATTTCAAGGTATCTGCAAGCTGCAGCATTTGACATATTCTTTCTAAGAAGTAAAGCACTACCTCTGTTTTTCTTGATCTATAATTGATATGGTATATATAAAACATTGTAAATCCACTCTATATTTTTCTGTCTCAGTATGCTACCTTTTTAGAAAACTTCCATATCGAAACACAATGCATACTTCAGGCATCCAGGGACTGAATCTTCAGGCCTGTAATCTTAGCTATATGATGGGTCATTGAGAACAGTTAGTGGTTAAGTACTGGTTAAGCCCAACGGCTACTCAGCAGAATATTTCACTAGTCACAACCTCTCCTATGTTTATGTGACCGAACCCGTTGCAAACGTTTTAATTTGCATTAGGCCCACCATCTCATGACCACCCGGCACTTGGCTTCAAGCACATTCCAAGGAGCGGAACAGCATCTCAAGTTACACAGGAGCGGTATCTTGCCTGCCTCAGACTCAAGCCGAGGCTTTAGTTCCTTTTCCCATGTTACCGTAAATTGATCTTTACGTGAAATGACTCATCAGCATGCTCCTCAGCTTTCTTCAGTGCTTCTGAGACGTGATTTGTACCAGCGGTGTATGAAGGAATTTTCATATCTACCTTCTTGGCACTTGAGCTCTTGAATTTTTCCTCTGTTTGACGAGCTCCAATAGTAACGCTGCTGTGATACACATATAGAGAACGAGAGCTGGCATTTTACTTCCTTGCCCTTCAAAAGACTTGGGAACAGCATCAAGTCCTTGAGATATATTTTAGTTTGATATGGTGTAGCCCTGAGCTAGGAGCACCACAGGCCCCTGAACGTTACCTGAGGCGCATAGCATCCTCCAACAGGAGATGCAACGGCACGAATCCCAGCTCCTTAATCTTCATTTAATGTCTGACCTGTGACATTCCTGAAAGCTAGGTTTTCAGAGACAGAATGGACCTTAGCTGTACTGCTGTGTTTTTAAGTCTGGTCCCTCCAGGACCAGCTTCTCTAGGAGCTTTAGGCATGTCTGTGCTTATCCCTCTGCTCACAATGTATTAGCCATTGCTGTGTCTCCGGCTGACTGAAGAACAGGCAATCTGATAGTGATCAGCATCCCCAAAACGCTTCCGGGGAAGCTGGGTTAGCGTTCATACATACTGACATATAAAGAAGAATTTGGAGAGCGTGTGTATGCTTTGAAAAAAATAGCGAAATGTGAAAAACGACATTTCTCAGGAAAAGACCGGACAGCTTTTGCATTCCGCTACCTTTGTGCTCCCTGAACAGAACTAGGAGGACAGAAAGCAACCGCGCCTCCCTGGCTGACGACTAGCTCGATCTCTGTGTGCGCCTACGGAGATGCAGACGGGGCATCAGCTGCAGGGCGAATGCAGCAGAGGCCTGGAACACGCAGGTTTGGTAGCACACAGTGGACACGTGGCTCTTTTAGGAGTTAATAAAACTGGTAACGCTTACAGCAGTCTTGAGGCAATGGTGATTAAATCAGAAGCAGAGAACTGTTATTGACAGAGGTGACAAGTGATGAGGACAAAACTGCATAAATAGCAAAGAGTCCAAGGAATTGTTTTGAAAACACAGAACTGCTTAAATAAATGGGCAGAAATAAAGACCGTGTCACTGCCTGGCAAAAAGAAGTGCCAAATGCAGGGTAAGCTTTATCTTTATGTTGGTTGTATCAACATACTCCAATAGTGAACTACGAGATCTCTTTAAGAAAATAAAGTGTGTCCATACAAACCAACATCTAAACGAGCTATTTAAGTCTAGGCAACTGCCAGACAATTTACACGGCCTGTTCAGAAGATGCTTTGCAGGGCTGATTAGGAACGCGCGGCGTGACTGTTGTTGGAAGGAGGATGTGATTTGTAACGGCAAATCTGGTTATCTTTAAATAGCTGTCTGAGTTTCTAACTTTTTTCACTGGTTAGGTCATCGAATGGCAGCCATTTCCTTAGCAATACGTCAATATTATACGAGAGCGTTTTCGAAAGCACTTTAAAAACATTTGATTTGGCTGCATCCCTTCTGTTGCTGGGGCGATGCAGCCGGGTGGCGGATGCGCAGAGTGGGGAGCTGGGCCCCTGAGCTGTCGTCTCCCCAGCTGGGATGCTCAGGCACGGCAGCTGCCCGGGTTTTAGTGGTTTCTCTTCACAGTTAGTCCGCCCGGGTGCGAGTTGTGCTTCTTGAGTAATCTATCAATAACAAAATCTGATCATCCGCGTTTCTTAAATAAATTACATTCCTAGGTGTGCCTGCATTTCCAAGCTGTTGCCCCAAACCTGCTGCCATAAAATTCATTGCTTTTCAAAAACACTGTATTATTTAATTTCCTCATGCTCGGGGTTTGATGCTTCACATGCAGATAGTTAGCTTTTCTCTGCTTCTTCACTGAAACCGGACAGAATAACGGAGAAGAAATCCAAGTTCCTCCTGGCCACCGCACGCAAGATGAAAGGGAGAGGAAAAGGGGAGAGCTGGCCGACTGGCCCGGTGATCCCACCCCGACGCCGGTGTCTTACTGGGTGCTTGTCAGGTCATTTTTTTTTCTGTGTCGTTTCCAAAGTTTCCCTGACAGGGCGTTGCGAATACCTGCGACAGCACTGCTGCGCGTCAAGCAGTAGATGCTGCCACAAACGTGTCTCTTTTTGGCGTTTCCATCGAAAATGGAACATAGGAAACGGCTTCAAGTTGCGCCAGGGGAGGTTTAGATTGCATATTAGGAAAAACTTCTTCACCGAAAGGGTTGTCAAGCGTTGGACCAGGCTGCCCAGGGAAGCGGTGGGGGCATTTAAAAGGTATTTTAAGAGGTATTTAAAAGCCGGGTAGACGTGGTGCTGAGCGACACGGTGTAGCGGTGGACTTGGCAGCGTTAGGTTGATGGTTGGACCCGACGGTCTTAAAGACCCCTTCCAACCTCGACGATTCGGTGATTCGCGATGGGGTTTTAAATCCGTGTGACGAGGCTCAGCCCCGCCCGGCGACCGCCCGCCCCGCCTTCAGCCGCGAAGGCGGCCCGGGGGCAGCGCCACGTCGCACCGCCGCCCCCCCCTCAGCCCGGG
>VZSZ01012185.1:937983-956245 GCA_013398815.1 Ibidorhyncha struthersii | reverse complement strand
TGCATTTTTATTTCCGTGGCCATAAAATGATTTGCGTTTTTAAGTCTGAATGTAATTGCCTAGTCATCTGCTGTGAATTTGGCAAATTCCTTTAATAGACACTAATTTTGCTTAGTTTTAAGGAATCTGCACGGTCAGTCCTGCAAAGCTGCATGATGTTTTCACTGCTTTGTTCAGTTGTCTGCTTACCATCAAATGTTTTCTTAATTGTAGGTTTATTTTTGGGGGAAAAAAAAAAAAGCTCTTGTGTTTTAAGTCCCTCCCAGATGTATTGCCAAGCTTTGTTAATGGCTACGAAATACCACTTTTGGGGGTTTCTTAGAACCTATTACATTATTAGTCTTAACATCCTGATTACGGTTTTGTGCGTATAACAGGATTTGTCAGGAGCTAATTGAAAAGTTTTCCATCCTTGCCTGGGAGTAGGAATATTAGTGCAACTGAAAGTGAATGCTGTGGATGGAGGGTCGTCTATTTTAAGGGAAATGTTTGCCAGAAAAAAAAAAAAAGGTGGAGCAAACGGAGAGATCACTCAGTAAAATATTTGAAGGCTTCGAGGCTCTGGGACTGTTAGGAGGCTCAGTATGTTGTGGAAGTGGTGTGTATAGTCTTCGAAGGAAAGTTTGACATCATTTCCCTAGCGATATCTAGCTACCGGCTGCTTTCCAGAACATTTTAGCTGGCAAAGAGGCACTTTTTTTTTAAAAAAATATTTTTGCCAGTGCTGCCTTTTATCTGGAAAAAAAATTCCCTTAAATTATAAAAGGAATTTGAGAAAATGGAAGCAGTAAAAGCTTAAAAATAGGAACGAAGCTTTTGAAATACTTCCTGCCGTATGTTTATACGTTGCTTAAAAAAAAAAAAAAATAGTATTTCAGGCAAAGTGGGGTCATTGTGTGGCTTTAAGGTGGTCAGACTAACCACGTAAGCTGACGTTAGTATTCTGCTGTGGTAACACTGCTGCTCTCTGCGCTCTCTGGATAACTTTATTATCATTTAAGCGTCATTTCTTTTACCTTGCAAATGTTTGTGTATTACCACAGTGGGAGATCAGTTAGCTAGCTGTCTTGATTATTGATCTGGCACACTTACTGTTTAAAGAATGTCTCTATTTTTTGCTATTTAAGTCTGAATGAAATGAGACCTGAGGTTGTGGAGAGGAAGACAAGTACCTGATTGGAGGAGATAAATAAACAATTGGCAAATCTCACAGCTGTTACTTGAAAAGGCATCTTTTTCCCTTTCCTCTTCTCCCCCAGGGAATACCCAGCTGTGATGTCTCATGTCATAAAGCGTATGGATCTTGCGTAGTATTTTTGTGGTGTTAGTCACCAAAACCAACAGGCTGAGATCCTGCTGTGGGAGCAGCCATCCTTTCATATCTTGTGATAGTGTTTAATTTTCCTTTCTCGTCCGTAATTTTCCACTGCTGCTTATAGGATTAGTGTGTAAATTAGCCGTTTGTAGTTGCGGGCTTTGGGAGCACTGCTAGAATGCGTTTCAGATAGACAGTGAGCAGTGAACAGAAGGAGGGGAGACAAGGTACGGTTTAACTCTCAAAAATAATAGCGGAACGGTGGGTAAACGAACCGCTAACACTTTTGCCCCCTTTTCCCCCTTCAGCTATGACAGGGGATCCACATTCAACGTGTTTGTGGGAAAAGGTCAGCTTATTGCTGGGATGGACAAAGCGCTGGTGGGCATGTGCGTGAACGAGCGGCGGTTCGTGAAAATTCCTCCCAAGCTCGCCTACGGAAGTGAAGGCGTCTGTAAGTACAGCACCGGGCCAGTGAATAGCTGGTTGTGCGAGTGGTTCAGCAGAGCAGACAGAAAACGGAGTCACAGAAGAGAAGGGCAGGAATTGCAACGCGAGTGAACTTCAGAGGGGTTCTCCCCCTGCTGAGGGGTTAAGCCTGTAGCCTACCTAATCGCTCCAGGCTCCTCCTGCCCGCGGAAGGAAGAGCTGTTGACCGTAGTGGACTTTCAGCAAACGAACCTTGCTACTACCGCTAACTATTTATTTATACCTACCTCGCTGTTGAATAGTTACTGTGTTTTGGCATTGCAGTGCTGCACGAGGTCTTGTCAGTGCCAAAAGCAGCTTTGCTTTGCAGACTCAGAGGCAACAAATGTTAAATTAAGAGCAGTTTGCCTGATGGACATATTTGACAATAGTTCATGTTGCCAGATTTCCTCCCCCCGCTTTATGTAACTGCAACAGCGACAAGGGGACAGGGGGATATAGGCACAAAAAGGAGTCAGTTGTACATCATGGATTGTATTTAGGGAATGCGTAGGTTGGTTCCCTTTTCTCTGGTGTCCTGTAGAAACAGGGAAATAAAACTGGTCGTGTCGTTTTGGTTTTGCAGCTGGTGTGATACCCCCCAACGCTGTGCTCCATTTTGATGTGCTTCTGATCGATCTCTGGAATTCGGAGGACGAAGTGCAGGTTCAGACTTACTTCAAACCTGAGAAGTGTCCTCGGACAGTCCAGGTGTCTGACTTTGTACGATACCATTACAATGGAACGTTTTTAGATGGGACCCTGTTTGATTCAAGGTACGCAGCTGGGTTGGGTGTTCTCGTGTCTTTTAATCTGATGTCACTTTAAACCATCACTTCCTCCCCCTCCACTGGTGTAACAGTTAGTGCTAATTGCCCAGAAAGACAATACATGAAAGCTAGCATCATAGAAGTGTCAGTAATTTATTCAGGGATGATGGGACAGCAGTACTGACTCAAACCAATAAAACAGTACATTATTTCTGCGTGAGCATTACCAGCCCAGATACTTTCTTTTAAAAAAAATCATTCCTTGTATCTGTATTACTGTTTATTGCAGTCAGCTAATAGTTTTTATAAGCACTGCAGCATAGCTATTCAAGTTAGAGATGAGCTTTATAAACTAAGCAGAGTTCGTGATGAAATTGAGCTGCTAACACTTTCATACTGAGATTTTAAGTTTACAGCATGTGTACTTCATTAAAGTTCAGTGGGAAATCATGTTTTAATAACAGCTGCCATTATGCTTGTGAGCCACTTTTCAAAACCTCTGTTAGGTTCCCAAAATGGCTAAGCAGTCTGGAAAACACTACCCAGCCAGCACCCGGTAAATCAAGGAACAATATTTTTGGAGCAGCAAGTTGTGAGTTATATTGTGCGTAGCGTGTGGCTTTTGAAGGTTGTATTATTCTTTCCCGTGGCTGTCTCAACATTGGGTCATGGTTTGTTTGTTTCTTTCTTTGTTTTTTTTGTTTATTTTTTTTCTTTTTTCCTTTTTAGCCATAATCGGATGCGAACTTATGATACCTATGTGGGAATTGGATGGCTGATTCCTGGTATGGACCAGGGTCTCTTGGGAATGTGTGTAGGAGAGAAGCGCATTATAACAATACCGCCTTTCCTGGCCTATGGAGAAGAAGGAGATGGTAAAAGTTACTCTTTTAAAAGTGTCATTTTTAAATGACTTCACAAAGTCATCCGTATTATAAAACAAACTTGGACAGATGGAACAAAGTGATGGAAAGAGAGGTTCTAAATGTATTATATACAGGATTGGACTCATTAGAAAGGAAAAGATTTTTTTTTTTTTTAATTTAACCAGTAGGTTGCTTAACAGACATATTGTTGATACAATTGTAATCTTTATATACTGAAATTTTATTTAATTCAGAGAATATAATCTGTGATCAGTATCTAGTGGCTCCATAAACTGGAAATTAGATGACTGCATAATTCTCTCAGTGACTGCCACAGAGAGCAGAAGACTTGAAAAAAGAAAAATGTATTTTTAGTTCTAGTTTTGTACCTTTTTTTTGTAACCAATGTCCTAGTAATAACTGCAAGATGGATTAATTGCCCTATGAGACCGTATGCAGCCTGCAGATCATACATAGAGGTCCCCATGTTCATTGAGGGGGCAGTTAGGTATCGTTTGGGACGCTTCCTTAAATTCTTTCTTTGCTCTAATGTTTAAGAATGTTTCTGTAGTTTACAAGGTTTTGTGCCCCTTCCATGACTTCATTACCATTAACTGGGATAGCCGTCTCCATGGATAACAAAACTTTGTGGCGTTCTGTTCTAAAATTTTGCTAAGATCTTGAGCTCAATGGTTCTCATTTAAAGCAACCCGTACTATAATTTGTGTATTGAAGGGAAGGTACTTTTCCACTGAGATACTCAATTTACCCTTCTTCAACTTCCATCATGTGGTCTCCTGTTTTGATATTAACAGAATGGGAAGAGCGGCTGTACCAAATTTGTATTCTGATGGTTATTTTATGCGTTTTCATGAAGTGCGTTGGAAAATACTGGTAGACTAAACTGTGCAGCTCAGATGGAGCTGGTGTATCTTGACTCAGATGGATGTTGCTGAATAGGCTGTTGATTTTGGTGAGGCAGTGCCATCAGAATAGGAACAGAATGAAACAACTGAGTTGGAGAATTAAGTGACAAACACATGAAACAAAAAATGGCTGACTAGAAGCAGATTATGCTAATTTATTTTGGGAGGGGAGGTGTCTGATGTTTGGCAGTGGGTTACTTTTCTTCAACAAACATGTTTAAGCTCCTTCTAGAACACCTGCTCTTTCTTACCCATTTTCTGGTCTCAACACTTTTGTAGGTAAGGAGATCCCTGGCCAAGCTTCTCTCGTCTTTGATGTGGTTTTGCTAGATCTCCATAACCCCAAAGATGGCATTACTATTGAGAACCAGCATGTGCCTGAATCTTGCGAGCGGAGAAGCCAGACAGGAGACTTTCTTCGGTACCATTATAACGGCACACTTTTGGATGGCACATTGTTTGATTCCAGGTAATGGAACCGTTCAGCCCTACAGATCCCGTTTCCGGTTTGGCTCGTCTGTCTTGTCTGTAATATACCCAAGTACAATTCTTTTCCTTTTCCTTCCTTTTTGAAATTTGTGGGTGGAGTTAGACTCTTCTCTTCTTAAAAAACTCAGAAACCCTTTCAGTATGGGAAGGAAGACAAAGACTTATTTTGCATTATGACAGTATCACAGACGCCATCTAGGGGTGGTGATCCACCTGGTGAAGCTATGTATGCTTTAGACATGCATGCCTGAAGACTTTTTTTCCCCCTACTCTTTATCTGCCAAATAGATAATGCTCCTGAAGACAGAGAAAATAAATGCGATTCCCGTTTTATGTCCTGAGAACTGTGATTGAGTGAGCTAGCGGCTAGTTTGAGGTTAATCTCAGGACAGCCTTTCCCTTTGTACTTGAAAGCTGTTGGCATTTTGAAGGCTAATGTCTTTCAAGACTGAAGTCAGCAATGGGGTTTCTGTGATAAAGAGGGATTGCTGTCACTTCAGATTCAAAGTTCTCTGGGCCCATGAGCCTCCTGTACAGAATTGTACGATGAATACCCTTGTAGCTTCCTGTCACTTTTGTTTGCTCTTTAATGGGCAGTACTTTACTTCCCCACTCCAGCTTTCAGAAGTGGCACAAGTAGCTAAAAAGTTGAAAATGAGCCACTGTAAAATGTTTTACACGATAAGCTAATGAATTTTTTTTTTTCATATTTCTACAACGGCTGTGAGCTGAAGATCAGGATTAGCTGAGTAGTATGCCATGTGTGCTTCTTCCCATGAGGAAGAGTCAGGGAATTGTATCTCATGTAAATGAATTGAGGTGTGGTAAGGTTCAGAATCAACCTTGACCTCCCCATTCAGCTGCCCAGCCTGGTGAAACTGTAGAAAGCAGGAGACGTGTATCAACAGCCATCACTGCAGACCTTAATTTACAGTTCGTGATTTGTAAGTTAAGAACTTTAAGCTTATCCACAGTGCACCTGCCCAGAATCTCTCTGGTTTTTGAGGTGTAAATGAGTGTTTTCTGTAGTAATTAAACAATTTTTGAAAATGGCTCTATTATTTGTATTATTGTTTTTGTCAATAAATAGTAATAAATGCTTTGTAGAGAGCAGCCTCTACATCATTCTGAAGCACTGACAGTTGTTAGAGGGCTTATTTGTTGGAGTGTTGTGTGCTGGCTTCCTGCAGAATTTACAAGAAAAACCAATATCTAACAAGTGTCTATGAAGAAAGAGAGCAGCTAACAGTAGTTACTGAAAGCCGTGGAGTTGACCAGGAAAAAAAAAATCTCGCTAGTACAGGGAGCGTGCCAAAAGCACTGTGAATGGCTGGAGTCGAGAGCTCTAATAATCTTTTCCTTCATTTCTTTCCTCTGCAATATTCAGCTGCAGAACTGCCCCCGGGCAGCTCAGCCAGGGCTGTCTGGATTTAGAGCAGCTGAATAAACCTCTGAATTACATCAGGGTCTGTATTAGTCTTGCTCTTTCCCAGAGTTACCTCGTAAAGATGAATTAAAACCTTTCTGCCTTCCCTCTCTTGGGTTGTGCCTTCACTTATCACGCCTTGAAGAAAAACAGAAGACGGGCACATCCTTGCGGTGAACATTGTTTGTTGTTGTAGGCTTGTTTTATTCTGTCGTTAGGTGTTGAAGCAGATCCTTCAACTTAAATATAAGTGATTGACATAGTTTGGAGGGGAGGGATAGTATTGATACTTTTGTTGTCATGACTCATTTTCATGCAGTGCATCCCAGGAGAACCTATTTATTCCACCTCCTCCTTGTAATAGTTGAACTACATAGCTGTGGTTGCAAAATGAGATAGTCTGAAGGGTGTCTCATGAAAATGAATGTAAACTATTTGTGGTTGATAAGGCCTTATTAAAGTAGAGTCAGGGCAGAGGAAAACTTAAAGGAGAAAACCGATTTTTTTTCAGTTATTTATCAAAACATGTTTTCTGTTTAGTCTAAAATACACGAGTAAGTGAGGTTTTCTTTCAAGATATAGCAGAAACATATTTGCAAGTAAGCTGTTCCCTAGCCAGGGTCCCAGTGCTGGTTAATAAATGGCGCGTGCATCGCTGACTGATGAAACTGGCTGGCCTAGATTCATTGAACGTGGTGATTGCCTTGTGCCTCGCTGGTGCTAGTTAATGACCGTGTGTTTGACCTTAACTGGTGTAAGAATTGTGTTGCAGACCTATTGCAAGATTCTGTGTTTTCTCGAGTACACCTGACACTGCTAAAATGCAAAAATTTTCCATAGCTACTCACGAAATCGTACATATGACACCTATGTCGGGAAGGGTTATGTGATTGCCGGAATGGATGAAGGTTTGCTAGGTGTATGCACTGGTGAAAAAAGAAGAATAATAATCCCCCCTCATCTTGGATATGGAGAAGAAGGAAGAGGTGAGCTTGACTCTTCATTCAAGTCTTCCATAGTTAATGACGTTTCCTTTATTGTTTAGTGCATCTGTGTGTAGTCCTGTTTTTTGGGCATTTGAAAGGCTTATGAATGAGTTCATTATTTTGTGGGCATGCAACTGACAGGATTACACCCAGAATTTGCAAAATTATTTTAATTAGCTACATAGGCAGCACAGTAAAAATGCAGCACAATCTCACATGTAATTGGTGACCTGAAATTATTTGGATAATTAGTGTTTCATGCAGACTGGTACTTGCTGACCTGAACTCATTTGGATAATTAGTGTTTCAGACAGACTGGTACTTGGATGCCAGGAGCTCTGCAGTGTAGATCTTCCTTCCTGTGTGTCTTGACAAGCTCTGTATGCTAAAGGAATTTGTTGTGTTGAGTTTTCTGCCCTGTTCCTTCCACAGCCATAGGTTTTTTGGGCTCCTAAGCCGCCTCTGTAAACGGTGGGTGCATGTAACAGCAAAGTATCTCTGTATGTGTAACGTACAGTTGAGATTCCTTTGGGAAAACTCATTGCTACCTAAAAAGATTGCTGTGAGAGATTGCCTGAGTATGATGATCCTTCTAGCCAATCAGTTTTATGGCTGGTGTTTCAAAAGGCACCTCCTGGGATGTTATTTGGAAAAAGTGAGTTGGAAGAAAAGCCTCTTGTCTGGGAATGCAAATTCTGTGCTCTTGATTTGGGAATTGGGCTTCTCCAAATGGGTCTGGATGTGTCTGTCAATAATTGCATGTTATTCTGTGAAAGGGGGAAGAAGTTGCTCGCTATCGGGACATTTTAAGGAAATGTAACCTTTTAGACGCAACAGCAGTCCTTGAAGCGTGAGAAGTCCTATGAGAATTTTGGTGATTAATAATGAATTGGTACACGAAACATGAATCGGTCATTTAGGATGGTCACAGGAAATATAGGGCTATTGCTTCATTTCTGCATAATTTTCACATTCAGAGTAATGGAAACTTTTTCCTTCACTGTTGGACTGAGTGCGTTTAGCGCTTTTCTACTGGTTTTCTTTCCTCCACTGGATGCAGCTTGCATCTGTTGCGTACAGAGAAGTAATCCTTTAATTCTGAACAAGAAGAGCAAAATGACTCAGTAGCAGATGCAGTGGGAATACGTATTCCTACCAGGTGCAGTACCTGGTCATCATAAGCCTGTTTGGGTTCCGTTTCTTTCGCTACTTGCCTGATTTGCTTCCTATTTAGGGAAGATTCCAGGATCTGCCGTGCTGGTCTTTGACATCCACGTGGTTGACTTCCACAACCCCTCAGATTCGGTCAGCATTACTGTTAACTACAAACCTTCCAACTGCACCGTACTGAGTAAGAAGGGAGATTACTTGAAGTATCACTACAACGCTTCGCTCCTGGATGGTACTTTGCTGGACTCGACGTAAGTGTGTCACTTGGTAAAGAAAATGTCCCTAGCAGCTGTGAAAGCAGAACGAATTGCCTGCAAAGTGGGCTGGCAGGGAATAAAGAATTTTAAAGTGAAAAAATGAGTATTTGTGTAAAATGTATTTTTCTTCTGAAGTCTGCCTGGCTAAGATCTATAGGGGGAGGAAAAGAAAAAGACAATCTATCATAGCATAATGAGAGAAGCGGGAGCAAAGAGGATGTAGGAGTGTGTTGGAGAAGAGCATAAACACTACAGGTGGAGTGATGAAACAGGTTGACTGCCATGCAGTCTGTTTAAATGGGCTAATTCGGGTGTCTGGGCCAGGCATACTAGACGACACAGGGGTCCCACGAACAAACTGTCCAAGTGTATTCAGTTTCTTGGCTAGGGTTTGCACTCTGCGCTGATTGAGCGCTCCTGAGAGAGATCTGGTGGGGTACTCCGTGTCGTCTTTGTTAAGGCTGGCTTGATTTTTAGTAAATGGTGTTTTGCAGTAAATGTGTTATACAGTAACTGGTCACCGTCATGCCTGTACCACACATGGGTGCTGGTTTTCCTGTATTGTCGTGTTGCGGTAAGCGTCAGCATGGAGAAACTATCAGAGGGCTCAGTCGTGACTGTGATTATAATGTTCCTCTTCCTCCTTCCTGTTGACAGTAGGTTTATGAGGGAAGCGGATTGCTCCAGCCTGGCTCCTATAGAACGAAAGTGAGCCCATTGCACTGTTTGCTGCAGCTACAAGAATACTTCTGCTAGCTTTGTTTCTGCCTTCGTGTTCTGGATAGCACAAGCCACCTAAATAATACTTTGTTTTTGGAAGGAAAGTTGGGAAAAGCTATTTTTAAACAGCTTATAATTAACATAGGGAGCAGCTCATAGTTCTCACAGCGTACACAACAGCTCGCAGAGCTGAAAAGCGGGCTTACGTTGAAACACATGATGTGATGCTGTAGGCACGTATGTATGCAAGTAACATGTTTGGATTCAAACCAACTTTTATATGGCAGGGATGCTCAATTGCCATTTTGTAGCAGGAACCAAGGGATGTCGAGACTGTCTCATTCAAGGCAGTTTATAGAGAATCCAAGATCGTGGATCTTGTACTCCTAATTCTAAGGCTGACCTTTTAGTCACTGAATTGTTTTCTTTCCAAATAATACTTTGTTGTACAAGCATGTCCTGCAGTGCTACAGCCAAGCCAAATAACCACAGAAAGGAGACCCGACAGAAGAAAGGGTCCTGCTGCTGTGACACATACAGAGTAAAAAGTCTTAACGGTGCATGCTCTGCTTTTAGAATGACAATATGTGTTTAACTTCTGGGGTTTTAACTCGCGATAATTTATAATTTTCAAAATAAGCCACCAGCAGCAAGGTATAATTCAAAATATAATAGGGTTAAAGAGCAGCAGTAGTAGTATACTGTCTCGGTTAAGAGACTACTACGTTATAGTGACTGATTTCATTAAAGGGATGGGTGATCCATGTGAACGCACCCGAATCCATGTAGGTTGGTACTTCTGGGACAAATGTACCTCTGGAGTTTTTACATCTTGTAAAAAGTCCAACTTCATTAGTTGAAAATATGCGAAAGGCAAAAGCCCTTATTTTGAGATAAAATACTTTGGGGGCTTAATTGGCAGGATTAATGATTTTAATTGGATTTCATTCAAGAAGCCTATGATTTTAGTACAAGAGGACTTGTCAACAGTGGGGACACTTCTGTTTGATGTTGGCTGTAACTTGCTACCTTGAGAACAACTTCAGGCAACTGCTTTGTAAAACAGAGCATTGGGCACAAAGTTAATTTTTGGCAATGACTAACTAGAAACTGCTGTTTCTGTGGTTATTTTGAACAACAGAAATCTCTATTCTGTGTTGAGTTTTTTTTTAATTTTTCTTCCCTTCCTCTCCAGACACAGCCTTGGCAAGACCTACAACATAGTTCTGGGATCTGGACAGGTGGTGGTGGGGATGGACATGGGCCTTCAAGACATGTGTGTCGGGGAGCGACGAACAGTCGTTATTCCACCTCATCTTGGTTACGGAGAAGATGGAGTTGGTAAGTGAGTGAAACCTACTGCACCTCCACTTAGCATCTCTTGAGTAACTGAAACACAAGCGTGCTTGTTTTGTTACTTGCTATGCGCAAGGATGTAAGGTGAGTGTCTCTCAGCTGCTCCAATGGGATTTTTTTAGAGGTTTTTCATTTCGTTATTTTAGACCAACGTCCCCATTCTCCAATGAAATGAACAAATTGTCTGTGTTGCGTTTTAAGTCATACTGTTACTGTGGCCAATAGAAAGACCATCCCAGTACAAAAGGGAACACATACCCCCGGTAATGCTGCTTTGTCAAAACAGAAAGCTCCAGGCGCTCTGGTGTTGCAGAGGGATGTAAACACTGTTCTCCGTGATAGGAAATTGAGTGATCACGCTTGGACATGTGGCATATTATTCAGGAAACAAAACTGAAGGGTTCTGTTCAGCACTAATACATTAGAAAATTCAAAGAAAACTCAAAATTCGGAAAATACGTAAACTGAAATGCAAGATGTGAAACAGTGTATCGGTGCTGTGGAAACCCCAACACCAATACATTTAAAGCAGTTGTAGAGCATCGAGGCGTATAAATTTGTAATGACAGGGACAACAATAATAAAAATAACAATACAGAAGTAACAAGAAGTCTCATCTCCCTGTGTCTGTGGTTGTTACTGGTCTTCCGAGTTAAAAGATGTGGGGAGAGACTATCGTAAGTCTATCGAGAGATCACCAAGACCAACAAACTCTGATATGTATGGAAACAGTTGCATAAGTTGCTATGTTCTTTGAATAGCTCCAGAACAGTTTGCATTTTATAAAGACTGTTAGGCATCATGTGCCGAGCTTAATGGAGAATTAATTTGTGATAAGAAATAAAGAAGCATTTTTACTTCTAGCTGTCTTCCATGAAAAATTGTGAGTATTATATATGCAGCATTTTATACTATTTCATAAAATCGTATATTTCTATACAGTAAGTTGAAAATTCCCCTCATAACATAAGAAGTCTGCTGTGTTAAAAAACCTTATGAACGTAACTGTCATAGGCTTTTGCTGTCATTCAAATTGCATGCGATATACGTGGTCAGAAACGTTGCATTGAGTGTTAGTGTTTTGGTATACACCCAGATATCTGAAGAGAGTGCTTGCTTGCTACTGGACAGAAGTTAGAGGTGACCTCAGTTTTCTTTTTCAAGAATAAATTAAACTCTCTGCGTGGTTTCACTGAGGTAACGTCCCAAGCTATTGCAACACTGTTGAGTCTGTCAGCAGCACCTTGATACACGGTGTAGTGGCGAGATAAAGGAAAATTGATTAATTCCCACAGTTTTACCTCAATAAGTAAAAAAAAAAAATTAAAAAATGCGGTTTTATTATGAAAGCTTCCTTTATGTTTTGATCAGCTCTGCTGAAGTGAACAGGAAGATTTGGTGGGCTTGGAATCATGGGCCTTGGGGATCACAGTAGAGAAGCAGCTGTTGGAGCAGGAAGAGAAATGTAATTACAGATTAAAAGGAAATACACCCTTCAATGCAAGTGAGGATAAATACCCCTCTTTGCCATTTGTTGTGACAGAAGGAGAAGTGCCTGGTAGTGCTGTATTAGTTTTCGACATCGAACTGCTGGAACTGGTGTCTGGATTGCCTGAAGGGTACATGTTTGTATGGAATGGGGAAGTCTCTCCCAATCTTTTTGAAGAAATAGACCAGAATCACGATGGAGAGGTTCTTTTGGAGGAGGTAAGCTGAAACAATGAAAACACTTGGAGTAGGTTTCTCCTACCACCTTCATCAAGATGTTTTGTCCTACCGCCATCAATGCAGATGTTGAAGAATGGGGTATCTCCTCTTCTCTTCCTTCTTCTGACGTGGTGTTTGTTGTCAAGTTAATGGGGAGACAGCATGTCAGTTAAAACATGATTATTTAGCATTAGAGATAGAACCAAAAAGAAATACAAGAATGGCCAAACAACTTAAGATCATTTGCTATGGTGGTCTCCTTGGTCAACAACAGATACTTAGGGCATGGGTATAAGAGGCAGAGTTAGTATTTCACCGTCCTTCACTGTATCAGCCTTCACAGTGTCTGTTAATTGGAGGCTAATGGTGAATTCTCAAGCCAAAGCTGGGCCTGCAGCAGGGCATCCAGGAACTGTCTAATCAATTCTGGAGCCTGGCAGCGCCTGTGGCTGCTTTTTCCGTGGGTGCTGTGTGAACAAGTCTCCTTCCCCTTGCTTGCTTTTAAAATCTGCAGTGTGAGAATGTCATTGGGTGCCCTAATTGAAATCCACTTGCCTTTGCCATACTATCCCTGGTAATGCAAACCTCCATGAGGTTTTCTTCTGCATTTTCTCTTAGGTGAGGAGTTCTGTTTTTTTTGTTCTCTTCTTCAGTCGTCTTTGTTGCCTTTCTCTCTGATTCTGTGTTCTGTCCTTGCTTGTTGGAGTAGTGCTGCCTGCAGCTCTCAGGCTGCAGGCTGTGGACCTACGGAACGGCATGAGACACCTTCCAGCGTTTTAACAAGCCAGTGGGGTAAAACCAAATCTTGTTTTCCCTCTTCCGCCTCTTTTTTTTTTTTTTTCCTTCCTTCCTTCTCCATCTCCTCCCTTGTGTTTACCTCCACTTCTGTCCTTTGCAGAGAAGAAAAGAGCTTTCATCAGTCTAGAGAATGAGTGAGGTGGGATGTGACTGTTGATATCCACATCCTTCTGGTCACCTAGCAAGGAGGAGAAGCCAAGGAGATATGAGCGGATGCCTGGCCTAAAAGGTGTAAATGAATGTCAGAAATAGCTCTCATTGCTGAAGCTTATTTAACAGGTAGCGCCAGAGATAATAGTAATTGGAAAAAATGTGTTTGATTGTGGCTTTCTGTTTTTGGAAAGCCAACAGTATGACTTCTGTCAGATGTTGTCTAATGACCTTGAGTAACTTCATCATATGTGAAAGGAAAAGGATTCTTAGGGAAAACTAACCTTGTAACCTTGCAGCCTTCCTCGTCATGCAGTCAAGTGGAAGGCATAATGCCTGAAGCTACTTTAACGAATCTCATGGTATCCTGATACTTGAAGTCTCTTTTCTGTGTTTCATTCTGTTTTCTCTTGTGTTGTTCCTTGCAAGACGCAGGTGGATGTCGGTTTTAAGTGTGAGCTTCTTGTATTGGCGTGCGAAATTAACCCCCCTCTGTCCATACAGATCTGTTCCTATGTCACTCTCTGTTCAACTCACCTTCCCCCGAAATTACAAAAAAGAACTTTTCTTGTTATGAGCCCAGGACCCACTGGAATAAGTGAGGAAATCCCTGTTCAGCTCCACAAAGAGTGATTTAACCTCATGTGTCTGTCCTAACTAGTCCTATTTAGGTTGTAAGCTTTATAGGATAGTAACAGTGTACTTTTCTGTACACCTAATAATAAGCAGTAAAATGCTAAATAGTTGACAACAAATAAATGCTACTTTTGTAAATACTCTTCAGTTTTAAATGGCTGTTTCACTGTGAGCTGCTTTCTCCTTCTTTCTCTCCACCTAGTTTTCAGAGTACATTCGAAGTCAAGTCGATTCTGGCAAAGGAAAACTAGCTCCTGGTTTTGATTTTGAAAAGATCGTTAAAAATATGTTCACCAATCAAGACCGGGATGGAAATGGTAAAGTTACTGCTGAGGAATTCAAGTTGAAAGACCAGGAGGCCAAAGAGGAACACGATGAACTGTAAAGCTAAGGGAAAAAAAAAAAAGAAGAGTCCTGAGCTGACCTACTGTTTGAACACGTGTCCTGGAAGAAGGTTTCGGCAAGCATGTTTGTGAAAGGTTAGCGCTCGGCCAGGTAGCCTGTGTCTGCCTGTGCCTGTGTGCTGGCAGGCTGTTAAAAAAGGAAGAGATTTTCAGTTGGAATTGTTAGGTATATTTGGAAAAAGTGTTAAATGCCTCAAGATAGGATGTATAAATGGATAAAGAGTGTACTGCCTGCCATACGTGGTGTCGTCAACCACGTGGTCTGTTTTTATGTTGAAGATTAGAAGTCATCATCGAACAATACACAGTCACATGGATGGATGGATGGCAGGCAGAAAACTTACCGAGCGCCTTTAAAAGAGTTTGAAAAACCCGTCTGTATCAGAAATATTTCTTCAGGAGAACAAACCAGAAGATATTCCCCATGAAAATAACCCGTAAAAATTGTCAGACACGGAGCCCGGTTCCTTTCAGAAGGCATGAGCACTCTTTCCGGAAACGGAACAAACTCATACGAATATTTGCTAGCAGGAGCTCTGATCTGCAAACCGCAGAACGTGCAAATGATAGTTATGCCATTGCAAAATTTCCGTAAGCTGTGAATTAAATTAAACAGGCCTAGAATTGTAACCAAGTATGCGTTGGGTTTTTAACCTTGTGAAAAAAAGATTTCCTACCTTCTGTATTGTATTTAATTAATAACCTTGACTCTTCCTGCTGGCCTGTTCAAACAGCGTTCCGATCAGCAATTCCCAAACCTTTCTAGTTGCGACCTTATTTATAGTTTTGTTAGACTTTAAATATTAGTGTTACGGGGTCCAAATACTGTCATAAATACTGGATACAATTGATTTTGTGTCGGGCTTCTGCCTCCTGTTTTGGGAATTGTTAGACTAAGGAGTAAGTACGTAGAGCTGATGCAGCAGAGCAGTCTGGCGTGGCCAACAAACAAAAAGACAGTGATAGAATCAAGAAACAGACCCATCTGGTCGTGCCTGCAAATGTTCTGGCCTACACCTCCACACAAAATCAGCCCAGGGAGTGCCGTTTAGATTATGGGAACTCTCGAGACAGTCGCCCGTTGGATCTATAAATGTAGCAAGCTCTTTAATAGAAAATACACTAAAGAGTCGTACTTTTCTGG
Source organism: Ibidorhyncha struthersii (assembly GCA_013398815.1). Lineage (NCBI taxonomy): Eukaryota > Metazoa > Chordata > Aves > Charadriiformes > Charadriidae > Ibidorhyncha > Ibidorhyncha struthersii. Next base: position 940,657 of record VZSZ01012185.1, on the reverse strand, counting down.
AAGGCCGTCTGATGCCCCCTCAGTACACTACATGTAAAGAGTGCAAATACGTATAGTGCGACACTGTCAAAGACAAGTAGAAAGGGAGTTGTGTTCCCATTATACGCTTTGTGTCTAGTTTCTGGCTTTTCTTCATCTGTCCCTGTGGGTTGTAAGCTCCTGGAGATGCTCTTTTTAAAAACTGGTGTTTCGATTGGGTGAAAACGTTTTGTATTGGATTTTAATACAGTTTTTGTAGAAAGTGCAGTGAAATATTTTTTTGAGTTTGATACCATTAAATGTTGGATAACTGATCTTTTTGTTAAATAAAACGTTGATCGACTATTACTGTTAAAAGTTTCTTTTTTTTTCCTGGCATTTTGATGGGTTTGGGAACGTGATTTTTTTGAGAATTTGAGGAGCAAACACAACTTCATGCAGCTCTCTTCTCTGGCATGCAGCAGGCTTAACCTGCGTACGTTCAATATTGCTATTGATCCTCAGGAAAAATATTTTAAATTAAAATTATTTGATTCAAAATGATTGAAAATAATAGACCACAATAAAAGTTTGGGGTTTTTTCGTACTTCACACAGGTGAAGTGAAGTCATTCTTTGGCTTTAGAGCCATCCTGTATTGTCATCGGCCGTGACAGCTGGGAGGGCGATGGTTCTCAGCTGGGAACTCCAAGCTTTCATGGAATGAAATTATCTTACATAGGAAACAACATTTCATTCCCCAGGCTGGTGAAAGCAAACTCACCAGGCTTTGTAGCCGAAGTTTGATGTTTTCACTTCATCTGTACTCCAAACCCACATCTCATGCGTGTAGAATGCTGAAAGTCTGGTCTGGTTTGGGTCGCTGTAAATACCAGCCCGTTACGCCGGATGTAAATACCGTGGGTGTCAGTGGATGGCACTTGCAATGCAAATGTTTATGACCTGAACGGCTCCTTAGAAGCGTTCCCATCTTGTGAAAGCTGCTTTCTCAGAAGACTGTCGCACAAAACCTTCTTTCATTGGGAAGAAGGTCGCTCTCTTGTCGCTGTGGTTTGAATGCGTTGCTTCCGCACGCTCACGGAGCTGAGATGAGGAGCTGGAAGCAAGTTGTGGTTGAGTGCTGCCACAGGCGGTCCTCAGTGTGGAAACAAGTCTTTACTCTCTTCCCATACCTACCCCCAAAAACCAGATGTGTCTTCCGGATATCCAGGATCGTTTCATGTGAGAAAATCTTAGCAAATAAGTCTTTCCGCATGGAGGAGCATTCCAGATGGTTCCCAAGAGGTGGTCTGGAGAGCGCCGAGTAAAGCAGCACAGCAGAGCCACACTGCGGGGCAGGTGCAGCATGAAGAATCGGTTGGTAATCCCAAAGATTGCCGTGCTGGATTTTTTTTGAAGTGCACGTCGGTGATGGGATAACCAGCGCCTCTAGCTAGGGTTAGTGCGTCTGAAATTCTCATTCCGTTGCTCCTCAGGCCTTAGCGAATGTGGCTTGTGCTCCATCTAAATGATGTTTTTCCGTCACAAGGAAGTTTTTGTTGCCCCTTCACCTCATCCCCCCAAATCTGGAGGCTGCCCTTTTGGAAATGAGGATGCAACTTTGGGGGAACGCAGAAAATAAATGGGAAAAACTTGCTGCAGAATAATTGTATTTATACTGGGCGTTTACTTGCCCAGAGAAAGGCAACAGCAGCCAGGAGTACCTGGCTACGTTAGACTAAACTGCATAAAATCCCCAAAACGCGTGGCAGCCCTTTAAGAGCGAGGGCAGCCTGCCTGCCGGCGCACCACACCAGAGCCTGGCCACCGAGGGAGCTGGCTGGGAAGGGCAATTGTACTGGTACGGACCGGGAGAACTCAACGCAGCCCCTGAGCCTCCAGCGATAAATCCTCCTATGACACCATCCTGTTAGAGAGGGCGGCCTGAGGTGGATATAGATCTAAGGGGAATATTTTCTACCTCAAAGCGTAAAATAATTTTTTTTATGCGGAAAATACCTATTTAGAGACTTTCTCACATGCTTAACTGAGATATCTCACTTAGAAGAATAGGTGATAACTCTTTAAGCGTCATTAATAGCTGGGTGAAAATGGATGGCTTAGCTAAGGAGGGACTCTCCAGAAATCAGTGCTGCTACACCTCTAACGAAGCAGCCAGGTGCTCTTCTCGGAGCTGGGCAGCTGACTCCTTTTAGGCAGCTGGTTGATGAAAGGAAAGGTTGGCTGTTACCTACTGGGCTGGGAGAGGCTCAGTGGAAGAGAAAAGGAACGTGGGTGTGTAACCAGCAAAATCCAGGTATTTAAAAATATTTTTTTCTGTGTGATTTTTCTGCCCTAATTTGACCAGAGATACTTTCTGCTGTATGTTTTAAGTATATTAAACAAATCACAAAGTTTGCATTTTTTACAGTTGTTGAACTCAAATGTTGGGTTTTTTTTTTTCTGTGCGAAAAAATACTCAGATTTTCCTTTAAGCTTAAAAAATGGTATCTTTAGCTAGTATTCGGTGCAGGTTTTTGGCTCAGTTCAGGGCTATTAGTGTGTGTTTGACAGTAACAGGACATTTGAGCTGGCTGCAACACCTACTCTGAAGAAGGAAACACTTTTAGGTAAATAAAGGTCCCAAATACTTGACCTTGGACATGTGCTACAGACAGAACAGATACTGTGAGGGGGGGGGGGGGAAGAAAAAAATC
>VZSZ01012185.1:918507-936208 GCA_013398815.1 Ibidorhyncha struthersii | reverse complement strand
GCATTCCCTAAGAGCTTTGCCATGCCCAGCGTGGTGCAGACCGTGCAGCTGGGGGGGCAGCTCACGCTGATGTCCAGTGAGGAGTCACAGGTTACATCACCGTGCTTATCTTGCCGGCCGTGCTGAAACCGTAGTGTTGGCAGATGACTGCGTAGATGGCTGCTGCCTCCCTTACGGTTGTGCAATATGACCATCCTGTCCTCCTCCCTGGCCCAGGCAAATGGAGGGGGCCAGGGCGAGAGGTCGCAGGGACCAGGTATGCAGGTTGGCTCAACGGTGCATCCAGGCAGGAGAGGAAAGGGAGAAAGTGTGTACCTCGTGCATTGAAGAACATCCTTCCCACCCCTCCTGGCTGGGTGTTCGGGATACCTGCAAGCCTGTCCTGTCCCGTGAGGGTTGGCTGGCATGTTCTAATACACGTCCTCCTGCTCTTCTGTAATGACTTGTACAAAGCTGCTCTGTCCCTGGCTGCTCCAAGGGGATCTGCTGCGCCCCAACCTGCTGCCCTTGCCTGCGACTCCTTCCACCCCAGGGCTGCTCACCCTGCACCTCCTAGAGCTGCAGCATCTCCCCTGCCCGGCCCCGCTGCCGCAAGTCCTCGCCTTCCACCCGTTCTGTGCAGCGCCTCCCACTCGGTCAGTCTTTGCCTCTGTCAGTCACATATCAACTGCAGCACCCGCTGCCTCTGGGCATTTGATTTTGTGTGCGTGTGTACGAAAGAGAGGGTGAACAGCAGCTCTCCTGATGCCACTGACTCAGCAGCTGTCACTACCGCTTTGGAGCTCCCTCCCCGTCTCCTGGCTTGGGTTGACAGGCTCTTGGCAGGACAGGGCTGAGGCAGCTGCTGCTCCCGTCTCCTCCTGTCACTGGCACCGCCAGGGCCCTTTCCGCTCTTCCACTCTGCTGCTGCCTGAGTCATGGCTCTCAAATGGAAGGTGGCCAAGATGCCATCCTCTCCTCAGTCGTCTTACAGTTTAAGTGTGTTTTCGGCTCAAATAGACAGCTTCTAAGGCTCCTGCTTCTGGGGATCTAGCCACCCCTGTGCCAGGAGGACAGAATGACACGGCTGTAGATGGTATACAAGGAGGACATCAGCCCTCAAAGAGTCTTTGCCTGTTAAGATGCAAGCTGGCATTTCTGAAAGGTCCCTGTGCTCAGCAGTTCCCTGCTGGCACGCCGTGCCCAATGTGATTATGGAAGGATGCTCGGACTGCTTCAGATTGTGCATCAAGCCTCCGCCACACAGTCAACATACGGGGATGATTTAATTTCGGTTTATTTACTGCAGAGGATGCAGAGGTGGGGCAAGGAAAATACCCCCCATCTTGCTGCCCTGGAAAAGTTCCAGTAGGTGTGGTAACAGATGTAAGTCTGCTGATTTGGAAAAAAAATATGACTGGTGCTACCGAGTCAGAATTTAGATAACGGACCACAGGCTGGACAGAAAAAGCCCATTTCTTGAGATGTGTATTACTTGCTGGTGGGAGAGAATGAAGATCTAGGCTCTCCCGTATTTCATTACAATTCCTCAGGGAATGGAAGCTGGCACAATTCCTGCTGTGTATAAAAGAAAGCAAAGGGGAACAATGACTATATTGCATGTTAGGGAAGTTGTATGATTGCCTCTAGTTTATTAATGAATAGAGCTAGTACAGCTCAGACCTCTTAGGAGCAAGGTCGCAACACCATCTTTAGCTTCTCCTGCAGCGTATCAGAGTAAGCTTCCACAGCTGTGGCTATGTTCAGCTATAACCTACTGTACATGAAGCTGAGAGGTACTGTGATGTCTTCAGCGCAGGGGAAATACTTTCTGAAGGTTCAGTAGGTGTTTAAACAGAGAGGACGTGCGTAACGAAGCTGGAGGAGCTAGATGCTGTACCGATACTTGTGCTTACAATGTGCGGAGCGTGGGAATGTGACCTAAAGCCAGTCTGGAGAGGTGATCCGTAAGTGCTTTTGAGGCATAGGGCAGGTAGCAAGAAAACTTGATTTTGCAAGATGGCTAAGTTGGCTTTTAAAATCCAAGATTAAGATCTAACTTTGTTTTAGTTTTCTGTGCCCGGAGCAGCTCACTGAGTATTCCAAGAGAAATTATTTTACACGAGCCATGCTAGCTTTGACGTGAAACAGCAGGCTAGAAGTGGAGTTGTACATGAAATAAGATCTTGAAAAGGGCTGAATTTCTGGCTGTGAAACCATCTGTTGGTACAAAGATGAGAAACTTTACCTCAGATACACTAACTTAAAACATTCTTCCCATTCCGCAGAGGATAAAGAAACAGTAAGGATACAGAGTATTTTGTAATGATACAAAAATTATTAACAATAAACACTTTGCCTGAATTGGGTGAATAAAGCATTTTTACTGAAGAAAAATATATGTATGAAAAACTTCCATGAAAGTCTGTAGCGTACGAGTAAGATCCTTCAAAGTACAGCTGAGACTGAAATACCTTCTTTGAAAGAAGAAAAGGCAACACAAACGCGCACACTGCTTACTCACAGAACGTTTACATCTTCAATTTTACAAAATAGCCACATTTTCTAAAATGCTCCTTGGAAATGCCTGATTAAAAGACAGTGAACCATAGTATCCCATCAGCAGCAGTTTATCACATCTATAAATCCAATTTAAATCTGGTTATAATAGGAGTGTGAGACAACAAAGAACAGCATAAGAGCAGTAAAAGGAGCTTCTAGTTGACAATGGATACCATACATATTTCAAAATACCAAAATGAAGATAAAAGTCTTAAATTAAATTAAACAGTTCTGTAACTGAGTAATAAACAATCTAAGATAGCACATGTGTGCTCTTCTGTCCAGTTGCCTCCTGGAAGGAATGGAGTGACTTGAGACTGCAATTTACAGGATTTTCTGTAGGATGGAGTTGGCAACTTCCAGGGATTCATCTTTCACCAAGACAATATCGTAAGAGTCCATATATTTTTCCAAAAGCTCATCTACCTAATTGCAGAAGGGATAAAGAGAATTTTAGAATTACTTATTGAAGGACTTCTTGTCATTACAATATTGCCCAATCTCTCCACCAAATTCAGGGAATGAACCATGCAAATATATATTGCTCCTGTAAGTAAATTTCACAGGATGACAGAGTAGTAGTAGTCTGATGTAACTGTGTGTCTGTTCCAGGATATAATACCTCACATTTATTCCAGGATCTCACTCATAAAGATACTTAAAGAAAAACTAACTACTTCCTCAGCTTCCTGAAAGGCAGAGAGAAACAGAAAACCGAAGTTTTCTTTCTCCTGAATGCAAATGGATGTGCATTATAACTTAGCAATCAATCAGTTCTGTCTCCTAAAAAAAAAAGAGAGGCTGCCTAAATTTGTTATTTGGAAGATTATAATTTTTGCTCAATTATCAATCCGGTATTGGGAGGAGCCACAGGAATTTGAGAATTTCTCTAGCCTCTGAATTTTACTTCTCAACAAAATACCTTTTCAGAAGTAGTTCAGTACAAAAATCAAAGCAATTTATATTTGGGTTTTTGTAGCTTGAGGCAAGAAATCCATGAAAAATGTTTGAAATCTCAAAACAAATATGGGCCAAACACTTGGTGTGATATCTGAAAGCTTACTATAATGAACCTGTTTCTAACTTACAGTATTGCACTCAAAGTTCAAAAGGTTATAAGGCTACTTACTTTATCATTGAGATAGCCGATCTTAAGAATGTGTTCAACATTTGCTACTCCATCTGCCATACTCAAGTCTCCTTGGGAATCGCCCAGCAGTATGATATTACTGTTGTCTTTTAGTTGTTTGAAGTACTCTGTATTCTTCAAGGCACCATCATGTTTGTTGTAAACATGAATCAATTCTCCTTTAAATCCTTTCAATATTCCCTATAAAAAAAGCCCAATGAAGTTGTTTCTAGTATCACACAGACATGATAGAATCTAGAATGAAATAGGTGATATTACTCTTGAACTAACGTTCAACTATGTAATGTCTAATGATGAACAAGATAAATTACTGTTAAATAATGTAATGATTGTAATAGAATCGGTAAGACTAGACAGACAGTGATCCTCCCTGCTTGGAGGAGGAGTAGCACTGTACTGGGGCTGAGTGTGAGGTTGTCATTAAAGGAGATGAATGGTATCTTAGTCACACCACACTAACAGTGTTTGAACTGTTATCCTCTGCTTGCTTTTTGCCTGGGAGAGTGCCGAGTATGCAATTCTAATTTCCTATATGGCAGGATAGATGGCTACATCTGTTGCATTAAAATGTTCATCTTGTAGTATATATAAATAGCTACTAAATACCACAAACAGTTGTGTTCGATAAGAATGTGCGTGTTACTTCATACATACATTTTCATCAAAATCCATGAAATTGGAAACCACTTTGACATTAGAATGGTAGACCCCAGCCTGGTGGATAACTTCCTCAAGAATGTCCCCAATCCCAGCAGAAAATATGAACACGGGAATATTATGTTCACTGAGCTTATCAAAGAAGTTCTCATATCCTTCTCTGTAACACAGGATGTAAACACAAATCAAATCTCAAATAAAGAAAGTCAAGAAAAGTCAGAGTTTTCAGAAGACGTTCATATCATATTTGGAAAAGAAAATTATTTTTCCCCAAGCATTTCACTTTATTTCCTTTGCCTCACCTTTTCAGGTTAGCAAGAACCATCAAGCTAACACAAGATACGCAGTTTTAGGAAGAAGCCCTTGCATCAAGCTGTTTGGTCTTGTCGTGCATAATTCCCCCCGCCCCGACGTCTAATCGTGTTTTAAAGACTTAAAACTGGTTCCCCCTCCCCAAACACCCCAGAAAAAGCAAACTAGTAGAACTCTCTCTAGCTACTATCAGGCTGTACATTTCCTTTCAATCTTCCTTTCTTAAACATTTGATTTTCTATAGGGTTATTACCATAAAACAAAGTTTGTCTTGTTTTGAAATCCTGAACACATTTATTGTCACTCTTTCCTGAAAGCTTTTTAGTTTTCAATAACTAATCAAAACTCTGTATAGTATTCCAGGAACAAGGTATTATCTCTATACACCTTCTCCACACAGACATTGGTTGGCAGAATTTTAAATGCGTTTAATAAATTATGGTGAAAATTTTTGAGGGAATTTTAGCCTGTCAATGAAGATTCAATCCACGTGGACTTAGGCTTTCAAACAGGCAGAGACAGTGTGCTTGTCTGTTTTGCAAAAGATAAGAATTTAGTCAGTATGATAAACAAACACTTCCACAAATTAAGTCTTAACTTGTTTCAGTAGTCCAAAATTATACAGACAATTTTGGAGAACTTTAAAAGAGGTGGGAGCCACAGCACACTTCAAACGAGGATTTTGCTGGGTTTTAAACTTGCCTTTAGCCGTAAAGGAAGAACAACATTTAACGGAACATATGAAATATATTCCTCAGGCCACTGCGTTTTTATCTCAGATAAAACTATTCTAGGGAATGTTTTTCAAAGGAACAAAGTTGAACTCTACAATCCCCTTGCACTGGTGGCTCTTTTTTTTGTAATTTCAAGAGGATGGAAACCCACAGAAATGAAGTTTGTAAAAATGGGACTCAAACTTTTTTTTTTTTTAAAGTTCTCTAGTGTGATCATTGTAAGCATTTAGCTACAAAATATGAATAAAGCGGGGGCATGAAGAGCTCGCTATGTTCCAAGATTACAGTGTCACATTCTCAGGAATGTTTTTGTTTGTTTTTCCCCTGAAAACACACAGTAAGAATCCACAGAAAGTGCTCTGAAACAGTATTGTTCAAATCAAAAGGAACTTACTTCAGCATAACATCAGATTCCCTCACAATTTCTGCAAATTTATCTTTTTGTAAGCCTTGTTCAATGAGTAGTGCGTGAGATTTATTGTACCTAGAATATAAACAAAAAATGGGTCAAAATTTTATTTATTACGATTCACCTTTCATTAAATCTCGTGATGAAAAGCATCCTGTATGGTTAATTCCTGATCGTTCAGGTCAACAGCAAGGCACAAACAGTTGTTGCACAACACTCAGAGAGATTAATTCAGTTAATGTGTTAGCTAAAAGCTAAGCAGTGCCTTTAATTTGCTTTTAAAAACTTATTAAATCTAATCTTAGTACAATTTGAAGATGGGAGGTGTCTCTTACCATTCCACCATATATGGATATTTTTCTTCAATAGTGAGAGCTGGATCAATTTCAATAGCATAATAGGTTTCTTTCAGCTGCAATAACTGAAGGGGAAAAAAACACCAGATGTTGAATGTATTTTTATAAGATAACACTTGGTATTTGTTCTAACCAATCAAAATAACTTTCTTCATTCTGATTACATTATTTAGATAAAACGGAATCTGAAATGCTCTTTGAACAAAGAGTTGCTTATAAATATATCTAAGAAGAAAAAGTGGACGCTGTTAAACCGAACTACATGCTACTATCAATACACGTATTTCTGTTCACTTCTAGTAGTGATGGGATGTCTTGCAGTCAGTGAGAAAGCTCAGAGAGCTTTAAAAGTGTCCCTTGTCTTGTCATGCTTCGTAATTCAACACGCAGTACAGCCAGGGAATAGTATCAGTTGTCTGTACAACAAACCAACAGCTAGTAGGTTTTCGGTTTACCTTTTTCCGACATTCCTCTGTGATGAGCTTAGAGTTGTCAATGATGTCTGAGGAGGGTGGGAAAAAAAGAAAAGCATTAAACAAGATAGTATATTTCTTTTACTTTGCTCTACAACACTGTAAATGGCATAGATGACAATGATGTCATACCACTGTTTCCTCAGAACTTTTCTTACCAGCAACCAGTGAAAGGCACGTTTTTCTTCACAAGCATGAAGATGTATTACTGTCCTTCCCATCATCTCTGAATTAAAAGGTCAATTACAAGCTTTCTTATCTGTTTCTTGAGATTTAACTGTTTCTGAAATCATCGTGAGGCACCCTATGTGTTTTAGGATTCCCACTTCAGTAGTAAATACTTTCTCTTTGTTCTAAAAGGCTACAGGATAAAAATGCCAAGAATTCTGAGGAGTTTACTATCTGGTTCTTGCAGTCGTTGGGACTATTACAGGCTCTTAAAAAAATAAAAAGTCAACTCTACCATATCTGGCCACTAACATCTTACAGTTCAGAACTTAATGTTTTAATTGTGAATGACAACTTATCTGATTTTAATTCACACAGACTGTGATTAATATATATATACATAAATACACATATAGACAGTCACTAGAATACTTCTTCATTAGGATGTACAGGTTAGGTAACAAGTCAATATCATAGCTCACATATTAGGGAATAAATTGGATAGAAAATTAAAATCTAGGAAAAACTAAAACGGGTGAACAAACCAGTCCGTATTTAAAAAAAAAAAAAAAAAGTACTCACTATGACAAGTTGGACATCTTTTTCCATTGTAGGAAAATCTACTTAATGTCATATCAAAATCTGTAATAATCTATTTAAGGAAAGAAAAAGCAAAACTGTCTTACAACACAGAGGGACAAAATAAAGAGTGGCTAGAAATTCTCAATGATCGACAACAGTTACAGCTGAGTAGCATGTGTCACAGAAATCTCCCTATTTTATTGAATGATTGTAAGGTAAGCCAGGCTATCCCATAAGAATAACTTTTTTTCCTAACAAAAATGTTTTTCTAATTCCTTTGGTCAGAATATTTCCTGAAATTAGTAAGCTTATATGTTTGTATCACTTACTTTACTAGTGTCTGGCTGAATTACAGTTGAATCAACAAGGGCTATTAAAAGAGTTAACAGATGTCTAAGATTTGGAGATTTCTTGAAGGTTGACTTCTGTTATATATATATTCTTATTTTTTTTGGCGTAGAGCAACAATCACATGACTGCTTTAATTCCAAAGTGGTTACACCTTCTACTACCTTTACCTGTAGTTTGGCAGCTCCACCTTTGATGAGGCCACAAATAATCTCCTCTACTCTCCCTGGGTCCTTAATATGGACAGTCTTCTTCTGAAATTCTGGCATCTATAAAGAGTAAGAACAAAGACAGAAATATACTTACAGAGAAAACTTACTAGCTAACAGCTGCTATCCATCAGGTTGGAAGCTCTGCATCTATAAGCATTTTCACGTGACACCAAGACGTGCTCAGGACAGGAAGGCAAGTTAAGAGTAAGAAGAAACAGAAAATACTCTGGATGTATTAACCGATAACTGCATACGGTCCCGTTTGCTTTCAACATCTGTTTTCATGTCCTTTCCTAATACCAAATTATTCAATAAGCTGACACTCACAGAAAAGATAGTTGTATTTGTAGGAAATAAAGGAGATATATAGAAGCAGGACATATGGGATCACCCTGTGGTTCAACTATGTCACTGGGACATGGTGAATCTTAAAACTAGCTCTTTGTGCAATTAATATGCCCTTAAAGTTTCAACAGAGATAAAGAAGACAGGCTCATTTTAGACATCCGTTGTTTTGCTGAGAATGCCACGTGTGTCAGCTGAGTACTGTAATACAACAAGGCTGTTTAGTAATTCCTGCTCCCTAGCCAGTCCATTAACCATTTTCCATTACCTATTTTACTGCACACTTTTGAAATAACATGTGCTATCACACCACATACTCCTTTTCAACGAGGAATATTTCTTGAATATTATGATAAATGCTGAATTCCATAAAAAAGGAAAAAAACCAAACCCACACAACCCCCCCCTCCCCGCCAAACCTTTGCTTACTCTAAAAGTTTCTCTTCAACCTTGCAGAAATGATAAAAGAACTACTCATGGACACAATTTTCCAAAATTCGTTATGCATTTCCTTCCTTTATAATCGTGTATGGACTATTTCTAAACCAAAGGCATTAGACATTTGCCATCTGTCTACATAGGCATTTATGAGTAATTTATGAGTAGCAAATTTTATTTTCTATATATAGAATGTCAAAGATGAAGAAGTGCTAGGAATTACATTTTTCACATTCTGATCATTCAGCTTTCCTTTTCTTATAGCTAGCATGTAATCTTTGCTGCAATGAGCAAATAAAAAAAAAAAAAACAAACCAAAAAACAAAGCAGCTTCTATTTCCAGACACATTTCTGGAACCAGAGTTCTCGTATTGCCCGTAAGTCAGGCAACACTCTTTCTTCCAGCTCTCGATGCTACTAAGCCTTTTGTTTATTAGTAACAAAACAACTTGAAGTCAAACTGCAATTAAGTCATCATTTAAGAAAAAGATGACATTTTCAAGTCTTGCAAGCACATGCATTTGTAACAGAAAAGACACTCGTGTGTTAAGGAAAAGAAGGAGCTGGAGGTACCTTTCAATATCAGCTTTAGTCCACTCTGCCCTCAGGTAGGAGCAAACTATTACAGCTACATCATTCTCAGCAGATACTCATCTAACCCATTCTTCAAAACCTTCGCTCACCTATTCCTCACTTTTCTCAACTGCGTATTTTAGTGCTCAACTATCTTTCCGTTCAGGAACGTTTGCTTAATCTCTGTTTAACCTTCCTTACTGTAATTTTAGGTCATTCAACTTGGAGGAAATTGTTCTTTTTCACAGATGCTCACGGATATTTTTCCCTTCTCCCTGAAGTAAAGAACCCCAATTTCTTTAATTCTTTTGCAGAGCACAATTTTCTAAACCTCTGACAATTCTTGATGTTGTCCTGGCCCATCCATTTGAACCATACCGTTCTTGAAACACAGCGTCCGTAACTGTAGGTATGACCTTTCTCCTCTGCTCTTTTCAGGCCTCAGCTGAAGGGCTACTTTGTCCCACATCTCCGGATAATATCTTTGCATATACATTTGAATGCACTGACTTTGTGATAATGATTCAAATTCAGTTGGTAACGACCAAATATTAGTGAAAAATTACTCCTAGGCAGAAACAGGTAGTTGCACAAAGTGCTAGATTTTACATTTAGTCTTGCTGGATTTTATCTTTTCTTCCACATCAGTGCTCCCGTTTTTCAATATAACAAATAATTTTAATCCCCAGTATGCTTACTGCTACTTTTTGGCTGATATCCTCAAAGACACTAATGAAAGCAGAAAACAGAAGTCATTCTAAAACCCTGATAATTTTCCAAGGTTTTCCACCCATCCAAAAACTTTCACCTACACTAGAATATCTTGCCAAAACTTCTTAAGTCATGACAGGGTATTGACTACTACTTTGCTTTACGAGTCTTATAAAGAAAAAACTGAATTCATTTTACTCAGTTTGGAAGAGTTAAGGTTTTCCTTTGCCATCTTATGACAAAGACATTTTTTGGAAAATACCAAGATAGTTGTTCTCTATGTGGTTGCAGTGCCTTGTTACTTTTATTAGCACAGTGAATTCAAACAAAGGTACGTTAGGATTGGCTTCCAACTATTCCAAACTGGGAATCATTGAGAATGCTAACCAGTGTTAGGAAAAAAATTCTGAAAAATATCCATTAAAGAATTCCCTTATCTTTTGAGAAATACATCTACAAAGCATTTATAGGTATTTATTCATAATTATCAGCAGTATATGTCAATTGATCTAGCTTCACAAAAGAAAACATTAACAAACTGCAACTCTTTAAAGGTGTTTTATGTTATTTCTTTCGTATGTTATACAGTGCTGGTAAACAAAAGTAACCTTACAACTCGTTTGGTGGGTATACAGCATTTTTTCCTCTATAATGCAATTTGACTCTGTAATTTTTTCACTGTAAATTGACTTATCTAATTCCTTTGACTTTCAGGAGGCAAATTATTCACGTATTTTTAGACTCGGAATGCAAAAATTAAACAAGGTGAAATCTAAATGCGTCGTTTTGTAAGAAGTAGTTCAAACATTATTTGGTTTACTTAGATACTAAGTAACAGACTTCCTAATATAACTAATTCAAACAGAACAGACGTTGGGGGAGATGGACTGATCAGAGGGAGAGACTGTATGAGGAAAGTTGGATTGCTTACTACTGTTCTATTTCAGACTGAGGCCTCGTAAGTTTTGAAACACCCTTAGGAAAACCTCCTTAGTAAACACTTCAGTAGATGATGTTAAACAAGACATTGCTTAAGATTTTGAGTATGATGAAAGCTTCCTGCTTTGATGTTGTGAACTTATACTCCTAGTCAAAATAGGTTTTTAAGGTTCATTTATTTCTAATACATCTTTCACTTTTACACAAAAATTGAAGTCAGTTGAAGAGTATTTTAATTTAGGGGGAGAAAAAGTGTTCTGCAGCACGTATAACCCAGACAATTTCAGTCTTACGGGCACTTTCATAGGCAAAAACAAGTTTTCATTATGGATATGGCATCTGATAAAGCCTCAGACAAATATGGTTAGTCAAAATAGCTACTGTCCCCATCACTAGTTCCTTGCGTTCATATTTACAACTGAACGTTAAGTAGCAATTCTTTTATTTAGGCTTTATCATTATTATATTTAAAGTCAATGAAACTCTCTAATAAGCAGTCACCAGTTTTCTGGCAAACTGTCTCCTCCTGCCCCGTCTAGCTGTTGTTTTTCTGTTGCATATTTGCCATTCTTCAGAGGTGAAGGAGACAAGCAGATTCAAGTTGGAAAGAACTGATAAGACAGACGAAAGAACAAAGAGTGCAAAAATGCTAATAAGAAAAGTTTAGTCAATTTGGTAAAATTTGTCTTTCTATTAATTGTTTAACAGAGTGCTAGGAATCAGCTCAGTATACACAAAAGGCCTAAAATTCTGTTGCACCAGTTGCCTGGGCAGAACACATACAGAGACACCAACTCGACACCAACTAACAAAGGCAAGAAAGCTTTTCAGAGCAAGGAGCTTCTACGTACAAGACTAAAACTATATAAGCGCAGGAAAAGGAATTCATATTTCATTGTGACATCTGAAAGTACATCATACTGAATCACTTAAGTGCCCCTATTCATTCTGTTATTTTATAAAAGTGTGACAAGAGTCTTGCTTTTACCAAGGACTTCTATATGTTACTTAAATAGCTCAGAGACTGGTATACCTTTTAAAATGTATGTTAAACGGTGACAACTCCCAAAGGTAATTTGGGGTTGGCATATACACTGGCCACAAATACATTTAAGTTTCTAGTCTCTGACATTTTTAAGGAGCCTCAAAGCAAAGCAAGGAGAACAAAACTGAAAAAGATTATTTTAAAGGTTGAGCTAATTTGATTTATGAAAAGGAAAAAAGATCTGCTTGTTTGTGACAGCAGGTAACTGGAATAAGGATGTAGGAAATTCTTTTGTAGCTAACAATGTTATAGTCATACCTTGATGAATGAACAGTAATGGGTTCACGCAGGTTTGGAAATCCCCCAGTCCTACAAACCACAGAATGGGTCATTTACAAGGACAGTTCTGAAAATTACAAGTCTATTTAGTACATGAGACATGCGTCTGTGTAGCTGGGTTAAATAAAGAGGAAAAGTATTAACTGTAAAGAACATATTGAATTCTAGTTTTGAAATAAAGTTTCTTATGCACAATTGGATAGCAAGAGTGCAAACAGAGCTGCTTTTACGTTATATCTGGGTGCTGCTTATATATATTGTTTCCTTAGTATTTGAGACAGTGTATATCTAAGTGCATGCTGCATCAGTTGGATTATTAAACAAGAGTTGGTGATAATCACTGAAATGAAAGGTAGGTCTAAGTGAATTCACAGCTGCCATAGTAGGCGTTTCCAACCAGGTATCCCAGGGAATTAGTAACTGATTGTGTGCAGAAGGTGTAATGTCATATTCTGGAGTTACTGAACTTTACTAAGTGCTGGAGGTAGAGCAGTTACCTCCCACCCAGTAAAACAACAATGTAAAAATTAAAAAATAATTAGAAAAAATTAAAAAATAATGTCCAACAGAAGAGGAGGTAATAGAAAGAAACTTCATACAAAGGACGGCTGTGGGACCTTGTTTTCACTATCTGTAACTTTAAGTTGGGAAGAATGAGCTGATGGATGACTTGTTATCTTAACTACATGGAGATATGGGTTATTTCACAATCAAATCCAGATATACAGCCTGAAATATTACTAGTAATAAGTAAAATATAAGAGGTTATCATCATAAGCCTGCTAAGTAATGCTTTGACCAAGGACATAAAAAAATGGGGCAAAGTATTTTTATACTGATACCCTGGTAAGACTACACTACTTGGCAAATACAAAGTTTTCTTATTTTACAAAGACTAATCTAATATGGATGCCTCCCAAAATTCACTGCTGAGAAAACACCCTGCATTATGGGTGGATAAAATTTTAAGGGAACTTCTCTGTAATTCTCCATGACTACTTCGTTAGGTGTCAGTAATTCTGAATAATAACGACTGTTCTCGTGCTTACAAACGCATGAAAAATATTCCACAAAATTTCAGATGACCATAATGTCATAAAAGTGATAAGACAAGGAATACAAACTAGCTGTAATACTATTGACAGGATGTGAATTTCAATTATCATACAATTTCTTTTTTTCTACTTTGTTGGTAAATCGGCCTCAGACTAGACTAGGTTTCAAATCTATTAACTTTTGATATAGAGGACACACCGGGGTGGACTGGCAAGGAGGGGGAACTATTAATGCTATTTCTGAAAAAGGAAAATGCAAATCACAGTGATAAAATGGATAGGATTCAACTATTTGTAAATTTTATTTCTAGTCTGTGGTGAGAGCTTCCAGGTAAAAGAGTATAAACCAAGAATAAATGACATTTATTTTGGGAACTGCAAATGCTCAGTTCCAAGGTCTGAGACTAGCTATCATGTATACTTACTTATGGACATGTACCAAAAAAGGCAGGGCATGGCATCAGCGATAGCTGTGAAATTTGATACCCTGGCAAGCTACATAAAATTGGTTTCAGCGTTCTTGGTGGCAGAAAACAAGAGTTTGGTGAAATTATAAAGAAAAGGGGCACATTCCTTAGTTTACATTTACATCTTATTTTCCACTCCTTTTTTCTTTTTGATATTATTACAGAACATTACTTTCATCTACTTACTCTAGAAAACAAAGCTTACAAAAAACTTTTGAAAAGCATGCAAGCTTCTTCATGTAACTTCTGCTATTTGCAACGTATGCGTTGCAAGAAGTGGGGGAGTCGTAACAAAAACCACAGAATGGGAGTGTGTGCGTACCTTTTCCTCCATCTATATACGCGCATATACAGCTACGTGCACTCGTATGCTCGTGTATGTATAAACCAAGTTTTGGCTTTAATTCAGACAATTTGAATTTTGGCCCATGAGTGCAACAGAGGTTTCTCTTAGCAGCCCCAGCTGGTAGTAGACTTATCTTTTAGACAGGAACATAAAAGCTACTGAACACAAGTATAATCACATCAGTCACTCCATTATGTGCAGCTAGTCAGGAGAACTGTGCTAGTGATCATGCTGTCCGCTAGCATAACCTGAGCTCAGGACGCATATTTATTAATTTGTAATTACCAAATCCAAAACCATAGTATGTTTTATATTCGCACGGTGTAAACTCAAATAGGGTAAGAAATCCTTAGTACCTAGTAATTACCAAATTACTCTTTTGGTAGTTTTGCCAAGAAATAGCCTTAGAACTACTTATCGAAAAAGTAAACAGGCAAATGTTATTATGGAAACAAAGCAACAGAACATTGACTGTCTTTACAGTTGCTTGATAATACGCTGCTGCAAAAATGGATACCCAGCACAGGTTATATGAAGTAACTGGAAGTGGCTTCACTACCTAGGCTATTTTAAGAAATGGAATAGGATGCGTAGTAAAAATATTTTTCCCTGTTTTACTTTGTGAAATTATTTACATCTTTTACACTTAATGAGCTGGATTCTGATATTTAGTTTGGGGAAAAAAAAAAAATTTAAAAATCTAGAGCGGGCGTTCACAGAAAACATGACAACAGCATTTCCTCTTGTGCTTTTAAAGGCGAGTACCTGTGCGTTGAGCTTAGGGCACTCCTGATTCTTCTGTCCTTGATTTTGTCCTACCGCAACAGCATAGGTGGCAAGCAGAGTCCAGAGACGCAGGGCTTGCATACAGGCTGCCAACAAAAACCAACCAAATCCTTTTAAGAATTGGTCTGCTATATTGTGTGGTTTTGCTATTCCTGCTGTATAGAAATAAAAGCAGACATGCATGGTACATAGCTACGTCACTCTGAAAATACCCACACTCAAGACTACTCTGATACATGTTTATAAGTAGAGGAACATTTACGTTGAATTAACCTATTCAATAAGAAGTGGTAAATATATTTATTCCTTCAATGCTGTTGCCAACCCTGCGCTATCAGATGTTTCGTTTAAAAATACAATTTGTCACAGTAAACAACTGTAAGCGATGCCTCAGCTCATAACCCTGACTTAAAAATGCAGGCAGAAGACTGCCAGTGCTATGCACACTTACCAGAGGGTTTCGCAGGAGCAGCTGCAGAAGCAAAAGAAAATTCCTCTTGCTTGAGGAACACTAATATAGCAGCGCAAAGTGCAGTTGAGGGCGTTTCCAAATACAGCCTGACTAATCCCCGTGCAAAACCCCAGGGTCCTGTGACGCACATCAGCAATGCACAGCAGTTTGTTATGCTCAGCAGTACGGCCTGACGGGCTTACAGATGATCAGCTGGTGTACCAACAACAAAACCTTTGACCTTCACTGAATGAACAGCTTTCATGGATGCAGCAGGCAAATTTGGACTGCTCTAACAGGGAAAGGCACTTGTTTTTCAAAGCAGAAGTTTACTACTTTGTTACTTTTTAACCCTTTTACAGCCCCTTTCCAAGTATTTTAGGATTTCCTGTTGCAGAGCGCCACAAATTTCTTACAGCTCATTGACACGGTCTCATTACCGTTTACAGGGGAGCACACATTTATTTGTGTAGAAGCAGCAAATTGGTTACTTAATTAATCTTTGCTTTAATTATCTATGTGATACTGAAACAGGAAATCAAGGAGGCTTGTCTGTCAGGATTTTTGAGACTCAACATGCTTTCAGAAGTTTGTCATTAGGCATGTCGCCTGATCAAAGACAGTACCTAGGTGACACAGAAGATGTATTTAAAAGGAATCTCTTTTACTGTGAGAGAATGAAGTAAGTATTGTCCAATCTTATTTACACTTTGAAGTTGTGTAAATGCTTAGAAGTGTCAAGTTAACTCCTCCTATAGCAACAGTGCAAGCTTCCCTGCGCTATCCCCTAATTCACGTTCAGCCTTAGGTTTATGATCGCCATTTCAGGCTGCCAGAACTAACCACAAACATCAGACCAATTCATATGTGGCCGCGAATGCGAGCAGTGCAATTGTCCGAATTGAAGCAAGGGCAGGTTAGTAGGATAGCACATACAAAATGCCCAATGCTATAACCACTGCCCCCCCGCCCCCTTCCCCCGCATTACCAGGACTCTAGAAATTCATTAGTTATGAAAACTTCCTTGTAAGGAGGATGTGCTGGTTTTCTACTTTAAAAAAATTGATAGGCTTTTTCTGAATGGTACGGTGGATCCATATATGTTTTGTGTCTGCATTCCAGCTGTAGGCCAGTATGTACTCTGTCAGGATTCCTCAGACTTTGACCTACACAGAACACTTTCATTTTTTTTCATTTGTGCTGTGTTTTGACCCAATGAAACAACTAGTAAATACTTCAGCTCACACATAACGTGCAACTTTCATCAATGCTCATCCTCTTAGAATTGAACAAGATCCTCCCCAAATGTAGATGTTAAGGTCTGCTGTAACCTGAAGCAGCAAAACAGGTTGAAAGGTATGTTCAAAATATAACATAATCCCTGCAAAGACTATATACAGTTGTTGTGGTTTAACCGAACAGTAAATCAAAATTACTTGGCATTGGTATTTACCAGGATTCATAGCTCCCATTAATCTACTTGTTACAGCATTTGTATACTGTTGTAATAGGTAACATACAAGGAATATTGCCTTTTGGAGTATTTTAATACAGTTAGCATGCTTTTGGTTAATAATATCTCCATAATAATATTTGGGAAAGCTATGTATAATGCAATATCTTGAATACATATGAATCACTTGCACAACAAAAAGCTGTAGCTTATGTCAGTGCTGGATTTCCAATTCTAAAAAGTCTTACGAACAATGAAGTAAAACATGCTTGCTAGATGAATCATGTAGTTCAGGTAAAGGCATCACTTCATACATTCCACTTGCAAAGTACCTGTCTTTGAGCTTTTATGTCTTTAAAATGCGACAATGCTACCGATATTTACAAATGAGTTTGTGAACCTCACGGGTGAGACTGGGATGGTGTGGGTTGTGGGGCTGTACTTCTCAGATGTGATTTAGTGAGAAAATTAATTCTAATGCTACCAAGAATTTTTTAAAAAATAGCTTGCTCTTTATGAAAGTTGGGGAAAGAAAAAAAAAAGTGTGTGTTTTTTTTTTTTTTTTAACCTTAGATACAATTTAAGATTGAAGAAAAGAGCTGCAGAAATTAAGTCCAACTTTTACAGACTAATTTTTGGTATACCAGACTAATTAGAAAGCATTTTAAGTGAATGATTACAGTATAAGTGAAAGAGCTAGAAAATGACGTGAGCAAAATTTCTGTAAACGTTAATAGAGCCAACACCTAATTCTTAGAAAAACATCTAGTGTATCTCTAATTACTTTCACTTTAATGAAAATGCTGTATATGAAATTCCTCATCTCCAAAACAAGGAAGACTGTCTTTGCAACATTAAGAAACCTTTGTGT
>VZSZ01012185.1:906445-918499 GCA_013398815.1 Ibidorhyncha struthersii | reverse complement strand
TCAAATGCTTTAATTAACTAACAATAGCTACTACTGACCAAGTTCTGTTACTGCTGGTTTTAGTCAGTTGAGCATTTTGATTACGCTGTTTAACTTCTGGTAAGAGATGAATTAAAATTACCACTTCTTTTTTAAAGAGAGAGAAACAAAGTCCAGTATGCCATTTCTACTTTCACAATACCGAATATTTAAATATATTTTAATAAATATATTTTAACCACCACTAACTAAAGCGGTATAGCTATTTCAACAGATAGGTTCTATTTTAAGCTTTCTCTCTTTGGCTGAGGGCCGGATCTCGACTGCAGGATATTCTACGCAGGAAGAGAGTGAGGGAAAGAGAAAGAACAAAGCTTAAAATATTAGATGATTTGTCATTCATATTAGGCTAGGAAAAGGTTCAACTTTATATGGTGGTGTGTTAGGCGAACTTGGTTTGCAGAGACTCAGGATGCTCTCAAAGAGTATGAAGCACTGGAAGTTTTAGTCTGAAGCAGAGAAAAACTGGTTCTACCGGTCCTTACACACCTCTGCCCTAAGTTGCACCTATTTTTGGAAAGAAATGAAGACAGCACAGATAAGTTATGTAAGCAAGTTAAGCTGAACTTTTTTTTTTTTTTTAAGGTATAAAGTTGAATACTTCAAATAAAGTGACATTAGCTTTTACATATCAAGAATGACGTCATATTCTGTTCATTAGAATGAGAATATTTGCTACAAAAATTAGAGGTGACTGAATCCTGTCCGCAATATAAACATTAGCTAGTGGCTTTTCATGACCTTAATACCTTTTATTCTTGTTTATTGAGCCTGCTACAACCAAACAACTTTGAATATATTCCCATATATTTAGCATATGCCCCAACTTAACTTGAGCAATACCTTGTTTTATTGCAGGGATCAAATTTAAACATTAAGGAAGTGTATTTGTTTTCTAATTTTACTTTTGTAATAAGTCTACTTAGTACATATTTTCCAAAGCAGACTACTTGATATAATCTCCACAAGACAGGGAAAGCTAACTGAACCTTAGCACTCAAGTACAAAACCAAGCAGAAGAAAGGAACCAATGTAAAAGAATTTAATTCAAACGTGATTTTTATTCATGCCCTAGTGAACCCAGTTACTGAGCAGCGTACTAGTTCTAGCAATAGCTTTTTATATTTGTAATTCACAATTACAAAGAAAATAAGATACATGTTCAGTTTGATGAAGCTGGGGTAAATAAAGGTTTGGAAGGACGCCTTGTAGGAATTTCAGATACCACTTATTTTTCTAGTACAAGTGTGGTGTAAAGAATTGCTAGCCATATTTACAGCTGGGATGATGCAATACAGAAATATTATTTGTATACAAAAGTGTGTGTGTGTGTATGGTAGAGATGACTCATGACAAATGTAAGAGATTCTTTAAACATAAAGAGCTTCAACAGCACTTGCTATGCAAAAGTGCTAAGAACATATTAAAGACCCAGTTCCTTAAATTGTGATAAATCCAGAGAAGACACATGCTGAGGTGGTGAAGGTCTTAACCTGTATGGTTTTAAGACTCAGCAGTACCATTTTAGCTGAGAATTTGTTTTGTCTACTCAGCTATCATATTTTAAAAAGGCAAAAATAAATGCATGCACAGAACAGATTAGAAGAGGTAAACACTGTATCACAAGACTTATTTAGCAACTTTATTTGGTAGAGATTTTCCAGATCTTATCAGAGCTAAATCTTTCTTTACAATACAAAACTGGTGATCATCTATAGTCAACCATTTATGAGTGTATTGAACACATACAGTTATTAATGCTAACACATACACTCAAATGTATAAAGAACAGCTAAAGTTCTTGAATATTTATTCTTGTTGTGTTTAATACAACAATCGCTATGATGTTGCACTCACTGAAAAATGGTATCTTGATAAAACCACTGTCATTCATTAAAAAAAGAAGGCTACATAAAGACACACATTCTAAATCAGCGAGATAACTGGACAAGAACAATGATTAGCTTATGTTAAGGTCATGCAGTGAAATAAATTATTCTGGTTTAATGATGTCTCAAAGTGATTACTCTATGAAAGTCTATGAGGTCAGAACTAGAAGGGGGAGTTTGTGTGTTTGTTTTTTTTTTAAAAAAACAAAAAGTTTCTGCAGTTCTGGAAATCTAAAATGAATGGAGTTTTTAGCATCAATTTGAAACATGTAGAAAGCCATGACTTGCAATTCTATATGAAATTGATTGTTCAGATGAGAGAACAAAAGACACTGCAGCATCACTGTCCCTTATGCACCTTCCTCTTGTGCTTACAAATACACTTTAAAAGCAGAGATCTCTGCTGCTGATAAATCAACAGACATTTTGAATCTTACAAGTAAATATAAATGAAGGCAAGGCAAATACATTGCTGACTTGATATCTTGAAGTTCAGGCAACAGAACATAGGGGTAAGAGGTCTTGATGGACTTCAACATTAATCAAAGACATTTATTAAACACAGAGGTATTGTTACACATTACAAAACTCAGAAAGAACTTTAACAACTGTGGCAATAGAAGTCTACGCTTTATGCAGTATTTCAAATCCTCTATAGAAGCCTATGAAGAACTAATAGTAACTAGGGCCTGAATTTCCAGTATTTCATGTCACGTCTTCCTGTCAGTTATTACTCCAGGCAAAAATTCAGTCTTTCTGAGAGAATATATAGGGCACAAACCATACAGAATCAGTTCTGATGATTCTGGGATTGAATGAATACAGCTCAGGACAGGCATCTGTTGCCTTCAATTGTATGTTAGGGGAATCACCTCATCTCTGTGCTTTGCTTCCACTCCCTCACTTCGGAAAGAATTAACCTTTGAAACTGGTAGGTTTAAAAAAAAAAAAAAAAAAAAAAGCTATGTATTATTTAGTAATCAGTGAGTATCTGGAAATGATCAAGTGATCTTCAGTCACTAACCACGTATCTTGGAAATAGCGGTCTATAAATGACATCCTACCTGAGCCAGAATTTAATCTCAAGTTTTTTTTTCTTAACCATTCCTCTCTTCCCCTTGCCAAAAAAAAAAAAAAAAATTCTAAATATAAGCAACCTCAGATCAACACTAAAAAGTTGTTATATTATGCTTAAATTTTACAAATAGCTTCTAAAACACTAGAATTGAAAGAGGAAATCAAGGTTGTGACAATCAATCCAGGGCAGAAGAAAACTGAGCCTTTTTTCTTGGCTTTCATACTTGTACTTCACTGGTGCTTATTCTTACCAATGCTTTCTGGATAGCCCTCCTTATAAATCCATTATGCACTTGCAACTTAAATACCAAATGCAGTTCTGCTTTCCCTACCTTACAGGGAACAGAGCAGAGCTGGAAAAGGCCCTGAGAAGGGCAGTAAGGATGAGCCATGATATGAAAAGCTTCCATACAATGAACAATTGAATATAACAGAAATATATTCAGCCTGGAAAAGAAATGACTGGATGGCATAGGGAAAGATTGTTCACTATCTTTTTCAGTATAAGAGGTAGAGGTCATCAACTAAAATTAACAGGAGGCACAATCAAAACAAATGAAAGGAGTCAGCTACAGGTCACACAATTAAGTAGAGCAGTAAGATGTGGAATTCCTTTCTGGTGATACTCTAAGTTTACACAGCCTTAAAAGGTACTGGATAACAACATGAAAAAAGCTCATCTTAAATTACAGACACTGTCTCCGAAATACAAGCTGCTGGAGGCTGGGAAATCATTCCGGAAAAAAAATTATGATGACTTGCTCCGTTCTTATGCTTTCCCTAGCCCCCTGCTATAGATCACTGCTATACTGATAATACTATCTCTATCAGGCAAGACCTTTCATGGAAGGTAAGTCAACACTCCCTGTTTGTAAAATGTGTCAATAAGGAGAATCATTTGCTCTTCATGATAGTGCTTCAGTTTAATTTCCAGTATCTTATTTTTTACCCCATCCTTTCTTTTTTCTACTGGTTCTTCTTCAGAGAGCAGAGACACAGAAAATTCATTTCTGACAAATCAGAATTTTTGAATTTGAATAGTAGTCTCATTTTCCTTTAATACTGCTATGGTAACAGGATAGATATTGGGAGTCTGGCTATCTGAAAGATCTGCTTTCCTCTCATATTACACAGAATCTAAGCTTACTGAAAGAATGCTTACAGGTGAGGTTGTTAGTACAACTAATCCTTCTTCAAAATAGCTAGGCAAACAGTGTAGAATGCTAAGAACTGGCAGTATGTAGATACTGTGGTATATTTATAAATTCTTAATTAGCTATCAGGTGTGCAAAAGCTCACCTTGCATAATAACGCAGTTTTGATGACCCAGACTATTTTTTCCCCAAACTGTACATTTGCATGTATACTTTTTATAATTAAATACCCTGTATATATCTATATGCACATAAGTTGAAAGGATTTTAAACAAATGCTTGTTTCCCTAGAAGCTTCCCATGTAACGCTGTCTAGAATGGAATTTGCAGTCAGCCCAAGGCCTGGACTGAAGCAGTTGCTGTTGATTCTCTTCTTCTCTTATCTATCTGCTTCTAAGAAAAAAAAAAAAAATCTGCTTAGATTTTTTTTCACTAAACCTAAGAATGCTGTATCTAGATCAAATAAACTCTGACCCTTGAGTGGTGGAGTTGAGGGACTCAGTTTGAAAGCAAAGTCAGCAGGACAAAGTTTAATCTACAATGCATTACCAGACACCGCAATTCTGATGGAAGGATGTAGTGCTAACACAATATTCCAATTAAAATTACATTAAGACTAATTAAGCTTTGAACTGTTAGAATCTCTTTGAGTACAGACCCTTCTTTAAACTTCTTGAAAAAAATAATCCATTAAGTCTAAACATGAAATACAGCTACCACACACTTATTTCAAAGGTAATAGGCAGCATGATGACTTGAGGCATGATGGATTGTTTTGCCTCCTTGTCTCATTGTTTTATGGGTGTTTCTGACTGCTAGATCCATTCAAAGATGCAACTGGAGGCTCCTTATTTCTTGTATCTCTGTGTGTTTGCCCTCTGGAGGTGATATAGGACATGTTCAAAAGCAGTTTGTACTAATACTACCACTACTTGTACTTTGTACTATAGTACTACTACTGCTAATGTACCAGTACAGCTACTGCTTTGTACTTATTCTTCCCCTTCAGTTTCACGTACAATTTTTCCATGGTAACATGCAGATCAGATTGAAGTTTATCCATAACTGACTTACATTGCAAAGGCAGATGCAATCCAGGATAATAAGTGCTGCCTTAATAACTGCTGGGTGTAAAAATCACACTTTTAGTCTGATATTACGTTTTCAATGTAGAGGGAAAGCTTTAAACGAACAGTTTTAATGGTACGTTTCAGTGGTATTCACTCTGTCAGCATTAAAGTGGAGTAAAACAAACTCTTTGGTAAAAAAAAAAGCTCTAATAAACTTGAATTACTTCAGTGATCCAATCTGCAAAGCAAACAAACAGTTCTTTATATAAGGGTGCAGGAAGGAAGCTACAATTAATGAGTGGGGAAACAAGTAAGAACAAGTACATTTGAATAGGAATCTTCCTTGGGGGCAAAACCAGCTCAAGAAGCCTGAAATTCTATATTCAGACACTTAACGAATCTTGAATGTCCAAGTCTGGGCCTCGCCCCACCCCTTTAAAAAAATATTACAAATTAAATTAACTCTTTTTTTTAAAGGTTGGCATATATGAAAGGAGAAGCCACATTTCCTTCTGGCAATAGGCATTATTTACATAATTTACAGAAATGTTATTATTATTTTTTTTTTTAATTATTGTCTGAGATAAGTCACTGCAGTTCTGTATTCTTTTGTGACATTACTGAACAAAAGGAATATAGTTACTTTTAGTATTTAAACCTGGTGTCTTCTCTGACCTGTGTGCTGCAACCTTAAGCGTGTCTACTTGTACTGAAAAATGCCTCAGTTTTTTTTTTAACATTTAAGTAAAATGCTCTGTTGATATAAGGATTAGGCAAATTAGAAAAATCCAGTGGACTTTTAATAAGCACTGATTTTTTTTTTTTTTCCTTAACAGTCAGAAACTCCCCACAAATAACCTAAGATGGAGGTGACCAACACAACAGCCATAGAGTCCAACCTAATGGCACAGTGCCAGTCAAGCTGCTGCATGATTGACATGGTACTAAAAATCTGCCCACTGCAATCATTGTAAGTTCTCTGATGCTTTACAGCAGCTGACCATTTCTGCTTGATTACTTTTGGGTAAGAGAAAACGGCTGACATCCAGCAACTGATCAACATAACCGTGATACGAAGACCTCTGCTGTATGAAGAACTAGTCACTACAGATCAGTTGTTGCACAGCAGCACATGACTGCAAGAAGGCCAGGGGAAAAGTTAGACTTCATGCCCTAACTTTTATTTTCCACATCCTCCATGACAGTATACTTACCCAACTCTTGCCCAGTCTTATCTGGCCATATATCTCTTTGCATGCTGGTTAGGAAAGGAGGCCAGGAAGAACAGTTGTGAGCTATTCCTGCCTCTCAGTTGCTCTTAGCATGTGATGGGATCAGCCAAATTTCAGTGCTGAGCGTCTGACAGGCAGCAGAGACAGAGCTCCTACTCCAGGCCCTCTGCATGCAGGAGCAGTTCAGTTGTACATGTCTGAGCTGGAGTCAGGTGGCGGCCAAGAAATGCCAGTCGTTGTGGGACAGGATTTCTTAAACGACAGGTTATTTACGAAATAATGTATGTCCATCTTCAGAGATCTACTATGCAAACCGCTACAATATTCACACTAGTGCCACCTGCTGCTCTACACTGTCTGCTGCAGCTCAACTACCTAAAATTTAAATCTTGAAAATTAATTACCATCTGACAAATGCAACAAATTATAGCAATAAAATCTAACACTGCGCTTCTCTTCCAATATTTTTCCTTAAACTCTCTCCAAGACTTACTCTTCACAGTAAGTGAAGAGTGTACTGTAGTACACTTGCCAAAACATGCTTGTGCATGCACACACGGAGGGAAGAAAGGCGGCTGATGGCTTGAAGGCTATTAATGTGAATTGGAACCAGCCAACACAGACAAAGATTATGTATTTTGCATTACACAATTCATTCAAGTGAAAATAAAAGTTAAGAGGCACCTATTCTGTTCTTTTTTCAAGGAAAGAACTTCAAAAGTTCAGGTATTTTTTAAAAGTTTTGAGATTACTGAAATTGTGACATTTTTATGTTTACAGGTACATTTAAAATTGCTATTGAATTTACAGCTAGTATTCTCCTGCCTATAAATGCATGAATCCACGCCCTGGGTCTCTTCAATGACTATATTAACCAATTTAGATATTTTTTAATAAAAGTTGATAGTTCTTGTTAACTCAAGGATGACTGTTGAAACGCTATACAATTTTAATTCATAACATGAACAAATTTGCAATGATATGTGTATTCAGACAGTTAAAAAACCTTCTTGCTGCTTATATTGTTTGACAGTTAAAGGTAACATGTTTAATACGTGCAGTATTTGCTATTGGTCTTAATCTGCAAAAAGAGTTTAACAGAACAGACACCATTATAGCTTAACCAATAATCAAGAGTTATCACAAATAGGAGAAAAATCACTTGAAAGTATGACTTAACATATACCAAGCATTTATGAAAAGGTAAACATATTCCAGAGCAGAATGATTCATTGAAAGATTGCTTTTCTGTCTTGGAGTAAGACTTTATACAAAAGAAAGCAGAAAACAAGTTCTTCTGAGCCTATACCTACAATATATATTGTGTCCTGACATTTACTTATATTTACTACTTGGAGCTTGATTTTCAGGTGTAGTTCATGTTTTTGATAACTGCTATAACTATGATAAATGAGTTCTAAAGAAACTAATACAGAATTAAAGATTTAATTGACCTTCCTAGACCCATTCCTTGTAAGAATGTATGTTTCAAGACCTACTGAATTAAAAAAAGAAAAGGCAGCATCAATTTCAGAAAATTAAAACCTACTTCCTAAACAGATGCTTACATTTAGGATCAGCTTATTATACTAAATAAAGTAAAATATTAGCATGTACATAATCGGTATAGTAGACTACTTTTTGATTCTTAACAGCATTAGAAGAAAACACTGAAATTGAGTAATTTTTTCTATTTCTTAAAATTTCCAACTGAATTATTTTGCAGTGATAATAAAAATCTATTACTAGTGTCTAAGTTGTATCAAACATGAACTAAAAGTGTTTTTCCTGGCCTGCGTAAACTTGCT
This sequence comes from Ibidorhyncha struthersii, assembly GCA_013398815.1. Taxonomy (NCBI): domain Eukaryota; kingdom Metazoa; phylum Chordata; class Aves; order Charadriiformes; family Charadriidae; genus Ibidorhyncha; species Ibidorhyncha struthersii. The sequence goes on along the minus strand of VZSZ01012185.1, from coordinate 910,230 downwards.
TTACAAGCCACATTCTAGGTGGTTATATATTATGATTATCTGTGCAAAAAGCCCGGGGGGAACACAGTCTTAGACTGTTTTAGTAATGCTGGTGTTTATCACTGCCAATGGGATTTTTCTATCCAGGAATACCGTCTAAACAAAACCCAAGATTTATAGAAAGAGTTATACGACATCTCCAGTACTCGTATCAAATTCAACTTGGTTTTAAAATTTTAACAATATTCTAAAAATTATTCTAATACTCTAGTTGCTAGTAATGTAAGGGTTCTCAGTCCACATCAATAGGTAGGGACAACATTAGGTCTCAGGACTTCTTTCTCTTTTCACTACTCAGGTGCATATCGCAGCATTGTTCTTTTGGATCAGTATTATTCCCACATGGATCACCACACTGGATAGCTCTCAAGGTCACGACATTTTAAGTATTACCACCCCAATAACCAGAAAGTGACAATATCCTGCAGTGGTATCGATAGAGAGAGTCCATGTTCCTTCCATTCTCCTTTACTTGATTCCAGTTTGCTCAGGCTCAAACTCTTATTCGTCTTTGTAAAGGAGAAAGTATGTATGAAGGAGTTTCACATATTAGCCATTTAGATTCTTGAATACGTACGCTACATATTATGTACTCCTTTACTTTATTCTCCACTTGGAGGTCATCAATGTCTCATGTTGTAGTAACGTCACGGTTACTACGACAACTGGTTGCTAGCAACAAGACAAGAATAAAGAAGTGGAGTGGTAGGTGATTACTGCCAGTTATAAAGGTCTGTATCCTTCATCAGTGGCACAAATGCTCTGGAGCCGTGTGAAACAAGAAGCCAGTCTCACCAGAGACTGGAAAGTAAAAGAAAATAATGATAATAAAAAAAATATCTCTCCACACAAACCCCATGACAGTCACACCCATAGAATATGTTCCTTTATTTTTTAGGGAAGAAGATAGATAGCAGTTACCTCACTTACTTGTTTGCTTATTTCTCTCCAGGTAAATTCTAATACTGCAAAAATCCATGCATTTCTTTTCCTCCCCCAACATACTAAAAAGGAAACTGACCAGAGACATTTAACAATGGCTAGTTGAAGTTTCCTGTAAAATGAGAAACTGCTTTTTGTAGGTTGATTTTTAATTTGCTGTTGTTGAAATTTGATACGAAGTCTTTTTTGGGTAATTAGATCCTCTCACTTGAGAAACAAAATGGAGAAATAGACAAATGCAACTAAGCGTTTACCCAGTTTTCTGGTAAACAAACCTGGGAGAGTAAGTCTCAGTTTAAGGTATTTTCCTATTCTGTCTTCAACCAGCTTTAAAACATTTTTCATCCTTATAAAATAAATACAATAAAAAGCTCCAAAACTAAAGAGTGAAGAACAAGCTGCTAAAAAAAAAAATCAATTTTGTTTATGAAACAGAGAAACAACAAAAAATACTGTTACTACATTAAGCAGTTTTTTTTTCACATTAACCCCCAATTTCAGTTCGCATGGGCTATTCCTTACAGATGACTGTTTTCAAAAGACTTGGGCAACGTTTTTCACTCTAGTTTGTGAACACCTGTTTTCTGCTGAGTTTCTACAGGGCTTCGCAAAGAGTAAGCAAGAAGCTGAAGTCTATTGTCAGCAGAATTGATTCGCTACATAAGGATCCACAACTCCATTGCAAACTTGTCTGGGGCCTGAAAAATCCAAAAGATTGAGTGTTACTGTAATGTTTAATCTCTTTTTAAAGCAGATATCAAATATTATCTCCTAAGTTACTTTAAGAATCTAATTAATTATTAACCTCTTAAAGTTAGCAACCTTGCAGCTAACTTTTACCTTCACCTGACTGTAGGAATACTTTTACAGTTCCACAAAAATGGCAATTTGGCTGTGCAAAGTAACACAGAAGGCTTTGGGAGACAGTTGTTTCTTAACACACAGCGTAAAACTTCACGTGAGTGGCTATATATTGACTATTAAAGCCTCTGTTACTTACGAAGTGGAGCCGAAGTAACTCTGTCTACATTTACCAGTGCCTAAGGGAAACTCCCTACTGGCAAACTTCAGACGGTCAATGAGGACACAATATCAATATTTTAATATGATAAACTAAAACAGATACGGTGTCTTGTAAATTACAAAAGCTGAATCAAATCTACATTGGTGGATAAAACTATTTCAGAAAGTTCTGCAGAATGCAGCGTATTCAAGTAAAACAAACACTTAAACACATTTTGGCCCTTATTTGACATACTAAACTCCTTGGTATGAAGCTTACATAACTATTTCACTTATTTCAAAGAAATTTCACAGCCTGATTACATGTATCCACTGAAAATACTCCTTGAGGAAGAAAGATGACTTGCAGCTGATAAACTGAAGATGTTTGTTAGCTCGAGAAGCTGCCAACTTGCATATTGGTTGTGTCCCGGTTTGAGGTAAAACAGAACCGATTTGTCTGTTCAGTAATTTTACTTTGCAGCTCTCCAAGTGAGCAGATAGTTTTAACGTGTTGCATCCGATTGGTAAAATACTTCCCTATGAGAAGGCTGACATACTTTGAACAAGCTTTAGTTTTACCTTGCAATTTAAAGTTTAGAAAAGCTCTAATCATAAAAGCAGAATTTTTGCAGGTACCTATTTAGGCTCACAGATCTGTGTCCAAGAACATAGCTCTGAAAACATTATCTGAAGTACATACTTCAGAAATTCACTTACCAGAAATCAATTTAACATTGGCGTTAATGATTTTTTTCCCTACCAAAGGCAAAATCTTTGCAACAAAGATAAAAGTTAAAGTCCTCCCAGCCAAAACATCATTTAAACATTGGACAGAAAGTTAATACCAATACATCTTTACCAATTATTAGGGACTTTCTGAACTACAGCTCAAATGGGATATTGTGAATATAACTTGGTGAAACTATTGGATCTGCCTTTTGAGTGTTTGTATGGTCAGGCTTTTAAATGTTACTTTATCGTCCACATAACTCTACAGTAAGTTCTAGTATTACAGTACTAGAATTTAAAAAACAAATAATAATTTACAGTTAACCGGTGTTATGCCACTGCAAGTTTTCAAATGAGTTTTGTAAAATCCTACTATAGAGTCCAGAGCCCTTTTTTTAGAAACAGATCTAAAAACTCTTTAAAGTCTGCTCTCCCACAAGCTGTTGTTGTAAGCGGGCTCACAGAAACTAAAAAGCAAGACAATCCCCTTCAAACCATTGAATGACGTGACTGATGACTAGAAACACCATCCAAATACTTTTTCAACAGTAAGTATGATGACTTTATCATTAGTAAAAACACATAGTGGAATTATTCTCTGGAACCACATTATCGCAAATTGCATTGTATGACTTCCACTGGCAAGTGTTGCATCACACAGCCAAGTGAGGAATTAGATAGCTCACAATTTACATACAGAATCCTAGTTCTCAGTAAAATCTATGTTTCCACGTATAATTAAAAAAAAAAAAAATAAAATCTGATCCTATAGTAAGGTTTTGCAGGGGAGATCACAAAATATCCACTGGCTAACATCAAGTGACTTGCTGATTTCAGTTCACTTCTTCAGCACAGCGGTGTCCAAATCATAAACTCTGAAATTCTGAAGGATTTCAACGTAACCAGCATATTGTCTAAAGTAAGACCTTTTACCACCCAGTGACTGATAAGCAGATATTTAAGTACTACCCTAAATAACAAGTTTAACAAGGGCAGTAGAGAGCGAGCTCCATCTTCCTTTTATAGTAACTGCGAACAGGCATCGCTTCCTCGATTCAACAGAGGGTTGA
>VZSZ01012185.1:844163-905406 GCA_013398815.1 Ibidorhyncha struthersii | reverse complement strand
GGCCCGTCGCGCCGCCTCCCAAACTACGTTTCCCAGTGTCAGCGCGAGGCGCGGCCTCTCCCTTCTGGGCGGGGCCGGGCGCGGGTGGTACTTAATGGGCGGTGAGGAGGGTGCTGGAGATGGCGGCGGCAGCGGGGAGGGGGCTGTAGCGCCGCCGGTCTGTGCCTCACCTATCGCTTCGCCTCAGGCCGTGCCCGAGCGAGGAGCTCCCGAGGAAAAGGGGCGGGGGGCCGCCGCCCCCCCGGAGCAGCTCGGGCCGCGCCGCGCCCGGGAGGTGCCGTCGTGTTCTGCCCAGGTAAACCCCCGCCGGTCTGTGTCTGTCTTCTGCCGCTCCGGGGTGTGTGTGTGTGTGTGTGTGTCCGGGCGAGGCTCCGGAGATGCTGTGGGTGCTGCGACGGGGGCTCGGTGTGTGTGGGGGAGGAGGGTGTGTGGGGAGGGCTTGCGCTGTCGCCAGCCGGTGCCGCACAAGCGGCGGTGACCGCCTAAGGTGGAAAAAATAAATGATTTTTAATTGCCGGACGCGCTTTCCCTTAAAGAGGAAAGGCGCGAGCTTGCAGGCTGCGTCTGCTCCGAAGGAAAACAAGGGGTGAGCCCATCATTTTTCCTTTTTCCTGGGGGAAAAAGAAAAAAAAACATCCCGCCGGAGCTGACGCTGCGCGCTGCCCCTCAGCTCCTCTGCAGGCGGTGGGGTCGTCTGTGTTCGGGTTTGTCCCACCCGCGGCAGAGCACGGGCACGGAGCTGTGAGTTTTGAACTAGGGTAATGTTATTCTCAAGCCGCCTGCAAAAGGATTAGTCTCCTCCCCGCCCCCCTTCTTAAAATAACAGCAGGTAGGGAGCAGAAAAGCTGATTTGTGCCCCGTCTGACCAAGTTCTTTAGTCGTGTCACTAGGGCATCTTCAAGGCGATTACTCAGTGGAGGTTTTGATGTCTGTTTATGTCTTCATTTACTTTCCTAAAAATAAGTTTTCTTCCAGAAGACTTGCACCAGAATATTTTTTTCTGATACTTCTTGGTAAGAGAGAAAACCTCATTTCTGTGACTTTGAAAACTTAGATTACTTCCTTAATGCTTGTTACAGAAGGCTTTTAACAGTTAAAAAACAGTGTTTTTTTCTTTTTTTCCCATACAACTAGCACTATCTACCACAACTGATTTCTAAACTAAAGACAAGAAGTTTCCCAAGTTTGTTTTCTGAACTATATAACTAGAAACACAAGGCTCTTGAAATTAACACTTGTTCAGCTCACACTAGAGCAGTGTGAAGCTAAGACGTGGAGGATACTGGTAGAAGTTGTTGTTAGCGAAGAAAAAGTTGTTTGTATAAACAGTTGTATGTGTATTAGTATATACTTTAACAATGGTCTGTTTCCTTTTCAGTAAAGAATAATGTCCTTGTTTAAAGCTAGAGACTGGTGGTCCACCATACTTGGAGAAAAGGAAGAATTTGACCAAGGCTGTCTCTGTGTTGCTGATGTTGATAATAGTGGCAGTGGACAAGGTAAATTCAGAATTATGTGGTTGCTGAGTTTTAACTTGCACAGCTCCAGGTTTGGTTTGACCAGTGCATACTGAAAGCTTGTTAGCCAGGCTAGTTGGCTAGTTAGTTTAAAGTCTATCTTGAATGTGTCCTTGTAGGCTTAAGAGGACAATTTCAATGCCACTTATATTTGTAGGTTTATAAACACTTTAATTCTTGCTTGTGTTCAGTAGTAACTTTTCTCATGTCTTACTTTTTTCATCAGTTCTCCTGGTCAAAGGGAGGGGGGTTGACAGGGCCAGGTGAATCTGGCAAATCAATACCTGGCTACTGGACTGCTGCTACAGCCAGGGGTTTGGCATCTTAGACCATGGGACTTACTTTAAGAAGCCTGGTCTGCTGGGGCTGGATGGGGTCCACTTATCAGAAAAAGGGAAGAATCGTGTTGATCAGAGGCTCGCCAGCCTTGTGGAGAGGGCTTTAACCTAAAGTTGCTGGGGGAGGAGAACCAGTTTCCATGCTAATCCTCCTAATATGATGCCCACAGCCTGGAGATGGGTTGCCGGTCAGCCAGAGAGCACCTGGAGTGCAGCTTGAAGGAAGAGGAGCCACTGCAGCCAGGGAGCTAGATTCATCGGGCGCCCAACTTAAATGCCTCTATGCAAACACATGTAGCGTGGATAACAAAGAAGAGGAGTTAGAGATGTGTGCATGCCTGCAAGGCTACGATCTAACTGGCATCACGGAGATGTGGTGGGATGGCTCCCATGACTGGGGTGTTGAAATGGATGGATACAGGCTCTTCAGGAGGGACAGGCAGGGGAGATGAGGAGGGGGTGTCACCTTCTATATCAAGGACCAGGTGGAGTGCGTGGAGCTCTGCCTAGGAATGGATGAGGAGCTGAATGAGAGCTTATGGGTCAAGATTAAAGGGAGGGCAGAGACAGGTGATGTTACAGTGGGGGTCTGCTACAGGCCACCTGACCAGGAAGATCTAGTGCATGAGGCCCTCTATAGACAGATAGGAACAGCCTCACATTTGCAAGCCCTGGTCTTTATGGGAGACTTCAACCACCCCAATATCTGTTGGAAGGACAACACAGCAGGGCATAAGCAATCCAGGCGGTTCCTCAGGAGTTGGTACCGGGACCAGTGCTGTTCAGCATCTTTGTTGGGGACATGGATGTTGGGATGGAGTGCACCCTCAGCAAGTTTGCTGATGACAGCAAGCTGTGTGGAGTGGTTGACACGCTGGAGAGGAGGGATGCCATCCAGAGGGACCTGGACAGGCTGGAGAGGTGGGCCTGTGCAAACCTCGTGAAGTTCGGCAAGGCCAAGTGCAAGGTCCTGCACATGGGCTGGGGCAATCCCAAGCACAAATACAGGTTGGGAGGAGAATGCATTGAGAGCAGCCCTGAGGAGAAGGACTTGGGGGTGTTAGTTGATGAGAAGATCAACATGAGCTGGCAATGTGCACTTGCAGCCCAAAAGGCCAACTGCATCCTGGGCTCCATCAAAAGCAGCATGGCCAGCAGGTTGAGGGAGGTGATTCTGCCCCTCTGCTCTGGTGGGACCCCACCTGGAATATTGCATCCAGCTCTGGTGCCCCCAACATAAAAAGGACATGGACCTGTTGGAGTGGGTCCAGAGCAGTGCCACGAAGATGATGAGAGTGCTGGAGCCCCTCTCCTATGAAGGCAGGCTGAGAGAGTTGGGGTTGTTCAGCATGGAGAAGAGAAGGCTCTGGAGAGACCTTATAGCGGCTTTCCAGTATCTGAAGGGGGCCTATAAGAAGGCTGGAGAGGGACTTTTTACAAGGGTATGTAGTGATAGGATGAGGGGTAATGGCTTCAAACTGGAACAGGGTAGATTTAGAATAGATATTCGGAATTTTTTTTTCGCTGTGAGGGTGATGAGTCCCTGGAACAAATCTCCCAGGGAAGTTGTGGATGCCCCATCCCTGGAGGTGTTCGAGACCAGGCTGGATGGGGCTTTGAGCAGCCTGGTTTAGTGGGAGGTGTCCCTGGCTGTGGTGGAGGGGGTTGGAACTCAATGATATTTAAGGTCCCTTCCAACCTAAACCATTCTATGATTCTGTGATTACTGGTAGATATTTTTTTTAAAATGGAGCATTTTCAGTTAGTCATGGGAGCAAACACACATTGTAAGTTTTTTCAAAAACTTAAGGTAAAAAGGAAGGTGTGAGCTAATAAGCTAAGAATTTAGAAAAACAACCAACCTTTTCTGCCTGGAAAACAAGGGGCCGTTGAAATTAGTGACTCTCAGTAAGACCTCCTTTTCTTTGTAGTCATTAATAATGTGGAAAGAAAGTGGAACTGAAGTGATGTGTCTGAACATTACAGCAGTACATGGCCTTTGCTGTTAGGGTGAGTTCTTGTGTGTGTATGTTTCTGAAATTAATAAATAATTAGGTTCTTTATGATACACTCATGTTCACCGTGGTGCTCTGTTTTTTGCTCAGTAGTGGTACTTGACTTTGATTTCACCATTGCCTCAATCTTTAGAAAATATTTTTATTTTGGATTGTCCCTTTCCAGCAGGATTTGAACAAAGTTGAGCTGTTGCTGGTTTGGTGTACAACCTTCTTCAGTAGAAATTCATAGAATCGTCTAGGTCGGAAGGATCATCGAGTCCAACTGTTAACCTAACACTGCCAAGTCCACCACTAAACCATGTCCCTAAGCGCCATGTCTACCCATCTTTTAAATACCTCCAGGGATGGTGACTCAACCAGTTCCCTGGGCGGCCTGGTCCAGTGCTTGGCAACCCTTTTGGTGAAGAAATTTTTCCTAATATTCGATCTAAATTTCCCCTTGTGCAACTTGAGGCCATTTTCTCTTGTCCTATCACCTGTGACTTGGGAGAAGAGACTGACCTGCACCTTGCTACAGCCTCCTTTCTGGAGGAAAGGTCTCCCCTTAGCCTCCTCTTCTCCAGGCTAATCAACCCCAGTTCCCTTAGCTGCTTCTCATAAGACTTGTTCTCTAGACCCTTCACCAGCTTTGTTGCTGCTCTTCAGACATGCTTCAGCACCTCAATGTCTGTCTTGTAGTGAGGGGCCCAAAATGGAACACAGTACGCCAGGTGTGGCCTCACCAGTGCCAAGTACAGTGGGACAATCACTTCCCTAGTCCTGTTGGCCATACTGTTTCTAATACAGGCCAGGATGCTATTGGCCTTGGCCACCTGTGCACACTGCTGGCTCATAGTCAACTGGCTGTTATCCACCACCTGTAGGTCCTTTTCTGCCAGGCAGCTTTCCAACCAATCTCCTCAAGCCTGTAGTGCTGCATGGGGTTGTGATCCAAGTGCAGGACCTGGCCCTTGGCCTTGTTGAACCTCATACTGTTGGCCTCAGCCCACTGATGCAGCCTGTTCAGATCCCACTGTAGAGCCTTCCTACCCTCAAGCAGATAAACACTCTTGCCTAACTTGGTGTCATCTGCAAACTTACTGAACTTGATCCCCTTGTCCAGGTCATTGATAAAGATATTAAACAGAACTGGCCCCAGTTCTGAGTCCTGGGGAACACTGTGACTGGCCGCTAACTGGATGTAACTCCATTCACTACAACTCTCTTGCACCAGCCATTTTTTTACCCAGTGAAGACTACACCCATCCAAGCCATGAGCAGCCAGTTTCTCTATGAGAATGCTGTGGGGAACAGTGTCAAAGGCTTTACTAAAGTCTAGGTAGACAACATCCACAGCCTTTGCCTTGCCCACTGACCGGGTCACCTTGTCATAGAAGGAGATCAGGTTAGTCAAGCAGGATCTCTGTCTTTCATAAACCCATGCTGACTGGCCCTGATCACCTGGTTGTCCTGTGTGTGCTGCATGATGGCGCTCAAGATGATCTGCTCCATAATCTTCCCCAGTGTTGAGGTCAGACTGACAGGTTTGTAGTTCCCTGGATCCTCCTGGCCCTTCTTGTGGATGGGTGTCACATTTGCTAACTTCCCATCAACTGGGACCTCCCTAGTTAGCCAGGAGTGCTGAAAAATGATGGAAAGTGACTCGCTGAGCGCTTCTGCCAGCTCCCTCAGTACCCTTGGGTGGATACCATCTGGTTCCATGCACTTCCATGTGTCGAAGTGGTGTAGCAGGTCGCTTACCGTTTCCCTTTAGATTATGGGGATGTGATTCTACTCCCCATCCCTGTCTTCCAGCTTAGAGGACTGGGTACCCTGAGAATGACCGGTATCACTATCAAAGACTGAGGCAAAGAAGGCATGAAGTACCTCAGCCTTTTCCTCACCCTTTGTCATTATGTTTCCTCTGGCATAAAGTAAAGGGTGGAGATTCTCCTTAGCCCTCCTTTTGTTGTTAATGTACCTATGGAGACATTTTTTTATTGTCTCTTATGGCAGTAGTCAGATTAATTTCTAGCTGGGCTTTGGCCTTTCTAATTTTCTCCCTGCATAACCTCATGACATCTTTGTAGTCCTCCCGAGTTGCCTGCCCCTTCTTCCAAAGGTCATCAACTCTCTTTTTTTCCTCCCCTGACTTCTAGTCAAAGCTCTCTCTTTAGCAAGGCTGGTCTTCCCTGCCGGCACGTCTTTTGGCACGTGGGGAGGGCCTGCTCCTGTATCTTTAAGATTTCCTTCTTGAAGAGTATCCAGCCTTCCTGGACTCCTTTGCCCTTCAAGACTGCCTCCCAAGGGACTCTGTCAACCAAGCCCATAAATGGGCCAAAATCTACCCTCCAGTAGTCCAAGGTAGCAGTTCTGCTAACCCCGCTCCTTAGTTCTCCAAGAACTGAAAACACTATCATGTCATGATTGCTATGCCCAAGATGGCCTCCAGCTGTCACGTCACCTGCAAGTTCTTCTCTGTTCACAAACAACAGGTCCAGTGGGGTGCCTTTCCTAGTCGTCTCACTCATCGACTGTGTCAGGAAGTTATCTTCCACGCACACACCAGGAACCTCCTAGGCTGTTTCTGCTGTGTTGTATTTCCAGCAGATTATCTGGGAAGCATGAGTCCCCTACGAGAACAAGGGTTAGCGATTGTAAGACTTCTCCCAACTGCTTGTAGAATATTTCATCTGTCTCTTCATCCTAGTTGGGTGGTCTATAACAGACTCCTGTCATGATATCTGCCTTGTTGGCCTTTCCCCTAATTCTTACCCATAAGCGCTCGACCCTTTAATCACCATCATCAAGCTCTAGACAGTCAAAATACTCCCTAACGTACAGGGCTACCTCACCAGCTCTTCTTCCTTGCCTGTCCGTTCTGGTTTGTAACCATCCATTGCAGCACTCCAGATGTGCAAGTCATCCCGCTGTGTTTCTGTGATTGCAATTACATCATAGTTTTCCAGCTGCACAATGGCTTCCAGCTCCTCCTATTTGTTGCCCATGCTGCGTGCATTGGTGTAGATGCACTTCAATTGGGCTATTGATCCCACCATCTTTTTTGGGGGAGAAGTCCTGATTCCTACGTGACTGTTCTCAGGTGCTTCTGTGGTTTCTAACATATTAATAACCCTTGAGTCTTTGCTGCTGTGTGGATTTTCATCCTCTGCTGCCACTGAGATGGCAGACCGAAGGACCTCACTAGCACACTGTCCCGCAAACACTGGTGTGCTGCCCCCAGGCTTATCTCAAGCGAGCCTGGTTTTCTCCATTTCCCCCTTCAAATCTAGTTTAAAGCTCTTTCAATGAGCCCTGCTAACTCCTGCACAAAGATCCTTTTTGCTGTTGAGACAGGTGTACCCTGTCTGGTGCCATGAAGATGATCAGAGCGCTGGAGCCCCTCTCCTATGAAGACATGCTGAGAGAGTTGGGGTTGTTCAGCCTGCAGAAGAGCAGGCTCTGGGCAGACCTTATAGTGGCCTTCCAGTACCTAAAGGAGGGGGCCTACAGGAAAGATGGGGAGGGACTTTTTATCAGGGAGTGTAGGGATAGAACATGGGGTAACAGTTTTAAACTGAAAGGAAGAAATTCTTTACTGTGAGGGTGGTGAGACATGGGAACAGATGCCCAGAGACGTGGATGCCCCATCCCTGGAGGTGTTCAAGGCCAGGTTAGATGGGGCTTTGAGTAACCTGGACTTGTGGGAGGTGTCCCTGGCCATGGCAGCGGCATTGGAACTAGATGATCTTTAAGGTCTTTTCCAACTCTAATCATTCCATGATTCTCCTACAGCGGGCTAGCTGCAATTGCTTAACCACAAGTCAAAATGTCCTCACTTAAGTATTTTCAAGGAATTAGTAAGTAAGAGGCATTTAATTTACTGCTGCTGGAATACTTGTTACTGAATTGAGGAAAAGAGGAGAGTGGGGAAGGCAGTCACTATTCTGTGAATGAGGTACTTAGGGGTGCAAGTTTTTTGTGGCTGAGGAAGAGAGGAAACAAGGAGCTGTTCTGAGCTTTTGACATCAGGTCCTCTGGAACTATGCCAAGCCTTTAGAACCTGGTGAACTTGGTTTAGGAGTACTTGAGTGTTCTCCTGACTTGTGGATGTTTTATTGGTTTTGATTTTGATCTGCATTGATATGATGACGTATATCTAGAGGAAATAAGTACTGGCAACCAACTTGGTTGTTATCATGGGAGGCACCTCTTTGGGTTTTTTTCATTAGTAACTTCTTGTTATTCACCAACAAGCAAATGACTACTTGCTTAAAATACCAATTCCAAAATAACTCTAACTATTGCATTCCTCTTTGAGATAATGGATCTCTCTCAAGAGTAGGTGATCTCAAATCCTAACTTTGTTGATATGATGTAGTAATCTGGCTTTAGTTTGCATTTGGATAAATGTCATTGGTCCCAATTTTAAAATTTCACACTTGTGCTGGTGTGGTATGTGTATGCATAAATCCAAGATGCAGAAGCTGAAAGTTCAAAGTACTCTTCAAAACCAGAATGGGAATTTTTAAGAAGTGTCAACATCAATCTAAATTCATGGAACAGTAACAATGATCAGTGCCACCACCGTGATAATTGCCATATTGAACCCTTTGCTGACAGGTTTTCATGGATTTGCAAAAAAGGTAAATGCTGATCTTAACCTAGAAGACAGAGCATAATCAACATTAATTGAATCATGTAAATATTTTGTCTTTTTAGGGTATTCTTCTGCAGCAAATTAAATTCCACCTGTGCTATTGTATTCTGTAGTCTCCTTTGTTTTGGTTTTTTTTTTTTTTTAGATAAAATTATTGTAGGCAGTTATATGGGATATCTCCGAATCTTTAACCCACATCCTGTGAAACCTGGAGATGGAGTACAACCTGAAGACTTGCTCTTGGAAGTGCAGTTACGAGAACCAATATTGCAGGTGGAAGTGGGAAAATTTGTTTCGTAAGTCAACAACAGGCTATATTGCTGTTTATTTAAGGCTTAGATGTGATTTTTTTCTTTGTTTTGGGGGGGAGTTTTCAGTTTCCAGGTGGACAACTATTAAGCACATCTATGAATACTGTAGTATGTGTTTGATCTGCTTTTTGAATCATCTTGATATGAGAGAATTTTTACTTAATGTGCATGTGGAGGATAATCTTCCAAATACTTGTACGATTTTTTCCTGTAGACTTTTTTTCCTGTGGAATAGGAAAAACCTTATATTGAAAGTTTTTTTTTAGATGTTAAGAAAACTTGAGTAACTTGTTATGATCTAAGATGTAATATTGGCCAGTTGTTTGGGTTTAATAGAAGATTGAAGATCTTTAATTCCAATGAATTTAGTGGAAATAAGTGGCCCGGTAGAGCAGAAATACTATGACTCAAATGAGAAGGCCTTATATTTAATTGGCTGTAAAGGAATCTATTTAGGAGAACTTTATTTTAAAATTGAGTTCTTAAAGGATTAATTTTAATTTTGAAATTAACTTCTAACACTGCAGCATGAATTTAGGAAAATTAGTACTTCTGGGTTTTTGTGCTAGCATCTAACACCCAAACGTTTAGATTTGGCCCACACTAGAAAGTAATTTCAACGTGTTACTTGAATTTTATCCTCTATGCATTTTGTTTGGAACTTAACTGAAAACTGCTTTTTTAACCTTCTTTTCAGTGGTACCGAAGGACTTCATCTGGCTGTGTTGCATTGCCGAAAACTCTGTGTATATTCTGTTTCAGGTTAGTTTACAGCTACAAGCTTTCCAGTGATTTTACATGTATTCTAAAGTTTGGATTAGGTTAAATGCTAAACTTGGTATATACAGTGTTTGCTCATCATCCCTGAAGAGCTGCAGTCATGTCCTCTCACTCAAACTCATTTATGAAGAGGAAACATTAGTAATTAGGTCTAGATATTTCCAAATACTTAACAGAGATTGCTGATCTGCTCAGTGCTTGAGATGCTGTGATGTGTATGATGGTCTGTGGTTGGTAGTGCTTGTGAACAACTGGTTCTCGTGACAGTTTTAGCAGTGGCTGTTACTGTTCAGCGCGCTAATCAACAAATTGTTGTTTAATGATAACTTACTTAGCTCTTTAAAAGTGGAACACTTATAATTATTTCTGAACTCAAAAATCCAAGTAACTTCTTAGAAAGACAGAACACTGGTAATGTTGCCCAAGAGAAGACAGGAGATTAATACTGGTAAGAAGGTGAAACTACTGTGTTTTTTCCTTAAATCCTCTTTCTTCTACTGCTTTGTCTGGAAATTCCAAGTGCTGTGTTCACTCTGTATGTGAGGAGGCAAATCACAAAATACCTATTCTGTGCATTGAATTCTCTCTAATACATGCTTAAAGCACAGCACAGATTTAAGAGATCTGTTGATTGTACCCCCATATTCAAAATTCAATAGACAACTATACATTGTTCATTTTCTCTGTGCAGGTGCAGTTATGGCTCCATTCATTATAAGAGCATGGTTTTCTTGTAGGAGCAGCTTGCTTCCTGTTCACAGACTTGTAGGCAGATAGGTTATAAACACATGCTCTCTTCCCAGATTCTGTTTGCCTTCTAGTTATCTTACCTGGAGATGCCTGTAAAATTGGTCTTTGTGATACTTTGAGATGTACTGCAATTTTCATACTTTCCTTTCTCTGTAATAGTGCTTATGTCTTAGGATTGTAGCCTACCAGTACAATTTTTATTAAAACAATTTATTTTCAAATTTGCATTAACAGTGTACAACAGTGAGTCAGTCTACATTTTTTTTTTCCTCGTTATAATTTGCTGTTTGGTTTACATGGCTTAAGCATTTAAGTAATAATAAAAGTGAAGTTTTGCAATCCTTCCAAAGACTTTTCATGCTAATTTGTATTAGTATTAATTCATGCTGTAATGGTAATTTCTCTCATCTGAACAGGTACTTTCAAACAAGCTCCTTTGAGAAATAACGATCATTATTTCTTTGTGCTTCCATGGGAAATTACGCTTCCATGGGAAATTACACTTTCATAAAGTGGGATTTTTACTTGCTTTATACATGTTTCTATACCTGTTATTCATAGTAAAACAGCTACGCTGCTTCTCAACGAATGAAAGCATCCTTCAGGGCTGACTAAAGTATGGCCTGAATTTTGTATTACAGTCAGTATACACAGACTGACTATTTTCTGACTTGTTTTACCTCTGGTGTTGCTACTTAGCTAGTTAGTTATCCAGCCAGGGCTTTTCCCCCTCATGTCTGTTCCAATCCTTTCCCTAACATGGGCTTGCTTTAGGGGTAATTGCGTGAAAGGTATATTGGATTTTAGTTGGGGTAATTGCGTAAAAGGTATATTGGATTTTAGTTGGGGAAATTGCCTAAAAGGTTAGCATAAGCTACGAATTTTTCATAGCATGTTGTTTAAGATGATGTTGAAATAACCTTTTTATACTTAAAGCTGTGGCAGGATTTAACCTAGATATCACTTATTCAAGACACCTTTTTCCCTGCTGATGTGACTGTTCTCAAAGTTTTTTTTTTTACTTGCTAATATTAGTCCTTAAGTGTTACTCTACATGATTAAGAACTTTTGTTTTCTTCATGGGGTGCAAGAAAGACTTTTGATTATCAAAAGGGAAGCTTTAACTTCAGTTTCTTTAGAAAGACTTTTTGAATTTCTGCTAGCTCCCTGAAGGAGTCAGGAAGTTAAAGTTCACGCAGACCTTTTCAGAGAATGTGATGTATATCATAATACTATTTTTGTTAACATATGTTTGTTTCTTATCTTTGCATTTTTGATCACTGCATTGAATTTCAGACAGAGTAAAGGCAAGTGATAAATGTGCCCTAAGCATAGCTTTGTCAAATTATAGCTAATGACTAACTACAGCTTAATTTGAAACGAAGAATGTTACAGCTGAGGCTGGCTGTTGGATATAGTATATTCACAGAATACCTAGAGAATCATAAGAATTCTGCTTTTAGCAGGCCTTTTTCTGATCTTAGAGGTATGGCTAACATGAAGAAAAATATATTTAAGTAATAAAGTCTCAGCCTCTTGCTGGTATAAGGTATAAGTCTTTATACCATATTTGATATAATGAGACTGTATTTCTGGTTCTGGCCTTTAGGAATTTTGTAGCTCAGTGATTTTTTTTTTTAAAGAAAGCAGCAGTGTGAGCCTTCATATCTCAGAGTCACTAGGAGTAAGTTAGAGTTTTTCAGTTTGTTTAAACTGGTACTCCTTTACTTCTTCCACATTGTATGGATCAAAGATATAAATATATACCCTTTGTTTGTTACAGGAACTCTGGGAAATGTGGAACATGGGAACCAGTATCAAATTAAACTGATGTATGAGCACAATCTTCAGAGAACTGCTTGCAATATGACTTATGGTCCATTTGGTGGTGTAAAAGGTAAGCTCGTTGTTGCATATCCTTTATTATTAGTTGTTAAACTATGAAGAGTTGAGGATTAATTTAAATTTTGAAAGATGACATGATGCTGCTGTCTAGAGGAACCCATCTTTCTACAAACGATGGTACCTTTTATCTGATGCATATAGAAAATAACTGAAGTTAAAATGGGGCAAAGAATATTAAATGCAGAACAGTTTTTTCCTAATGTTGGAATGGGATATGAATTTACAAGGATAATATTGATGTTAAAAAACATTACAAAACCCCTGGCTCTTCCCTTGTAAAATACTTTAACATCTAAAATAATTGTTTTCTCTTATGCTTTCATTCTGTTTTGCTTTTCTGCAACTTGCTTATCCTGGACCAAGAAAAAAGTTAACATCTTCATTCTCTGAACTTAAATATCAAGTGTCTTTGAAGATATATAATGCAGACTTTAAAAAATATTTAAACTTTCATTGGAAAAACATAACAGTGGAAAATAATAATTATGGAGTGTTTACAGTTTTGAACGAGTCTCATAGATACCAGTCTTTTTTTGAACTTGTGACACAATTATGAATGTTTTTGTGTTCCAATCTGGAAGCATTTATGTTTGCTCCATATGTCAGTTCTTTCTCTTCAGAAGTAAAGTTTGCCTGACAATACTGGGGAGTGGTAGTCATCTGAACAAGTAGTGTCCCAAAACTGTTGGCAGAGTGATACTACTTTACCAAGGCAGAAAGTCTTCTGAGTTAATATGGCAAATATATGCAGACAATCCCTCAGTTCTGTGTCCGTAATAATCTTCTAATAGTAATTCTACAATACCTTACCCTAAACTCAGGCTTGTCCCTGGGCTTAAAGTCAGCAGACCAAAATTCATACTGATTGAAGAGATTTTCACCTACTAATTTTCCACAGCTGCCTTGGGAAAATGGTCAGCTCATATGGGTGAGAAGGTATCTATGCTATGATTATCTTGAGGGGTGAGTGTATAGGGCATGGGCATATTCCTGTTAACAGCAGACAGTCAATATGGAGTTTCCTAAATCTGAGAAGAGGGAATAGTGCGCTTCCTGATGTACTATAGTGGAATTGCAGTAACAGATGTAAGCTAAAAGTTGTGAATGTCTGGAATAGTTCAAGGATAAAAAAAATACCCACGTACCAGTATGCAGTTCTGCAGGATAGACTCTCCGGATTTTTGACGTGCGTGTTGGTTTACCATGAAGATCTGAGTAGAGGTCTGACCACCAGCTCAATCTTGATGCCAGACCTGTCTCTTGTGTACCTTATCATGAGCTGTGGGGGATGCAAATGATGCAATGAAGAAAATGTCTTTGCAAGCTAGGGAGATAGAAGGTAATGCTTACCTCAGAACCTACTCAGCCAGCCAAACACTTTTCAACACCTAGGATGGTCGAAATGAGGGCCAATCCTGACAAAGCAGCAAGAACAGCAGAGGGAACTCTGGTAAGTTCTGCAAACTTTTGTTGTTTTCTAGTACCACTTCTGTGTCAGCATGTCAAGCTGCTTTCCTTTTGCTTTCTTCCTCCCAATGTTCCAGTTCTCATTAGTGTGTTTATTGCTGTGGAAAAAAAATGACCTCGAGTTTAGTTTTGAGGTGGCAAAAATGTTAATAAACAAGGAAGGCAGAGATTTGTGTTATGTAATAAATAATACATGTTCATGTCATAAGCTTTCTGTTTAAGACCTAAATCTGGGAAAATTCTAGTGAGTGTTCAGGTACTCAGTAGCAGACTACTAAGGCATATATTGAAGCATCAGAGAAATAGGCAAAATGGACACTGGAGAAAGTTCTTGTGGAGAAATGAAAGAATATTCTTTTTTGTAAATTTCCTGGGCTGAATGTTCTTTTTGTATGTCTTTCCTGGACTTCCTTGAGGCTTATGAATGACAGTGTTGTGGTTTTATTTCCAGCTTGCAAGACCAGCCAGAGTGAACCAGGAAGGAGGTCTATCAAGTGTTGTTAATTTTAGTAAACAGATGCCTGTCCTTGTCTGGCCTGCCATACTCTCTGTATCTTTTGGCTGTTCTTCTGGGCTGCAGTTGAGAGCCAACCAGTCTTTAAATAAATATATATATATTTTTTTTTTTTACTATCTGCCTTCTACAGGCTTCTCTACATTTCTTGGCCAGGCATCTGCTAACAGTCTCTCTCGCATTCAGCAGAAGTCAATTTATGATGGTGGCAGTGCTGTAAGTATGCAGCAGTGAGCTTGCTTTGCTAACAGTCTGACCTCTACGCCACACTCTAGAAGCGGACTAACAAAACACAGGGAAGGTTTTCGCATTTATTGCCTTCTGTTACTGCTGTGACTAATATGTGTCTTATTGCTATGCTCAAGCATCCTTGAAACAATGTGAAGGTAAGAGAGGCACTTCAGAGGTCATGTTTACAGAGCTACTGAAGCAGACACAGGAGAGTGGCAGTTGAACAGAAGGAGGAAAGCACGCGTACAGGGAAAGCATGCTGTGAGAGTGTTGGGGAGGAGGGTGAATGTAAGTCCCCCAAGAACATAATCTTTCATCTGAGGAAGCAAAGAATGCTGTAGGAGTTGACACAGAGCACTTGATCTATGAAGTTGCTCAGCCTTGCTCAAATTTGTCTCATTGAAGATTATGCCTTTTGCTTTTTATGGAACATCTAATCCTTTACCTTCAGTAGTAAAGAAACTCATTCTACCCAGTCATACCAGTTAACACTGGCAAAAGAAAACTACGATAGAGTTTGTGTACACTAGTTTGTACTGGTGTCCTCTAAAACATTCTTGAGGGTCCTTTCTTGGGACGAACAGTTATTTGGGTTCTAGTTAATGCTCTGTTTCTTTTTTGTTGGACTGCTTCCAAACAGTTGCCTGTCAATTTAATGGATACTGTCAAGAATGATCAGTTCACTATTGCTTGCTCTTACTTCAGATAAAATACTTGCCTCTTGGCATTCAGATTTCTCCTGTAATCATTCATAATGTGATTTCTGCTCATGTGCAGATGCAATCTGTGCTGTCTAGTGGGCCACTACAGCTGTGGCCTTAATCAAGATGCCAAGTGCTCTGTTAGTCTCTTGATGCTGTAAGGTTGCACAGTCAATTTTGAAAATCAGGATGTAAAGACAGCACATAGTTTCCATTTCCCATTCTGCATCTTCTTTAGCCTTTGCTCATTCCTTTGGAAAAAAGTTTAAATTTCCTTTGAAAAAACAAGGTTGAACAGTGAAGAAGGTGGCTGAGTCTTACCTCTTCCTGACTGCTGCCCCCTGCTTTATAAAGAGCCCTGTGGAGAAAGAGCTTGAGCATGCTCTCTTGTCCTTAAGAACATTCCACAGTGTGGCATGGGGTAGGTAGGATTGCAAGAGATGCATAAAACAGGCTGGAACAGAAGTCTGAGGCTGGGTGGCTGCCACTAAAATTGGGGAACAGTTCCATAAACAGGCAGCAAGGTATGCATAAAGGTGTGGAAGGGAACTCCGTTTCAATCCAGCCGTTCTTGAACTTTCTGAGTTGCTGAAAATCCTGCAGTTCCCTTTAGATCCTTACAGGGGCTGAAGAGGTAGAGATTTATTCAGAATAAACTTTCAGTTTTCATAATATTAAAGTTTAGTTTAGATTGTATTGGAGTAGAATCTGATCCTCCAATTCACAAAGCAGCTTAGTGTCTTTAGGATGGCTGTCTTTACAGGAGAAACTACCTGAAATTTTTCTCGAGTATTGTTTGACCGAGAGTCCTATCAGAGCTCTTCAGAAATTAAGCAGAATAGCTGTTAGAAGCAAATGCTCTACTACTGTTTTATGTTTTGGTTGGTTATGAAGCTCCAGTAAGCTTCCTTCAGCTCTTTGTAGTTAAGTGTGTGCTTACATAAACCTCTCCCTGTTCCTTCTCTTTGCAGCTTCATTAGGGAGGAGGATTTCTCTCACAGCTTCTGTTACTGTGGTAGCTGGGGAAGAATGTCTCTGCAGCTGTTTCACATGTTCAAAATATAGAAACAAACACCACTAGATGTGTATCACATTCTCAGTCAGCTTCCTCCAATGTTAAGTTTTTGCTGTCCTGTCCCTGCTAGTTTGTGGCAATCTTAGACCCTTGTTATGTTATAATCTGGTCTGTTAAACTGTGGATCTGTTTAGCCGAAAAGTGATGGAGATGTAAAACTGTCATTTCTCAACTGGTGAGTTTTTGGTCTCTTGTATTAAAAAAAAGGTATTATAGATTCCTCTGGGGAGAGAATTGTAAGGTAAGCAAACCTATTTTGCAGCCTAGTTGCTAGCAGCTTAATTCTTGCTAGTGTCTTCAGATTAATGATCTGATGCTATGAGCAACTTTCACATGTGGAAGAATTGACATAGGTGTTCTCGTAACAGGAACACATGAAGACAATCAACAAACTCCTTTATTTAGTTTCATCATAGAAGGTCGAAATCTAAATTAAAGAAACGATTAAAGCTATAGAATAAAAACCCCAACGACTGAGAAGTTGTCCAGTGGCTTGCATAGATTAACAGTGTGCATTTGTCTTTAAATAGCAGGGTGTGAATTGTGGTTGTCACCACTAGATGGTTCTCTCATCACAGTTTTTGTTTAGTAGGCTGCATCTCTAAAGCTGCTTTTATACTTGAACTGATTCTACAGGTGTATTTACTGCAAGACTTCATGAAGTATAGCAAACACAAAAGCACTTTCTGAAAACCTGTGTAGCTAAAAGTGTTTTATTGATTATAACAAAATGTATTCCGTTGGTTGTCGAACGTTAGCAAAAAGGTGAAATGAACTTGCCTCTTACTTTCAGCAAAACTGTTCAGGGGCCAGGGATGTGGGCAGTAACAAGGAAATCCCTTATATGTTTAGCAAGAATCCTAAGCAAAGCTAATGGAAATGTTTAAAAAAAGTAAATGGAAAAAAACCTACAAAGATGAAAATATAAATCAAGCACAGTGTAGGCAGAGTTAGTTGTGACTTACAACTTTAAAAATCTGTAGCAAAGGGAAGGGTTATAATACAGAACTTTGCATTTCTTTGCTGCTTGTCCTCAAACCAGGACACTGCTTTAATGTTACATTTGTTCCTTGTGGTTCCTGAACACTGGTGCTAAAATGGAAACATGAAATTATCAAGAAGTGACATAGGAAGATCAACTAATCATTTTAAATTTAAAAAAATGCTGTATTGTTAGCCCAGACTTTCAAAAATTGAACTTAATTTTTAAGTCATATCCGCTTTTTATATTTCTGAACTCTTCCTCGTTATCGTAGAGCTGTAAGATGAGTTTGTCCTGCAATGCTCTGATTCTAGCATATGGGTCTTTTTAGAAAGGATGATTCATGATAAAACCATGAGTTAGTAGTGCTGAACACTGGTTTTCAACCCAGTGAACTCTTAGCCTAGCCACAAAATGTCACAGCCCTTAAGTAATGAACAGATTGTACAGTCTTTTACTTCAAATATAAAATTTAAAGAACTTGAGGTGACTCTACTGTAAGCTCTTTTGATTTAATTTTTTTAAAGAAAATGGAAGTGAAAAAGCGTACACTTTTATGATTTCTATTGCACCATTACCTATGGTGAGGACTCAACTCTACAAAAATTTTACTTGGTATAACATCACATGATTTTTTATAAGGTCAGGTTATACTGTTATGGCATCGTACAATTATGTCGCCAGAGATTGCTGTATTAACAATTCAACTTTCATTATATGAAGTGATGTTTGCTGATAGTTTACAATATCTTGGAAGGTATTTTCTGTTTTCATGTGTGTAGTATGTCGTTCTGGGTCTTTAAAAGATACTTGAGTTAAATGCCAAGTTCTTGGGTAAGATTATGTTAAAGAACCCGATCAGTTCATAATAGCAAGAGTATAGCTTGCATAACTCCGGTTTATATTTTTGTTTGGGAGAGAAGTGACAAAGTCATTGAGCATTTTAGGCTCATTTAGAATCTTTGGTCACCCAAAAGCCAAACTCTGTCCTTATTACCCTGTCTTATCAAAGATCTGAGTTGTGTTTCTCTAATGTGAGCAAGGATGTACTTACGCTTCTGTGGTTGCTATACGGTGCAGAGGCAGCTGGGCTGGTTTTACAACAGCGTGTGTACTAGATGCAGCATGAGATGTGCTGGTTTAGAACTCTAGTTTGTATACTGGATAGCATCTCTCAAGTGTCTTCTGCGAAGCATAAAGGTTTTTGAGGACAAGAAAATAAAATAGTTCAAAATGTTGTACAGGTCTGATAAACCCTAAATGAATGAACTTCATTTTGCTGATTGAAAGTCACTGCTGATAGAAGGCTTCTGATAAATGGGTTGCATATATTGAGATTGTTAAAAGAATGGAATGGAGTGAAGCAACTGAATTGAATAGATTGTCTTATTTAAGAATTCCTTTTTTTTTTCTTATTCTTCTTTATGCAGCAGTGTACATCCAGTTCAGTTCTTACGGCATAAATCTGCTATTAATCTAGAAATAGTCAAGTCTTAAGCAATATTTACATATTATTTAAGCATAATTAAAGTTAAAACAATGTTTATTGAAAAAGTGAGAAGGGGTTTTTTTTATGTTAGGTATGTAGTGATTAGATTTTGAGCCAGTATTGTTAAATTTTGTGATTGACATAATTTGATCATAGTTTCATTCCATTCTTGTGGAATGTTGTGTTTACAGTTCCACCAAAATCATGTAGTTTATATTCTCTTTGGTAGAATTTGTATCTCTTGGGTCTAGTTCTTTTAACTGAAATAATACTGAATTGGATCTGTTCTAGCTGTGCAGAAATTTTGGTTAATTAATTTACCAGTGTTGACTTCAATTATATGAAGCAGTAGCAGTGAGCCATCCTGATGTGGTAGTATTAGAACTTCTTATAAATGAGTAGTCACTCAGATAGTTGAGATAATTATCAACTGCTTACTTAGAAATTGCGTGAGTTTGCATGGTGGTACAGTAGAAGTTTTGCAGGCAATTGGCATTAGGCAAAACTAGTTTTTAACTCAGGGCAAATAATTTCATATTATTTCATAATTAATTTTATAGCCTTTTTCTAATGTGATGTGATGTTTAGCTAATTAGTGCTGCAAGTATCTTAGTTTTGTACGTGTAACGCATAGAAATAAACTCTGTCCTGTGCCTTGACTTTCACATTAAGGGTATTAAGACATGGTGTGGTGTTCTGCCCTTAGAGAGATCTGGAAAGAGACACTAACTTGGCAAACCACTCTTATTCCTACATTACCAGTTTCTGCTGAATGGATTACAAGTCAGCTATCTTATAGCTGTTAGCCTAAGTCCTTGTACATCTTGAGAAAGAGTCAACTTGTGCCTGTCTGTTCTGAAAAAGAGAGATTTACTGATGTGGAGCCTGCTTCTAAGAAATGATGGTATTATGCTCTCTTGTAGTAAAAGAGAAATGCCCTTACTACCGCTTTGAAAAAGCGTGCAGATCAGACCACAATTTCATTCTTTGTCTTTTTTGCCTCGAGTCAGATGTGAGTTACGTTTGAGGAAAGCGTATGCAATAAATTTCTGCTGAAATGAGATAAAGAATGGAGAAGTGCTTTAAAGTAAAACCAAAAACACTATTACTTGAAACTTAGGTAACTTTACAGATTATCACATAAATTTCCTGTGGTCAGTTGTGGATTCAGCTGAATGGTGGGCAGGGTAGTAGCTCATATATGAACAAACAACAGTATATAAGGAGTGAATACTAAAATTCTGTGCTTTGAGGACTGGTGTATGAAGTGCAGGTTTCCTGAGCTGTTGTCTGAAGTGCTTAGGAAGTGTGTGAATGATCACATGCTGTAATAGGAGGATGACCTTTCCCAGGTGAGGGTTGAGTTCTGTGATTGTTCTCTAGGGTGTAAGTTGTACATTAAGGTGGGTCTGTGAACATTCTCAACACTTCCAGTTTTCTTTTTCAATTTATGTAATTCAGATTTTGCCTTCTACTTAAGAAACAGCATATTGATAGCTTTTCCAGTGGGACACAAGCTATTAGGTTACTCTTGAATAGGATAATAATTTTATTTAGTGGCAGAGAAAAAGCATAGCTTAATAACCTTGCTTTCTTGGTGGCTGAGTTATTTTTGAATGATATTCACTTACAGATAATGGCTTTTTATTTTCACTGCAAAAGCAATGTTACCGTTTTATGTGGTTCCACGTAATATACTTGCATTATCAAATAGTTAAATAATCAGTGAATTCATCCTGATTTTATATAACCTCTTCAAATGAGTTCATAAATGATTTAGAATTGGATCCTCCTAATAATGCACAGGTTTGGGAATTTAATTTTTAATCTGAAACCTTAGCGCCTTAGGTTGGCTGCCAGAATAGTTCAGATTTGTTTGAAGTTGTTCAATGGATACTGTACCAATAAAAGGAAATAATAAAACAATAGCAAAGGGAAGGAAAAAAGGAAAATACAGTTTTGACATGAAAAAGTTACAAGCGAAAAAGTGTGAAAAAACCTTGAACCTATCTTTTTCTCAGCAAATGGCCTTGAATTCATTTTACTTTTATTATAGCACTGGCCTAAAGGCAAAGTGTGTTTAAGTGTTACAACAAAGAGAGTGCTATACGGAGGAATTTTTTTAATAATGAAATACAACATATGTGTAAACCATGCAACCTTGTAACAGGAAACTTTATAAGAAAGGTAGACTGTGCTTAACTTTTCCACAATTCTGCAAGAATGAATTTTATTAGGTGTTAGTCAGAAAAAAATTATCAGCTGAGTTTTATGCTGTAAGGTTAAATGATTCTTATGACTATGTTTAAATACAGCAGCAGTATAAATTTGGACTTTGATTTATTGGCTAGTTCTGTTAAGGAGCAGAATGTTTAACCGTTACCTTCCTGTTAAATTGCTTCTGGATAAGGACAGATTATTTGAAAGGCTTGGTCTTCATGAGTGTTTTTGTGGAATAAACCTGGTGATGACTACTTCTAAATGGTTTCTCACATAACTTTGGAAACCCATTAGTTTTTTTTTTTTTTTTTTTTTAAATAATGGAGTTGGATCCTCTTCTCTAAACTGAACACATGAGTGGAAAAATAGTCAAGGAGAACATTCTCTGAATCTCTTACCATCCACTTCCTTTCACCTTCCTCAACTTCTCTTAACAGTAATGAGTGAGATCATAGCCTGACTGAAGTAAAAGCTCCCATTGCCTTCAGTTTGCTGGAACTTTGCTTCAGTTACAGATTTCTAGATATGTCACTTAATCTGCATTTTGTTTAAACAAAGCACTATAATTAAAATGAAATAAACCTGATTGTAGAAATATGTAACTTTGGGAGCAGTTGTGTATGTAAGTGAAAGACTTTTTCAAAACTTTGAGAGATTTTATATGATGCTTTTTCTAATTTCTTTTGTTGAAGTATGGTACCCAAATGTGTGCAATCACTGTGCGCTGGTAGTATAAAATGTTTTGTATCTTGCATGCGGGGTTATGGCTTCTGCAGGACTCCTGCCAAGAATCAGTGAGTGCCAAGCAGAACAATAATTACCTCATATGTTTTTAATAGCGCATGTATATTAATAATGACCCAATCTTGCATTTATCTTTTTGGTGACATATTGTTGACTCATATTTAATTCATCATCCTACTCTAATCCCCAGATTCTTCTTCTTAGTGCTATTGCTTGCCATTCTCTGGTTTCCTGTGAGACAATTGTCTGAGATCATATCAGATGTTTTACTTAAGTTTAGAGATGCTGTCTCTAAAGTTTAGAAATGCAGTATATATTATTACCCTGTCTAATAAATAGTTTGGCATGATGAATTTTTTGTTACTGCAAACCTATGTACAGCTTTATTATTTACATATGTACTTTCTTATTAAACGTTCCAGCCTTTCATGTGGATGAATTTGTCTAGCGGATTTGTTTGGTGTTCCATATTTTTTTTTATCCAAAATAATGCAGTTTTAGTTTCTAACTATTCAGTCTCTTTCGTCTTCTCAAAGGGTCTTTCAGAAATGTGTGTATGTAGCTTTTGTTTATTTTTTCCAGTGTTCATCTGTGACTATTTCATTAGAAAAAATTCTCTAACCTAGAGAAATTTATTTGGAAGATCACCAAATCCTTGTTAGTTGCTTTTCTTAGAGGGGTGAAATGTATCTTGTACAGGCTACGATGCTTTCTACTAATTGTTCTTTGTGTTATTAGGTTTGGTGCAAATAATTCCTGTTAGAAATCACTTTACTATGTCATTCAAAAGAGATTTTCTTGGAGATTTTAGGTAGTGGGGAGTAGGTCTGAGGGTATCCTTCAAGCACAGAAGAGAACGCAAAGCATAGAAAATGCATGGAGTTTGCCTGTATCAAAAGTGAGAGGAAACAGACGAGCAAGGAGAGATAAAAATCAGCGAAAATGTGACAAGGTGTTTTTACTTTGGATTCATGAGGAGAATTCTAATTTTGTTGTATCCAACAGCACCACCACCAACTAGTTCTAGTCCTTGTTGATAGATTTATCATTGGGAAACTTGAACAGCTCTGCATATGCAGATGAGTAAAAAAAGTGTCACTAAATAACTAGAGATCAAAGAAGCTGTAAAAAAAAAAAGAAAAAAAAAGAAAATTTGTGGTAGTCTCCATTTTACGTACTTGTTTTGTGTAAGACTGCCATGTTGTCCCCTGGGTGGTAACGCAGGCTTTGGTCAATGAGACTTGAGCTTACATTAATCATAGTTCTTGCTAAGTAGCAGAGCCTTTGCCTACTGGAAGTTTAAGGGCTGGTGCTGGTACAATGCTGTCATTTCAAGTGGCAGAGTTTTAAAGTTTTAGGGGAGACTGGAGAATTCTGAGGGGTTTAAAAAAGCACAAAAAAAGTTTAGCAGACCAAAAAGAAAATTTTGAGTTATTTGATTCAAAATTCATTTTTTACACAAAATTAATCTGTAGCTTTACCGTGCATTGCTGTGGTTGTCTGTTCTGTTGCCCCTTGTATAAAGTCAGATCAGATGAGAGTGTTCGTAACTTAAAGAAATAATGCTAGAGCCTTGCTAAATTTTTGCATTTCTTTAACATGACATTATGAGTAGGGTTTAATAAAGATAAACATGAATACCCCACCCCCCAGATGTATTTGGTGACTATCATGAATAAAAAGGACAAGGAAGGGTTACAGCAGAAATAAAATGTATGCAGTTGCTCTTTAGTATGATGATTGATTTGAATGAAGATGTGTGTCATCTTGCTTACCTGCAAAAGTATGAAAATAATATTTTGCAATGTTAGTGGCAAAGTAGTAAGGTCATTTGAGTATTTGCAGTGTGCTTCCAACAGTCTTAAAATACAAGATAAAAAATTTGTTCCTGCTTGCTAACTCTACGGTGTCTTTTCTGAGATGCTGGCAGAAAGGAAACCAATAGAGATGGTGATTTTTTTTGACAGAGATATAATTCACTGATTCATTTGACCACAAAGTAAGAGTTAGTCCTTTCTGCATGTTGGTTACTAGCCTAGGATATATGTATATATATTTATACACAAATGATCTGAATGTGAAAAATGGCTGTATTTAATTGGTGTTTTTGAGAATATTTAGTCAAGCTGCTTATTTCTGATTTTAAAGGGATATTTGAAACTTCTTGAAGAGGTATAGGTGTTCCACCTAAGATTCTGTAAACTCCCGGTTTTGCGTTGTAAGGTTCAGACTGTTAGACTTTGTTATAAGCTGTTTTTAATGAGTTATTTGGATATGACTTCAGTTATTCTGGAGAGCATTCTTCAGCAAATATTTTCAACAATTCTCTCCAAAAATTCGTAAAGATTCAAAGTGCTTTGGGACGTGCTTAGGAATCATGAAGCTTCTTACTCTAAGGAGACTATAAATGGAGAAGCAGGAGAAAATATGGGGAATTCCAGTGGATTTTAACAGTGGGATTTTGTTATTATGTTTGGTTATTAGTTTGCAGGTCTGTCTTAAATGGAATTTTAAAGGTCGTAGATTTATTGTGTGATGGTGACTTAAGATCCTGCTGATACCTTTTGACAGTACCTAAAATACTGCAAAACAGGGCTTATATTCAGCTGTAGTTGAGCTCCATGAAACGTCTGCTATTGATTTGTGATTCATTTAAAACATCCATATGCCTTAAACAACTATTCAGTTAAATGCTATTGATTTGGAAGGGCAGCTGCTGACAGTACTTGTCTTTATTTCATTTTTATTTGTGGGAGACCTGCTAGTTCAGTAAGATGTTCTAGAATATTTATATAATGTACGATAGGTGTATAACTTCAGATGAGGGCAGCTTGACATTAGAAGGGTTCACAGACTAGAATTTCTCCTACCTTATTTAGAAAAAGCATGTGTCAGTGTTGTAAAACCTCTATAAATGCAGGGGCTTCGGAGATTTCTGTAGCTGCCAGGGCTTGGGAAGTAGTTACTCAACAAGTTAAGGCAAGAAACAAAATTTAAGGAAAAAGAATTCTACCATTTCTTCATGAATGTTATTCAGTGTTATTCGGGCTACGTCTGTGCATACAGACGTTCTCCCATGCACAGCTAATGTTCTTTTTCAAGGCCCACTCTATTTATATTGTCTATAATTTTCTGTATTGAAAAAAGAACAACTTTGTGTGATATTGCTTTCACAGCTGCCTGAACATTCTTCCTGAGCCTGGAGTGGGACTTTTTACAAGGGTATGTAGTGATAGGATGATTTTCCACTGTGAAGGTGGTGAGGCACTGGCACAGGTTGCCCAGAGAAGCTGTGGATGCCCCATCCCTGGAAGTGTTCAAGGCCAGGCTGGATGGGGCTTTGAGCAACCAGGTCTAGTGGGAGGTGTCCCTGCCCATGGCAGGGGGGTTGGAACTCGATAATCTTTAAGGTCCCTTCCAACCTAAACCATTCTATGATTCCTTGCACTGGATAGAAACATCCACTTTTGAATGTGTGAAAAATTCTTTGCTTAATACGAAGGTTGTAATAAAGAAATTTTAATACTGTAATCTCTTTAGGGGAGGAGACTTTGCCTCCCATGTCTACACAATGCCAAATACCAGGTTTCTATCAGTAGAAACTTTTGTGCACTGCATGTTGCAGCTATCATACTTTTGGATCTCTATCCTGCATGTCAGTCTTTTGTGCTCCTTTGAATCGTACTAGTGTTTTTCCTAAGGGTCCTTCCACCACCTCAGGTCAATATGTGGTTTAAAGGGATCATTTCCAAGATGCATAATTTAACTATGTCATCTTCTGTGGTAAGAGTCAGATCAAAAATAAAGGAGTATCTTACAGGTCTCTAAAGGATTGATTGTGCGAATGAGGGCTGATTGGCCTTTGGAGATACTTGAATAGTTCAAGATTCCTTTTCCGTCTAAAATCCTCCTTATGCTTTATGGCAGGCAGAAATCTGCAAGAGGTTAGCTAGAGAGAATACAGTATGATGGCCTGGAGAAGCAAAAAGATTATTTTTCTCATGGCAGCTCTGACTGCATGCTCTACTGTGTCTTGGCCAGGGAGCCTTCTTAGAGTGGACTGTTGCAGAGAGAGCATCTCTTGTGTTGGGACTTGTGAATGTGTTTTACTGCAGTACTTTAATATATGGAAGGGATTAGAAAATAATTAAAGCTAACATCAGCAGAATAAGGATTTAGTGTTTTCCTTAAACACTTTCCTTAGTCTCTCTTAAACTCCTGTCCGCTTCTCTATTTTTATGTCCTTCCTGTTTAAGTGATTTTTCAATTCCAGCAGAAAATCACTTTGTCAGTCTCAGCTGGAACATATGTAGACTTTGTGCATCGTTTGGGGTGGGTACATGCATTAGCATTGAGTGATTGCAGGGCATTTTTCCTTCTGCTCTTTACGTGTGTTCAGGGTATTGCACTGCCTTGGCGGTGCTGTCAGATCCTCTGGCCTAGAATGCATGGCTGCAGCTGAAGTCCTGAACTTTGATCCCTTCTGTAGTAATGCAAGGAGCAGCCACCAGACCACCAAGCTAGTCAATTGAGAGTTCTTTCTGAATGTACGCTGACATGTGCTTCCTGCTTTTGGTTAGGGAAGTAATCGAAGGCTTGCCTTTTACTAGGTGTACATTGTTTTAAGAACTGCCCAACGTATTTTCAAATGGTTTTTCCATTAGTCAGAAGTAATTCCTGAAGTACTTTTCTTGCAGTTGACCCAGATCTGTTTTGCTTCAGAAGCTACACTAAGCAGCAAGTTGAATTCTCTAAAATGGCTTTGAACTGGAGGAGACTGCCAGACTATGCTGGCAGAAACTTTGGGGTGCACGTTTCAATGATGAAGGAAAAGGAAAACATATTTGCTTGTTTCAAGTCAGGACAGTAATTTCAGCTCCAGTGTGTGCGAATACAGTTTGTGTGCATCGCTGCAGTGGTCAATGCATTGTAGATTTAACTTTTGTCAAATTAGGAAAACGTTTCCCGTGTATCATTAAAGGGGTCTTAGGTTTCTGGGTGTCTTATAAATGCCAATTTATCATTTTGTTTCATTAACTCTTCCTTGCACGAGGTTTTGATTACCGTTGAAGGCAGTAAAGTTATCTCTGCTGATGTCCCCCTAAAATCTGTAACTTTAGGAAGCTTTTTTTGATTTCTAATTTATCCCATTTGATACTGTAGTTTTCATTGCATGATTTCATGTGGTGCTCAGGCCTTGTGATTAGATAATGTACTTTTTATGAAAATGATTTGGTGCCCAGGGGGAGGCTCAGAGTAGAGGAAATCATTAGCATGCAAAAAACTTGAGCTCCAAAATAGCTTTAATTAGAAGCTTATTTCAAAGAGCTACCACCTGTCTCTCATTTTGGCTTTGCGTTAAGCTCTAAAAATACATTGTGGTTTAAAAGTGTGAAGTAAATGTATTCATATCATGCTAGAATAACAAAACTACAAAACAACAGTAGCTGGACTTTTGCTTAAAAGTAACGCTTTCTGGCTGAGGGACATTCCTCTTGAGGCACAAGCTGCTGAAACCATGTAGAGTACACTAAGTGATTCCATCTGATCTGCAGAAAACACTATGGGTTATATTTTCACTTTATAAATATGTCACTGGCAAAGCCAACTGGCTGCAATAAGTTTTTTTGAAATGGACATTTCTGGCTGAGTTTTTGGAAGGCTGCATTTCTTAAAGCGAAACATAAAAACTCCATTCACTAGCTACGCATTAAAAACAAATGGCCAAAGGAAATAAGATGACCTATAAAAAGCTGGGAAATAAGAGTTCATACACAATTTAATTTTATTTAATTATGCTTTACATGTAATAGTTTGGATAATTGGAGTTTGATCCACTAGTACATGCTAGTTAAAATCCAAATTTGAAAATTAGTGAGTAAGAACAGCACAAATACGATGAATAAAGTGGTAGGTATATCAGGAAGTGGTGCTGTGCTCTTAAAGACAAGAAGAGTGATTACTGATTCAGTTTTAGGTGCCTGATGTATATTTGTTTCTTCAGATAGTATGGTTGAGTACTGCAGTGTGCTTGGAGATCACTGAAGTGCTCAAAAGAACTTGTCATATTATGTCAAGTCATATTCAATCATATCACTACTGTTAAAACAGGAGATATTTTAACAATTATATTTGTGTGATTAGGGTTTATGAATGTTAAAGATGAATGCTTCCATATCTCATGTGACATGTAGCTTCATGTATATTGCAGAAGGTGCTATAGCTTTTCTATCCATCTTTTTCATGATTTAATGAAATTGGTAAGAATAAGATTGATATTTATAATACACATGAGAGCAGAAGCTGTTATTACTTGTTACTTAAACAGTAACACCTCAACACCTCTACTGACCTTTACTTTTTTCTGTTATTTGAATTGTACTATGTCTGCTAGATTACCACTGCGTATCAATTACATCTGAAGAATAGAAATCAGCTAAGTGGTATACTTTAGACAAGCTTAAACCCTGAAAGTTGTGGTCAGATGCTGTCTAAAAGATAGCTTTTTCACTACCATCAGTGTAACCAGAAGTGCCTGAAATTTAATTCTATTACAAAATATGTAAGATTTCTGTGTTAGCAAGGGCATTCAATTTACAATTAAATGACTTTTACTTTTAATCTTATGATATATCAAACTATATTTAGAACCTTTCAAAACAGTAGAATAGCAGCATCGCAAAAATTTAAACGCAATTATTGTTATAATTTTTTGGTGACTAAATTATGCACTTTTTTTTTTTTTCCTGGTTTTATCTATACCTTTCTAAGGAAGAAAAGGTGAAAAATAAGAAGCCTTAAGAAACAAAGTACAAATGTGTTCTACTACTGTGCCTTTCAAAAAAGTTTTTCAAACTGGTATCTGTAATCTTTTTGTCTTCAGGTTTCAGGTACCAGGGAGTTCCGCTGAAGGTAGACATTGAAAGTTAAGGTTCTGGAAACAGGGCAGACAGCTGCACGTTTCTTCTGTAACACGCTGCTGATGGCAGGAAAAATCACAGGAAACTGTGGAAGGGGAGTTGAAGGCTTTCTATACCCAGACTCATGGGGTTGTATTCTTGATAAGGGTGTAAAATAGAAGTGGAACTCAACAGTTAACTAATGTAAATTGTTGGGAGCATTTTCAGTATGCCTTTGAATGCTGAACATATGTGATTTTGAGGTAACAGATGTAGAATAACTGTGGTCACATGGACACCTGGATTATGAAGCACTGTTTTCTTGCAAGCCAAATAAAAATGCCACTAGTTATTTCTAGTAGCCAATAACTATACTTTAAGATAACTATACCTAAAACACTGTGGTGGCAACCAGCAGGCTAGCAACTTTTACTAGTTATCAGTGTTTGTACAAGTTTCTCAGAGTACTTTTACTGGTTACTCATAATTTTATACAGCTGGCTAACTCATACTTTTTCTAGACTATATCAGCAGTGTGATAATAATGTCAGCAACTGTTAGGAAGTGGAAAGCTGGGTATCATTAACATTGATAGCATACAAGCGCAAAACATCTCAAGTTTCTCTAATGGTTTCCACTGTTTCCTGATCAGGAGTATGTGATAGGACTAAATCCTGTGAAATTTCACAGCCTAGAGGAACAGATATCTACCAAAGTGCCTTGGAGCAGATCTTTCTTGTGACCTTTAAAAGATAATTGAGTGGCGTTGCAATGACATCAGCCAACTCCCTCAGCACTTGTGGGTGCATCACATCAAGCCCTATGAACTTGTTTACTTTGTTTAACTGTTCGCTAGCCAGACCACTACCTTCCATTGAGGGTGCATCACATCAAGCCCTATGAACTTAAGGTGACTTTGTTTAATTATTCCCTAACTGGACTGTCTTCCACTGAGGGTAAATCTTCCTTTGCTTAGACTTTCCCTTTGGTCTTAGGGGCCTGGGATTTGTGAAGACCAGTCTTACTAGTAAAGATAGAGGCAAAGAAATCATCGAGTTCCTTGACTTTTCTGTGCCCTTTGTCACTATGGCCCCTGCTCCATTGAGCAGTGGTCCCACATTTTTCCTAGTCTTGGTTTGGATGTCTGTGTATTTGTGGAATCCTTTTTTGTTGCCCTCCACACCCTTTGCAAGATTCAGCTCAGCTGGGCTATTGCTTTCCTAACCCCATCCATGAATGATTATGCAGTATCTCTATGTTTCTCCTAGGTCACCTGCCCCTGCTTCCACCTCTCTTCATTTTTATGGCAGTGTAGTCAAGAGTTCCTTGTTTATTCTTGTAGGTGTCTTGCTGCCTGCCTTTGTTTGGCTCCCTGCTGGTTGTGGTAGACTGTCTTTTGAGCTTGGAGGAGATCCTTCAATATTCAACCAGATGTCTTGTGGATCCCTTTTCTCTCCAGGGCCATTAATTAATTACAGGCAGATCCCTGAAAAGGCTGAAGTCTGCTCTCCTGAAGTCTAGGGCTGTGGTCCTGTTTTATGTCCTGCTTATTCCTCTTATGCTCCTGAACTTGTCCTTATCATCCTCGTGACCATCTCATAGTCACTGTAACCAAGGCTGTACCCGACCCTTCACATCCATCCCTGCCTGTAAATATCAGGTCCAGCAGAACACGTCTCCTGTTTGGCTGTTTACAGAAACTTCCTAGATTTCCTGTGCCCTGCTGTTGTCCTTCTTACAGATATCAGGGTAGTCGAAGTGCCCCATGAGGACCAGAGCCACCAAATGTGAGGCTTCTGACAGTTGTCTGAAGAGTGCCTCATCTACATCTTCCTTATCAGGTGCCCTATGGCAGACCCTCTTATTGGTCTGCTCTGTAATCCTGACCCATAAGCTCTTGATTGGCTCATCACCTATACCGAGACAGAACTCCACGTGTTCTGGGTGCTCTCTTGCTAAAAAGGGCAACTCCCCATCACCATCCTGACCTGCCCTTTGTAAAGGATCTGGGTGCATCCGTCTTAGCACTTCAGTCATGCAAGCGAACCTGCTATGTCTCTGTGATCCCAGTGAGGTTGTAGCACTACAACTGCACAGAGACTTCCAGTTCCTACTGTTTTTCCCCATACTCTGTGCCTTACTGTAGAGGCATTTCAGAGAGGCGCTCAAAAAGACCATGAGAGCTTTCTCCCTAAGGCAGCTGTTCCATGGGCATTTCCTTACTTGGATTCCTGTGCTTGAGGTGATTCCACTTCAGCCCTGTTTTGTTGATTGCTATGTCCCTTTGGTTCACATTGTCCCAGGGCTTTTTGCTTGCCTACCCCATCTACCACTCCCTCACTTGATTGTTTTAAAATCTCTTCCTTCCCTGTCATTCCTAGTTTAAAGTTGCTCTTTACTGAGTTGGCAAGCCTGTTGGCAAAGATAATTTTGCTGGCAAAGGTACTTCTGCTGGATTTAGTCAGGGAATATTGTCTCTTCCAAACAGCTGTCAATCCTCAAAGAGGGTCACATGGTCATAAAATGAAGCTCTGCTGTGGATACCTGCACCATGACCAGTTGTTGGCCCACAGGATACATCCAGTCTTGATCATGCCATTCCCAATACTCATCAGGATCAAGGAGGAAAACCACCTGGGCCTTCATGCCCTTAACCATCACCCCCAGAGCCATGTCACACTTGAGACTTTCCAGGTCACCCTGGGCAGTTGCTAAGCTTGCATGAAGATGTTTATGTGGAGTGACGATTCAGTCATCTGAAACATTTTAAAAAAATTGCAATTTCAGGATGGTGTCCTACTATCAGGTTAACAGCCATCAGATAAGTACCAAGTCTGGCCTGGGAGTGGGGAAGAACTATGCGACCAGAGCAGGGGGAGATGGAGGCCCAGAGGGAAGGAGGTGAGAAGGGCTGCTCCTGCCAGCAGTAGCAAAACATTAGATTGGTTTCACTAATTTGTCTACTCATAGCCTTAGTGTGCTTCAAGTGATGCTCCTTGAACTTATATAGTTGCTACAATTCTTTGATGAATAAATTGACTTTTTTTTTTTTTACTTACACTGATAATAGCTGATAGCGTCAACTGTTAGTGATGAAAAGCAGGACATTCAGAATTATAAGAACCTTAATATTAAATAACTTCCAGATTCACATATGCATCTTGCTGTATTTTTTTAATTGAAACATAAAAGGTACTTATTTATAGATCCCTCTT
The DNA here is from genome assembly GCA_013398815.1 of Ibidorhyncha struthersii. Lineage (NCBI taxonomy): Eukaryota > Metazoa > Chordata > Aves > Charadriiformes > Charadriidae > Ibidorhyncha > Ibidorhyncha struthersii. The sequence continues at coordinate 873,611 of VZSZ01012185.1, read as the reverse complement.
GCTGATTTCTGAATCATATCATAGAATCATGGAATGGTTTAGATTGGAAGGGACCTTAAAGATCATCTAGTTCCACCCCCCCCTGCCATGGCCAGGGACACTTCCCACTGGACCAGGTTGCTCAAAGCCCCATCCAACCTGGCCTTGAACATTTCCAGGGATGGGGCATCCACAACATCTCTGGGCAACATCTTCCAGTGCCTTACCACCCCACAGTAAAGAATTTTTTCCTAATATCTAATCTAAATCTAACCTCTTTCAGTATAAAACCGTTACCCCTCATCCTATTGCTACACTCCCCGATAGAGTCCCTCCCTGTCTTTCTTGTAGGTCCCCTTTAGGTACTCGAAGGCCTCTATAAGGTCTCCCCGGAGCCTTCTCTTCTCCAGGCTGAACAACCGCAACTCTCTCAGCCTGTCTTCCTAGGAGAGGTGCTCCAGCCCTCTCATCATCTTCATGGCCCTGCTCTGGACTTGCTCCAGCAGGTCCATGTCCTTCATGCGCTGAGGACTCTAGAGCTGGGCGCAGTACTCCAGGTGGGGTCTCATGAGAGCGGAGTAGAGGGAGAGAGTCACTCCTTCATGTTAGTAAAGTCATTGCAGTTTTCTTGGCTGGCACTTCAGAGACCCAGTATAAGCAGCAAACCAAATGCTTATTCTGACTACGATCAGTAGTTGCTGTAACCTCTTGAATACCACATATTTCAGGTGTAGAAGGTTAGCTACAAGTTATCAATAAATCAAACAATTCTTGAGTCTGTCGTATGAAGAATATCTAAGAGTGTAAATGATTCTGAAAGACTTAATAAAGCTGCTTTATATAAATAATTTCAGAGGAAACATCCTGGTTATGCACATTTAAGAGGTGTGTGTATATATGGATATCTAATGTGTTTGTATACTGTAGAATATGTTTCTAATTTTATAGCCAATAAATTCTAAGATTGAACAGAAGCCCTGGACCCTGCTTTATAATTTAAAAAGTCTGTGTAGATAATCCTAGGAAAATCATAGCTCTAAAACAATCGGTCTGTTTAGAAAATGGTTTTGGAGATCTATGTCAAAGCCATAATTCTCCCCAAAATGACTGCATTTTGTCACAGGAAACATTTCTTCATTGACTTTTGCTGTTAACAGAAGTAAAGACTGTACATTTCCTAGAAGGATGTATGACTTTAATCTGCAGATAGAAGAGGAAACATTTTAAATGTTTCAAGCTTCCAGTGTAGTGGTACAAACTTCAGGATGTTATAGATTAAAATTTTGAGACTTAAATCATTAAATCAAAGTTGCTAGTGACAAGTGGTCACTGATTTGATGAGCTGCTATAAAGTTGATATATTTAAATTTTCTCACTTGCAGCACTAGAAAAAACCCAAAGAGATACTGGTTTGACTTAAGTATCAGGCAGAATCTCAGCCTGACTACTTTTGAACAGTACTTTAATGATTTCCACATTGAATTGCTTTTGTACAACATACTAGTTTGTTAGTACAGATTCTGACATTTTTCAGCTTAGGAAGATGAGTTTTTGTTCTTTCTCAGCTAAGTTTCTTTTCAAAGCCACCAAGGATTCTTGATTAGTGGAGTACTTCTCTCATGTTTAATAAGGAATAATGGATTTTTTTAATGTTGAATAAAATTCTTTTCTGTGTTTTAATTCATGAATTTGTCCATTGGAAATGCTATTACTACCTTGCTAAAGCAAAATTTTGGTGTTTGATATTGTCAGTTAATGTTATCCCTCAAAATGCATGCACTTTAGGAGCTTTCAACAGACAAACCCAACAAAACTCCATTAAATAAGAATGAACTTTAAGGTTTTCAGAAAAGGTCTATGTAGAACATAAGGGAAGAAACAGGTGTTGTGATTAAACGCTTGAAATGCCACCAGTGTTCCTGAAATTCCACTGTTGAAATTGTATTGCAGTTCTATATATATACTCATTGGTGTGAAGGATTGAAGTATTGTAACTTTTTCACTAGAGACTAAGAGATTCAACTTTGCCTCTATGAAATGAACAGCATGAATTACACTTTCAGTGTCCTTCCTATCTAATGATTGGTATTTGTGATGGGGTTGTGTAGTGAATTATGTGCAGAATCTGGAAAGAAAGATGGGAGAACTTGATTTTTAGAAAATGGGACAATCTGAAAAAGGGATGAGGGAGGGAAAGTGGAAAGGACACAGCTGCTTTACCTTCCTTTTTTTTTTTTTGTTATTACCCTAAGTTAAATTTTTATTGTATGTTTTAATCACAAGGACAAGTAATATGATGTACTGCTGACCTATTACACTACTATTTATTTTTAAGTAATGAAAGTTTCTTTGAAGAATCACAGTGGAGATGAACAATGTTTTGCACTGTACTTTACATATGTTGCTTTTTCAGATACTGAATATCTCTTTGACCTTTGTTACCTTTATCTAAGTGTAAAGTGAAGTTTTAGTCTATTTTAGTTTTGCTTCACCTTCCTATGTGAGAAAACAGTTCTTAAAGGATTGAAGATGGAGCTTAGTGAACAGACAATTTGTTTGGGTCCTCGATGAACGTAGAATAATTCCTGAGGCACGATAGAGTATTTTAATGGGGGTGAACAGATATTTTGCATTACAAGTATTTCATGTTGTGTTTGCAAGAATAGGGGCTTATCTCTCAATTCAGGATAGATACTTCTGTCAACTTCAGAAGGTGTTACTTATTGGTATAGCTCTCTCTTTGAATGCGTGCAAAGTACTGTTTGTTTGAATTGTTACCTTTGCATATGAAATGCAAACTGCATAATTAGCTTCTGATCTCAGAAGTCTTCAAAATGAGACTTTGTATTTAGATTGGTGTACCTGAGGCATGACAAGTCACGTCTTCAGGCTGCTGAATAATGAATGAGGCTTGAAGTAATTTAAAGTCTTGTTTGTAACACTGAGTGGGCCTATTTTGTTTTTTCTTTCCTTGAAGATGGAAAATGTGAAAAACATTATCATTGTATTATTTTCACAATAATACATACTTGTAGGATTTTCCGTTATGTTGCTTAAGTAGAGTTGAAAGAGTAGAATAGGTTATTTTTAAACCGCAGTTGTTATGACTGCTTCTAAGATGTAGAGGCATTTAAGAACCAGAATAATTTGGGGGTTGGGGAGTATTGAAACATTTCTTTAAACTGAAGTTGTAATAGTTACATCTTTAGAAATTTTGGGTTGAAATAAAAGTTGTAACTCTTCTTTTGCTCCTAATATACGCTGCATGTTATTCTCAAAAAATCTGGTTTGTTTACTTTAGTAAGCAAGCTTTTTATTGAAGTTGGAATATTTAGTGTTCTTTCTCATAGTAAACACTCATGTAAATTAAAATGAATCTTATTTTTGTTAGGATTACTTATGAGTACTATTCCAATTTCTTAACAATTTTAGGATTAAAACTGTATAAATATCATTGCTTTGTTTCCTTTGTATTTCTTCCTTTTGCTTTCCTTAGGTCGAGACTTGATATGTATACAGTCCATGGATGGAATGCTCATGTTGTTTGAACAGGAAAGCTATGCGTTTGGCCGTTTTTTACCTGGTTTTCTTCTGCCTGGTCCCTTGACTTACAGCTCTCGGACAGATTCTTTCATTACAGTGTCTTCTTGTCAACAAGTTGAGAGTTACAAGTATGTGTTCATGTTCAGTAATTATGGTGTATTTTGGTGCTATCATTTAGTATGTAAACAAATTAAAAGTAATCATGTCTAATTTTTATTGCCTTTACTAATATTGTATCCCAGAGCAGGTGATATGTAGTTGCAGGAAAGAAGAAGAATAAAATGTTTTGTGTTGTTGAGTGATTACTGTCTCTGTACAGTCATTTAAGAAAGCATTCTGTGTGTCCTGAAGACTTTATGATCCTATTTTATTTATATAAATGTGTTAAGTTTACTAACTTACCATGTTGTCCTGCAACTGCCAGGTTTTCCCTGCTTCAGTTCAGTCTAATCTGTGCTTTCAGCGTTGTCTGCACTATAGTGCTTGAGCAAGATATTCCTTTCAGTTGTTTCAATGGGGTTTTTGTTTTGATGCAAATAGGTGTTAGTCTGATGAATCTTTTCAGTTTTCAGAAGAGATTTGAGACAGGGCTTTGGCTTTTGTTATCATAGGATCCTCCCAAAGGAATGAGGGCTGGTGGGGAGAGATGGAATCCACCTGACAGAGCAGCAGAGGAGGCTTGTCAACCTCCTTGACTGCTAGACTGAGGGATAGGTGCTAAATACAGCATATAAGTGATGGCGTGTAAGGGTCAAGTGCACGAAGGGGTACGCTTTCATAATACCTTAGAGGAAGTGGGATGAGTGAGGCCCCATATTAAGTGTCTATTTACAAACAACTACAGCCTTGGCAACAAATAGGAGGAATTGGAAGTTGTGTGTGTGGTTAGAGATGTGACAGGGTAGCTTGCATGACTAAGGCGCTGCAGTTGATGACTCCATGCTCTTCAGGAGGAAAAGACAGACAAGGCGGGGAATTGTGTTCACCATGGAGAAACAGTTTGAATACACGGGGCTCTCTTATGGAACCACCATGTTGAGAGTTTATCAAGCATACACCTGTTTAGAATCAGATGGATGCTTGAGGAAGGGGACGTTGTGGTGGATGTCTGCTATGAAGCCTTTTTTAGACAAAAGTTTCCCAATTGCAGGCACTTGTTCTTAGGGAGGACTAATGACTGCTGGGAGGGCAACATAATGGACTTCAGCAATTTGGAAAGTTTCTGAGGTGCATTAGGGAAAACTTTTTTGATGCAGGTGCTAGACAGCCTGGCTAGGGAAGATGCTTTGCAGAATGCACAACTCAGAAGAAAGAAATATTTGGAGAAATAATAGTCAGCATCTGTCATTGGGTGTTGCAGACGTTGTGTGCGGCAACCATGAGATGACATAGATTAAGATCCTGAGAGAAGTGAGGAAGATAAGCAGTGGACTAAAGACTATAGATTTCAAGAGAACAGACTTGGGCTTGTTCAATGAACTGGTAGGCAGGGTCCTGTGAGAGGCTGCCCTGAAGGGCAAAAGGGCTCAGGAGAGCTGGTGAATCTTCATGGATAACCTTCTCAAAGGCCAAAAACACTTCAATGTTGAAGAAAATAAGAAGTAGCAGAAGGCAGCTTCACTGGACAGGTAACTCCTGACTGAGTTCAAATGGAAAAAAGGAAATGTGTGAGATGGAAGTTAAAAGGGATTACTAAGGAGGAATATGAAACATCGTGTGGGCATGCAGGGAGTGGGATTGAGAAGATATAAGCATGGTTGAAACTTCTACCGGCAGAGGATCTGAAGAACAAGGGCTTCCACAGATACCTCAGATGTAAAAAGGTAGATCCAGGAAATTGTCCTGCTACTGAACAGATTAGGCAACTTTGATAAAGGTGTGAAAAGACCAAGGAACTTAATGCTTGCTTTGCCTCATCATTTCTTCATTAAAACTAACAAGGTCTGCTCTTAGGCTTTTTTAATTGCTATGCCTAGCAGTAAATTGGGGTGGGGTGGTGTTTGGGGCAGAGTTACTAACCATGATAAAAAATAAAAGAACTAAAAAATGCATGAAAAAATGGCAGAGCTGTCAGGCGTACAGAGTCGTAGTTGTCCAGAATTCTGACTAGCAGCCAAAGATGAGTGATGTTCCTCAGGAGCTGATACTGGAGCCTGCGTTTCTTTAACATCTTCATCCTGGGCAACAGGACAGAATGCATGTCCTGAAATTCAAGAATGATGGCAAATTGTAGGAAGTGGTTAATATAAAGAGAGTAGGGCTCCCATTCAGAGGAATCTCATCAAGCTGGAGGAATGGGCTGACAAGTACCTTAAGGATTTTTTCAGACATAATCATATCAAAGAAAATAAGAGTGACACTTCTTATAGATTATGCCTTGGGAATCTAATCTGGGGAATGTTAATCTAGCACAGTGCTTTGTCACACTACCCTGCTCTATCACCTGAATTTCTCAAGCAATAATTTTTTTATTATGCTGCTTAAGCTTGATCAGACGGTTTTTAGATTCTGGATATTGCATGAGCAGCTTATAGACACTGTGTATTGTTTTCTTAATACAGGAGAAGATATATGTGTTGCAAGTAGAAGTAATTGAATAGGAAAATGTCATGTTTTCCTAAGAAATAAAGTGAGGTATAAAGAAATACTTTTTCTTTAAAATTAATCTCATACGTTTTCATTATGTTTAGATTCTTGCCTTTTCCAACAAAGGTGGCTAAAATTTTTCCTCAGTCTGTCACTGATTCACAAGTACTGTCTTTATTGTGGGAAGGTGTAGTTTTAAAGGAATTCATACTGGGTTCTGGTTATTGGTCTTTAGTGCCAAGTGTTAAGACACTGTGGTACTGATCTCTAGTGTGTGTTTGAGCTATTAGGACATTAGAATAGAGTTAAGTAATCCTTCTAAAGTGAAAAAAATAGTTATGGTAAGGAGAGAAAAAGTTATTTCTAGGGTTGTATTAAACATGTTTTTTTCTTATTATAGTAAATGAAAAATATAGCAGTTTTATCTAGTGTTTTTAGCAGAAAAAGTTGCCAAATTTCAAATTATCCATCTTCCTATAGCTCATACAGACCAATGCCTTCACTTGAAAGCAATATTTTCTGTGTTGATTCTGAATTCTTTCAAGATCTAAAAGCAAAATGCCTCTTATTTAAATGATTGTATACTTGATGTGATAGCTGAAGAGAAAGTTTGTAGTCGTTGTCTGTGCTTTGAGTTTTTTGTGATGAAGGACTTGTATGCAGGCAGTTGGTACTTAAACATTGATACATATTGATGTTCAGTGGGAGTTTGGTTTGAAAACTATGTACTAGTCCTTGATTAGTTAATAAAATGATAATGTGCTAGCCAAGACTATTAATAAAATATGGTGAAAAGAAAAAATTTTATTAGGTCAGAATCTGCAACTTCTCTTATAAATGTGTTAAACTGAAAAAGAGAATGGAATTTGTTCATATAAAGACATGATAATTGTGCTAAAAGCAGCTTATTTAGTATTTCTAACTAGGTCATAGCATTCACCTTAAGCAATTAAATTTCTTACTCCAAGTACATAGTTTACTTCTGTAAGTAAAACAATTTTAGAAGCTAAAGTCCTTCAGTAGAGAGCACCGCAATACGTGAATCTCAAATGTGAGGACTGCTGGTGTCATCATTTTAAATCTGTAACTTTGACAATATACAAAAAAATGCACTTTTATTTGTTAGACTTAAATTGGATGAGCTTAGGAGCTGCTGGCACTCCATGACTACAAGAATTTATCTTTTGGATAAGTTGTTTTTTTGGGGTGTTTTTTTTTTTTTTTGTTAGTTTGTTTCACCTTTGTAGGAAACGTTAGTGTTTTACAGATTACCTAATGTGCATACATTGGAAATAGGGTAGTTCAGTAGGTTAGGACACCAGCACAACTTCAGGAAAGAAATAGTTACAGAAGAGTCAATGAGAGGACACAGACTGAGGACTGCGTAGGTGTGGATGAGGACAGATAGATGTGTGGAGCTTTTATGGCAGTTGACATCTTTTGTTCTAATGTCTTTATTGCCAATTTTTCTTAGTATAGTTGGTTGGCAGTTACAAAATAATAAAAAACCCCAAACCCCCAAACCTCCCATCTTTTGGTAGATGTGCCACCTACTAGTGCCAGTTTACTGTTATCTCTTGCTTTGGAGCCACTTAGTTTACCTAATGGATGTGCTTGAGTGTAACTATTAGATATAGCAGATTGTATTTCAGGGTACTTTAGGTGGGTTTTTTTAAAGCTTAATAAGAGCAAAAAAGTTTATTTTTTATTAGAATCCTAATTTCACAATTTGAAAATAGGTTGGTTTCTTGCTTCTGTCTTCTTTGTGGTGTAAATTTCTATCCTCTGATGTATTTAGCTCTTGAATTTATTTTAACATCAGATAAAATCTGAATAGAAATGTTTGTTTTCATTTCTGCCTTTACACTTAGCTGTTATCCTACAGTGATATTTATTTTAATATCTTTGCTGATGTGTTGCAGTAGGCTTTCTAACAATCCTTTTAGACTGTGCTTTTACTGTGTATTTATACTCATACTATAATAATTATATTTTTTTACTTAATGTAAGGGTATTAACTACAAAGATATATTTTATTTTTTTACCTTTTAAATCTTCCTGTAACAGATACCAAGTGCTGGCATTTGCGACAGATGCTGATGAAAGACAAGAAACAGAACAGCAAAAACTTAGTTCTGGAAAAAGAGTTGCGGTAAACCCTGTTTATTTTACATAACCTGCATACATGTTAAAAAGACCAATGCTAAGTAAAGAACGGAAACATTGTCAGCTGACAAAGGACCCGATCCAATTGCCATTAAAGGCAATAGAAAGACTCCAGTAGATTTCTGTTAAGGTTTCCTGGGGCCTCAGCTGATTAAGGTTGGGCCTTAAAACTCACTATTGTTCTAAGGAGAAAAAAAAAAAAAAAAGAGAACTTTGTACTGGAAATAACTATTTCTAAGGCAGTCTTTGTAATATAGAACCTAAACTGTAGCAAAATAGATAAATAGGTACACCTGAAATATTGCTCATGTTTTTAATTTAAGTCTATTTGTAACTTGGTATTGGGCTTACAAAATTAACCTCATTTTGTACTTCAAGAAAACTCAGCAGTGAAAAACGCCTCCATAAATTGTCAGTATCCTGGACTCTTTGTCAAAAACCTGTGGATTCAATGGTTTTCGGGAGGTCCCTGTGACCAAGTTTTTTAACATTTGAGCTGCCTCTTATTAAGAGGAAGAGAATTTCATTCTCTGTGGTCCTGCAGTAGAATTGCTTGTCTGCTAAGTATACTGCGTAAAATGCTAGATTCAGCGTATTTCAGGTATGACAGTAAGATATTGGGAGAGCATCTATCAGTGGCCAATCGCAGAATTTTTTCAAAATGTAAGTCAATCAGAATCCTGCATTTTGAATTGGGAGAAGAGACAGTTTTTTAAATAAGGAATTTGGAAGCTTCCTCAGATATGCTGCAAATTAAATACATTTTTTAAAATCTAAAATGAGAAGCATAGATGGAGATGAATGTTATAAGCCTGGCTTTTTTTTTCCCTTTGACTTTTAACATGGCACTTCCAGCATCATATATCAGATATGCCAGTATGTTTACTAACACATTCTATGTTCTTTAATCAAAATGATCAATGCTGTTCATATAGAAAGTGCTGAGAGTTGAACTTCGGTATTTTTTGACTTCAGAAATTCTGAATTTCTGTTTAACCAGCTTAGCAGCAGTGAAAAGCAGTTTTTGCATGTGTGAATTAGTTGAAATTTCTCAGAGAAGCTGAAATAACAAAACAATGAAATGTATCAATAAGCAGTAGTATTGTTTAAAGATGTAAGGATGTAGGCAAGGTGGGATTTGTAAGTAGTTGCTTATTATATCAATATACGTAGTTGGGAAAGTAGACAAGTGATCATATACACAAGTATTCTTCAGAATGAAGGGTGTACATTAGTGACTGCAAGAATCAATATTGGCTTATGCACCTAAAACTTTGTCTATTTTTCCATTTACGTGTATTGGTAGAGTAAGTTTTCACCTTTTGCTCTCTAACCTTGCCCTTAATATCTAGGGACATGTACAGAAGCAGATTTAAATGATTCTAATAGTCTCTCTTTTGATTTAATAGTTAAAGTATAAAGCAGTTTCATTTTGAATGGGATGTGTATTTTAAAATTTAAATATACTTAAGTGAACTGCATAGCCATCAATTCAGGAGTGTTTAAAAAAGTGGGTGATGTTTTTGCAGCTTTACTCACCATAAGGGAAGTCATAGACTCATGAAAGGATTAGAGTTGGAACTAGATGATCTTCAAGGTCCCTTCCAACCTCACTGCCATGGCCAGGGACACCTTCCACTAGACCAGGTTGCTCACAGCCCCATCCAACCTGGCCTTGAACACCTCCAGGGATGGGGCAGCCACAACTTCTCTGGGCAACCTGTTCCAGTGTCTCACCACCCTCACAGTAAAGAATTTCTTCCCAATATCTCATCTAAATCTACCCTCTTTTAGCTTAAAACAGTTACCCCCCTGTCCTATTGCTACACTCCCTGATAGAGTCTCTCCTCATCTTTCTTTTAGGCCCCCTTTAGGTACTGGAAGGCCACAATAAGGTCTGCCTGGAGCCTTCTGTTCTCCAGGCTGAACAGCCCCAACTCTCTCAGACTGACTTCATAGGAGAGGTGCTCCAGCCCTCTGATCATCTTTGTGGCCCTCCTCTGGACCTGCTCCAGCAGGTCCGTGTCCGTCTTGTGCTGGGGGCCCCAGAGCTGGATGCAATACTCCAGCTGGGATCTCATGAGAGGGGAGTAGAGGCAGAATCACCTCCCTCGACCTGCTGGCCATGCTTCTTTTGATGCAGTCCAGGATGCGGTTGGCTTTCTGTGCTGCAAGCGCACATTGCTGGCTCGTGTTGAGCTTCTCATCAACCGACATCCCCAAGTCCTCCTCAGGGCTGTTCTCAATGCATTCTCTGCCCAACCTGTATTTGTGCTTGGGATTGCCCCGGCCCATGTGCAGGACTTCGCACTTGGCCTTGTTGAACTTCATGAGGTTTGCATAGGCCCACCTCTCCAGCCTGTCCATGTCCCTCTGGATGGCATCCCTCCCCTCCAGTGTGTCAGCTGCTCCACACAGCTTGTTGTCATCAGCAAACTTGCTGAGGGTGTACTCAATCCCACTGCCCACGTCACCAACAGAGATATTAAACGTTGCCAGTCCCAATACCAACCCCTGAGGAAAGCCACTTTTCACCAACTGGCTTCATAATAAGAGGATGACTAATAGTTTCTCATTCAAAAAAAGACCTTGATTCTGCTTTTCTATTTATGTTAATGATATTCAGGTGACTTGATGAGATCTAAGCCTTCTCTGTAATTTTTGTCTTTAATATACAGCTCTCAACTGATTTCTAGAGCATGTTTTTTCTTTTGAAGGTGGATTGGGTTTTAAACATCGGAGAGCAAGCACTGGATATATGCGTTGTCTCCTTTAATCAGGCAGTTTCTTCTGTTTTTGTGCTTGGTGAGAGAAACTTCTTTTGCCTTAAGGACAATGGGCAAATTCGATTCATGAAAAAGCTTGATTACAGTCCGAGTTGCTTCATTCCTTATTGTTCAGGTTTGTAAAAGGAGAATTCAACTTAACTTTAGCTTGGTTACTTTTACAGCTATGAATTTTTTTTTCACTGAATTACTAGATTTTTCTGAATAAGCTGTTGATTTGTAGAAAATCTGTGGAATCAGAGGTCTCTTTTAGGATGAAGTATGTTTATTTTCAAATCTTACTTAGTGTGAAGTGTCATAATTTTTAGAATCTAAATAGATATTTTCTCGTCACCAAATTGAGATTACTTGTCTAATGTTTGAGGAAGATTACTCCTCCCAAATCTCTTATTCTTCCATGTTTGTTGCTTTGGTAGCCTGGGTAAACTAGTGTTTGAGGACCTTCTGTCATTTACTGATAGTTAAAAAAAATCAAATGAAGTTTATTGTTAGGAGCTGAAACTAACTCATTACGTTGTATGGAAGCAACTTGGTTGGATGCCACTATAAAACTACGGATTCTTAATACGTATTCTATATTTATGTTTCAAAAACTATTTGATAAACTTTTGACACCGTGTGTTATTTTAGACTTTATAGATATGATCTTAACAATCTTCACACTTTATACTTTCTGATTTAAATTATACTATAAATAAAAACTATAAATGCGTACACCTTTAATCAGAATTCACAGCCCATTGATTTAATGAAGAGTGTAAGTTGCTGATATTTAACCAATGTGTGTTTTGTTGTATCTATCCTAGCATGCTAACGTGGCAGTTAGGAGTCTTTGTTAGTCACATTCTAAATTAGCAAACATGGCTGGCTAGAACCTTGGAAAGTTGTGGCAAGTGTTGTGTAGTTTGCAACTGAAGCTGGTATCCATAATTAATCACATATATCCTTGGTTATTGTCAATATAACTTCTGTGACTTTTGACACTTTAATTATGCTAAATTAATTTATAACAAGTAATGGCTTAAAAGGAAAAAAAAATAGTGTAATCATATAAGCCGCAAAGAAAAGTATGGACTTTTGAAAATCTTTCATCCTAAAACTGTTTTTTTGATCTTTAACAGTGAAAGAAGGAACAATAAACACTCTAGTTGGAAACCATAGTAAAATGTTGAATGTTTATCAAGATGTTACACTGAAATGGGCCACTCAACTTCCCCACATTCCTGTATCAGTAAAAGTAGCGAATTTACAGTAAGTAACTTGTTAAAGTTTACTTTTTTCAGATTCATTTCCAGTCATGAAATTTGCTCGTAGATCCTAACAAACAGTTCTGAGGTATGCAAGAAATAAACATGACTTGTAAAAGGAAAATTTAAAGTGTTTTTTCTTTGTTATCTAAAATATTCATTTCATTTAATGGGTATACTGTTAATTCTAGAAAAGTAATAGAATTGCTGTACTGTGCTTCAGATTTTCTGTTTTTCTTGAGTGAAGGTAGAACCTGGGGTCTCATACCTCCAGTGGAGTAGTTTCTTCTTTAAAATAATGAAAAGTGAAGCTTTGCAATCTCGTAAGATCCTTCCCTGAGACAGGAAAATAGGGAGTCTCACTGAAAACCTGTTCTTCATTAAGCGTTTAAGAGCATATGAATTCTGGAGATGATTTGCTGGAAGAGATTGTTCAACTCCAGTGTTAAATTGTGAAAATTAAAGAACCGTTTAAATTGCTCAGGATTGCACTGGAACAGACGGAAAGTTTTCTTATAAAATACACGTAAGACAGGTCAGGGAAAAACTGGTTGGGCAGGGGATCGAGTGTAGAGAAATTATGACATATTGATAACTTCTGCTGAGTCTGTCACTGAGCTAAGCAAAGTACAGAAAAGTTCAGCTAGTGTTTTTACAATCCACTTTATGCCTGTACTGTGTGCCACCAGACCTGTGGTAGGTACTGCCTGCCAGTGCCTGTGACCATACAGGATGCAGTAGGAGTGTCCTTGTCAGGTAGATTACTTTTAATCCCCAGAAGGCTTGTGGCTGCTGTGCCAGCATACACTGGATTGTTGCATACTTGATCATAAGTCGTGTGTTTTATCTCATAACAGAGGAAAATGCAACATCTGACTAACTGACTGACTTATGCAGAGTAATCTGAGGGATATTTGTGTTTTGTTTGGTACTAATGGTTACCCAATGATTTTTTTCGTAATTTATAATTTATATCTTTTTAGACTCTCTGGATAGAGTTGTCTTGGCTTTCCTCCATCAGGTCTTACAAGTAAAATCTAACGAATAGTCTCAGTGGGCCAGTTAGTATAAACCAAAAGTTAATTATGCAGGATATGACAGTACAGCTTTTGAAGTTTGGAAAAAATATTTGTGTCAGAAAAAAACTAAAAAGGCATTTTTACAACAGCAGATTGTACTAATATTTCTGTATACCATAATTTGTTGGAAACTCATATTATTGAACCATCTGTTTCAGTAATGCCTCTAAGTTTGTGCAGATTCTGCCTGTTCCATGTGAACTTTAACACTCAGTAGTTTGATCTTAGTGAGAATTTTGAGAGCTGACTAATTTGTCCCAGATCATTTTGCTAGTTGGATTCAGAATTCCCACAGACCTACTAATGCTAGGGTTTAGTTTGGGGTTTTGTTCTGTAGAGGGTGAACAGACAGCAATCTAGTTATTCAAATCTTTTTATACAGGTACTGATAAATGAAGGAACACCTGTGAGTCTAGACCCAACGACCTGAAAGGCAGGGAGAAGTCTAGGGCATACGTGTTTCAGAGCTATGCTGCTTCTGGCTTTCTGTTTAAAAATATGCAGTATGCTTTACTTCCTTCTGACATTAAAAATAAAGATGAGAAACCAGCAAAAACTGTAGTAAAGCTTACAGAGGTAGTAATTTGGCTTAAACAAAAGAATATTTTTTTTTTATAAATAATTTGAAAGGGAATTCTTTGACTCAATGTGATAATGATTTTCTAATACTCACTCAAGAGAGGCCTCAGTCTCAGCTGGGGCCTCTGGGCACTACTGTAACATAAATAATATGAAGTACTTTAATAAGCATAGAGTTGTTAATCCTACACTGCTGAGAGATTGAAGTGCCTTAAATATGACGTATGTCAATTAATTACTTTCACATCCTTTCCACTTCTATTGCAGTAATACTTACAAAGTAAATGGAGGATTCTGAAAGTAGTTGTCTCTACAGATCACATATTTTCATTTGTATTTTCTTGTTGGCGTAATGTCTGTTACTTCTAATGTGTGGCTCTGACTTGCTGGATAAGAAAAGTATTATTAGAAGCTATTTTACATAAATCCCCTTGGGGGAGGGGTGGTGGTTGCCTTATAAAGGCAGTCATATACTTTATGCTGTAATCTTGATAGTCTGCTTCTACGATGAAATGTTCAAGTGCTTCAGAGAATTCCAGCTAAGTCACTTGCGTGTCTAGTGTGTGCTCCTCCTTACTCTTTATGAATTAATTTTTCCTCTTAGAATACTGTGAAATGCAGTATTTCCCTATTGCAATACCAGTATGTAAATAATGATAATAACATACCACAACATTTGGGATTAAATTCCAACATAAACTGCTTGATTTCCATCACATTTTCAGAAACATGCAAGGAAAAATAGAATCAGAGATAAGTGGCTACTTCTAACATTTTTGGTGATGGGTCTCTGTACTCTAGAAGTGATGTATTTTTAAGCTGATGAATTACCTTTTTAGCCTTCTGTTAAAACATGAGTGTTCTCTGTCAGGAAATTGAAAATTTCCTATAAAAGCTTGTGATCAGAAACTTGAACCATGGACAGAAATTTGAGACTTTATCTTATTCTGTGTTTTACCTGAAGAGCTGAAATAACTTGCTCACTGAACTGGAAGTTCAGTTCTAATCATTGTTATAGAATTTTGTCCCTTATTTTGTTAGAAGTTTATATTCTGTTTCTGTTAATGTATAGTAGTTACTAACTGTTTATGACATTGTTTTAATGTCAAGGGGAGTTCTACCTACATGGTTAACTTTGCCTGGATTGCTTCAGAGGTATAACCACTTACATTGACAACTTGGATTAATTTAAACTGCTCAGGACTTTGTTTCAGCACCAGTTTATTTGCCCATTGATAAGCCTGCTTTTGGCAGATACTTTTTTGCATGACCTGTGTTGTCATCCTTAAAGTTATGGCTGTGCAAAAGCATTCTTACTGAAGCTGAAACTCTTGAAAAAAGTAGTTTAGGTATTCTGCCTGAGCTGCCCCAAACAAACCCCAAAAAAAAACCCCAACAAAAAAAACTGTTCTAGAGTGGTTTGAAGATAAACTGTCCGTATGTTGCAGTTAGAACAGCTGAAATCTGGGAAGTTACACAAAGGAATTACAAGAATTCCTACTACCCTCAAATTTTCAGTGTTGAAATGGTAATTGTGAGCAGCAGTGTTTGCTTGGTATCCACCATAATTATCTAAATATCTGCTTAGGATTGGCTTCAAAGTCCGTTCCCTTTTTTTTTGCCCATTAGTTTCCATTTTTCTTTTTCACCAGGGACCTCTTTTTGAAGACTTTCCTTGTACTTCCACATCTCCTTTGCAAAGGAAGTTTCATGAGCTGTGTCTCTTGTGTTCATAGAGTATCAATTCTATGAATTTGTTACTTTTTGATGCTTCTTGTGATGTGTTAGATCTTTCTCTCCCCCCTCATAATTCAGGTAATTGTGTGGGTAGCAAGCTGTGTAGGAATGTGGTTCCTACAAAGCTGTTCAGAGTTCCTGTTAGCTAAAGCACCTCATACGAAAGTCATTTTTTTTCCTGTTGGCAGGGGTTTGAGCCTGTAAAGGCAAGTGACTTAATACTCCGTCAAAAAGGTGGGTTATGCTTGTCTGAATCATCTGAAAAACTTGTTCAGAAAGTAGCAGAAAGTCACTTTTTAAGGGCCTATCACGAGTCATATTTCTTTTTCTGTGCCTGAATTATCCTGTCACCATATGCTTGACCATAAAAGGTCCTTGGAGTAGATTAAAATACTTAGACAACTACTGTTCTATTTATTTGACACTAATGCACTTGGCAAAGCTGTTCCTAGAAGTACTATGTTTTAATGGCTGATTGATTGGACTAAGTATTACTCTGACCTGGCTGGCCTGAAACTAGAACATTATGTTAAGGTGCATTCAGTCTGAAGCGAAATAGCTGATGTTGCTAGCCTCAGGGTTGTCTCTATCACAAACACCTGAAATGCCACTGTGGGTTGAGTTAAAACCACACAGATAGAACATTATCGCTTGGATATAGTCTCAGGAAAGGAATTTCTGTTCTGATCACTTCCAGGTTACAAACCTATTTTTGCAATAGGTAAGCGTGATGCCTTTACATCAGGGACTTTGTTTCTTCTGAATATTTTTGGAGTTTACTCGTCTTAATTTTATGACTTGGTTTTATTTGTATGCAGCCTTCAAGTTATCTGATAAGCCTGTGAATGAAAGGTAGCCTGACTTTACTCTTTAAACTGAAATAGACTGCAAACTTCCTCAAATACACCTTTTTCAAGTCAGTATTTCATGTTGCTCCTAATTTTGGTTCATTGTGCTTTTGGCTTTCCATCAAGAAATGAAGTCTGGTGGTATCTATATAGCAAAAAAAATGTTGATTTCACATGGAATTTATCAGCAGGCACAGTTCTAACATTAAACCAGCCTTCTCTCAGGGTTTGGGGGATGTGTTGTGGGAAAGAGAATTCTTCCCTCTCCATTTAATCTATTGGGAACTCTTACTACATTAGGCACCAGTTAATCAGTGAACTTTGTGTTTAAATGAAAGATATTTTTACCTTCGGCCACACTGGAATTTGATTAGAAATCCGCAAAAGAAAAACCTTTAGACCCACCTGTAGTGCTTGTCTATAGGTAATTGGATGCTTTGCGTATGTGGTGCCTCTTCCTTCTAGGACCTACATCTGGGGATTAGAATACGGGAAGCAAATTTCTGTTTTGAACATTTATATGTACTGTATCTGTGAGCAGAAGGACTGTTCTTCGTGGTAGAAAGATTCTTGAAGCAAACAGATGTGGAGCAGAATGAAGCCCCTGTAATCCAAGGGGAAATGGTGAGGGACCTGCTTCAGCACCTGGAGGTACACAAATCTACGGGGCCGGATGGGATCCACCGGAGGGTACTGAGGGAGATGGCAGAAGTGCTCACCAGGCCACTTGGCATCATTTATGAGCAGTCCTGGCTGACCTTGGAGGTCCCGGCTGACTGGAGGTTGGCAAATGTGACACCCATCCACAAGAAGGGATGGAAGGAGGACCCGAGGCCGGTCAGTCTGACCTCAGCGCCTGGGAAGGTCATGGAACAGATCATCCTCAGTGCCATTACACCGCACGTGCAGGAGAAGAGGGTGATCAGGCCCAGTCAGCATGGGTTTGTGAAAGGCAGGTCATGACTGACAGACCTGATCTCCTTCTACGAAAAAGTGACCCGCTTGGTGGATGAGGGAAGAGCTGTTGATGTGATCTACCTGGATTTTAGCAAAGCTTTTGACACAGTTTCCCACAGCACTCTCCTGGAGAAACTGGCTGCTCATGGCCTGGACAGGTGTACTCTTTGCTGGGTAAAAAACTGGCTGGATGGCTGTGCCCAGAGAGTGGTGGTGAAGGGAGCTAAATCCAGTTGGTGTCCAGTCACAAGTGGTGTTCCCCAGGGCTCAGTGCTGGGGCCAGTTCTCTTTAACGTCTTTATCAATGACCTGGACGAGGGGATCGAGTGTACCCTCAGTAAGTTCGCAGGTGACACTAAGCTAGGTGGGCGTGTTGAGCTGCTTGAGGGTAGGATGGCTCTGCAGAGGGATCTGGACAGGCTGGACCGATGGGCTGAGGCCAACGGTATGAGGTTCAACAAGGCCAAGTGCCGGCTGCTGCACTCTGGTCACAACAACCCCATGCAGCGCTACAGGCTTGGGGTGGAGTGGTTTGATAGCTGCCTGGTGGAGAAGGACCTGGGGGTGTTGGTGGACAGCCGGCTGAATATGAGCCGGCAGTGTGCCCAGGTGGCCAAGAAGGCCAACGGCATCCTGGCCTGTATCAGGAATAGCGTGGTGAGCAGGACTCAGGAAGTGATCATCCCCCTGTACTCGGCACTGGTGAGACCCCACCTCAAGTACTCTGTTCAGTTCTGGACCCCTCACTACAAGAAAGACACTGAGGTGCTGGAGTGTGTCCAGAGAAGGGCAGTGAAGCTGGTGAGGGGTCTGGGGGACAAGTCCTATGAGGAACGACTGAGGGAACTGGCGCTGTTTAGCCTGGAGAAGAGGAGGCTGAGGGGAGACCTTATCACTCGCTACAACTACCTGACAGAAGGCTGTAGAGAGATGGGGACTGACCTCTTCTCCCTAATGACAAATGACAGGACGAGAGGAAATGGGTTCAAGTTAAGCCAGGTGAGGTTTAGGTTGGATATTAGGAAAAACTTTTTCACTGAAAGGGTTATCCAGCATTGGAATAGGCTGCCCAGGGAGGTGGTGGATTTGCCATCCCTGGAGGAGTTTAAAAAAAGGGTAGACGTGGTACTTGGGGGTATGGTTTAGAAGTGGTTTTGTCAGGTTAGGTTAATGGTTGGACTCGATGATCTTAAAGGTCCTTTCCAACCTTAACGATTCTACGATTCTATGATTCTGTGAAATAATCCACAAAATGTCATGTACGCCTGGTAAAATGTGAAATTCCTTTTATTACAAGGGGTTGACAGGTATGGACAAGTTGGTGAAAGTTACTAGAATACTTGCTTTCACTTTCATTTATTTGACAGATAGGTATAATTTTACTTGGTAATGGAACAACATGTTTTCTGCAGAGGAAATATAAAGCAGTCTGGAAAGTTTTTTTGCCCAGAAGTAATTTATCACCTTTAAAGAATAAGAATTTCTGAGTTTCTTAAAATATTAAATTTACAGAACCCAACTTTTTAGCTGGAGTTAAGCTAGTAAATAGATTTTCATTATTTGAGATGTTGGAAAAAAAATATTTCTTTTTTAAACAAAAGTAACTGTTGAAAAGCCAGGAAATAAAAGTAGACTTTATATGTTCAAAATAACAAGCAGGGCTGCTTAGTAACCTTTATCCACACTTTAACTCTTTATGAACTTCAGGTCTACCTAGGTTTATACTGAGGAACAATCCCATAAAAATGTTGCAGGGTTCCACGTTTTCACCACTGATTCTGTTTTGATCAGTTTGCAATCAAAAAGTGATTTTTTTCTGGTAATTGCTAACACTAAAACTGGCTATGGTATTTGAAATTTACTTAGGGTTGTTTGGTTTTTTTTTGTTACTGCTTCTCCACGTATGATCCCTGCAGGCTTGACTGTAGCAGTTGTGCCTGAACTCACAGCATCAGTGTTGTGAACCACTAGCCCATTAAGACTGCATCGCATAGAATCATAGAATCATCTAGGTTGGAAGGAACTTTGAGGATCATCAAGTACAACCATTAACCTAACATTGCCAAAACCACCACTAAACCATGTCCCTAAGCACCACGTCTACCCCTCTTTTAAATACCTCCAAGAGTGGTGATTCAACCATTTCCCTGGACAGCCTGTTCCAGTGCTTGATAACCAGTTCTGTGAAGAACTTTTTTCCTTATATCCATCCTAAACCTAACCTAGTGCAACTTGAGGCTGTTTCCTCTTGTCCTATCACCTGTGACTTGGGAGAAGAGACCAACCCCCACCTCACTACAACCTCCTTGCAGGTAGTTGGAAAGAGCAATAATGTCTCCCCTCAGCCTCCTTTTCTCCAGGCTAAACAACTCCAGTTCCCACAGCTGCTCCTCGTAAGATTTGTGCTCTGCACCCCTCACCAGCTTTGTTACCCTTCTCTGGAAATGCTCCAGAATCTCAATGTCTTTCTTGTAGTGAGGAGCCCAAAACTGAACACAGTACTCGAGGTGGGGCCTCACCAGTGCCGAGTACAGTGGGACGATCACTTCCCTAGTCCTGCTGGCCACAGTATTTCTAATACAGGCCGGAATGGTACTGGCCTTCTTGGCCACCGTGGCACACTGCTGGCTCATATTCAGCCGGCTGTTGACCAACACCCCTAGGTCCTTTTCCACTGGGCAGCTTTCCAGCCACTCATCCCCCAAGCCTGTAGTGCTGCAATAGTAATGTATTTATCAGCCATCTGTTAAAGCCATCTACCCACAGGCTGTTGATGTTTGTGTTTTGACTTACTGTTACATATTTGATTATGGATTCTACTGAATTAGAGACTTAAAGTAATAAATTCAAAGTTGCATTGTGTAGGCTGAGATTGAGGAAATACTGCAGCTTACTGAATCCCTTCAAAGTTATGGACTTAAGATGCTAGAGTAGAGTCCACTTTTCTTACTATTTGTAAGACAAGATAAAGTAATTCATTAGACCTAAAATTTCTAATGTTGTTCTTGTATGAGTCCTTCTTCCCCTTGCAGAAATAATAAAGAAGCAGAGATTCCTTGACTAATGAAGGTACAGAGAATTAATTTTCTATGTAATTGTGTTAATTAGTTTTTGAATTTTTGTATTCTCCCATGTGGTGCTGATAGTCATGACTACTGCACTTTTCTGTCTCTTGGAAAATCCCCACTTGTGTTATGGTTACACAGGTGCATTACAAGAGACTATTTTACAATATTTTTAAATACTTACAAGTTGGTTTTGGAGACAATGACTTCTGATTTACTGAAGCAATAGTCTGTTGTGATGTGCTGAGTTATCATTTTACTCCTAGCTGCCTCTTTCCTTTTTTCTTGCATCTTTTCTAGTAAAAGCATGTGTAACATGCATAACAGATGAGTAGTGTAAAAAGATGTGTACGGTGTTGTTTAGTTATCTAGTAATTTCCAGCCTGTTTTGCTTGAAGGTAGTCATTTCTTGCTACCTGTCTGTGACTTTTCTGTTTTGCCATATACTACTGCAGGAACGTGGTATTCATTCTTTATAACCAGAGAGGACCACTTAAGGATACATACAGATCAAAGTGGGTATATTGGGTTTGCATGGCAAGGTTTTGGTAGCGGCGGGGAGGGTGGGGTGGGGTGCGGCGCAACAGGGGTAGCTTCTGTGAGAAGCTGTGAGCAGCTTCCCCTGTGTCCGATCGAGCTAATGCCAGCTGGCTCCAACACGGCCCCGCCACTGGCCAAGACTGAGCCCATCAGCGACAGTGGTAGCGCCTGTGTGAGAACATACTTAAGAAGGGGAAAAAACTGCTGCGGAACAGCAGCAAGAGAGAGGAGTGAGAATATCTGAAGAGAAACAACTCTGCAGACACCAAGGTCAGTGAAGAAGGAGGGGGAGGAGGTGCTCCAGGTGCTGGAGCAGAGATTCGCCTGCAGACCATGGTGAAGACCGTGGTGAGGCAGGCTGTGCCCCTGCAGTCCGTGGAGGTTAACAGTGGAGTAGATATCCACCTGCAGCCTTTGGAGGTTAACAATGGAGTAGATATCCACCTGCAGCCTATGGAGGATCCCATGCTGGAGCAGGTGGATGTGCCTGAAGGAGGCTGGGACCCTGTGGAGAGCCTGCACTGGGGCAGGCTCCTGGCAGGACCCGTGAACCTGTGGAGGGAGGAGCCCACGCTGGAGCAGGTTTGCTGGCAGGACTTGTAGGGGACCCGTGCTGGAGCAGTCCATTGTGGAAGGACTGCACCCCATGGAAAGGACCCATGCTGGAGCAGTTTGTGAAGAACTGCCACCCATGGGAAGGACCCACGTTGGAGAAGTTCATGGAGGATTTTCTCTCGTGGGAGGGACCCCATGCTGGAGTAGGGGAAGAGAGTGAGGAGGAAGGAGTGGCAGAGACAATGTATGATGGACTGAGTGCAACCCCCGTTCTCTGTCCCCCTGCGCCACTTGGCAGGGCAGAGGTAGAGAAATTGGGAGTGAAATTGAGCCTGGGAAGAATGGAGGGGTGGGGGTGAAGGTGTTTTGAGATTTGGTTTTGTTTCTCATTACTCTACTTTGATTTAATTGGTAATAAATTAAATTAATTTCCCCGAGTCGAATCTGTTTTGCCCGTAACAGTAATTGGTGACTGATTTCTTGACCTGCGAGGCTTTCTTTATATTTTCTCTCCCCTGTCCAGCTGAGGAGGGGTAGTGATAGAGCAGCTTGGTGGGCACCTGGTGTCCAGCCAGGGTCAAACCCACCACAGTGGGAAAGATTTTTTGGCTTTATAGTCTTATGTGCCACCTTTGAACTGCCAGTCTTATTGTTGGCTTTGACTCTTTGGGGTCCATATGAATGCCTGCAAAAAAAATCCTGATGCTTTAACCCTAGGTTGAAAAGAATATGTGAGAAAGGGTTGGGTGGTTTTTATGGCTTGGTCGCTTACTGTGTATTCCAGTACTCCGTTCCTGTCCAGGTTCTCTCCCCATTAGTCTGCAGCTTGACTGCAAGGCTGAGAAGTATTTCTTTGGTGACTCTGACCAATAGAGTTTGTCCGTACACCACCTCCAGTGCACTTTAAGCATAAGCCAAACGATATGTGCTGCTGCACTTAGGGTTGCCGATCAGCTTGCATTTTGAAGGGGAACACAATACCGAAAGAGATATTCGGTGTGTTTCTTGCATTTAAAAACAATCCCATCTTTACCCCAATGCCAAACAATTAAGAATTTTACAGTTATTGGAGCATATATCCATGGAGAGAATAACTTTTTTGCCTTCTAGAAAAATGCTTAATACAGTACTCCTTTTGGATTTTCTGATTTGTTAGTATTTCATAATATTAGAATGACTAGTAAGAAATGTGTGGTTTGTATACTTATTTGTCTAATGAGGTATAAAGTCCCTGAAGGCTGTTGTTCACTGGGTTCATAGAACCAAGACTTGTCTTCTGTATATGAGTAATAGCTTGAGCTATGCTATAAGCATAGTTAATATGCTTATAACTTTATGACACTTTATCTGAATAAATTTATATATAAAGTCTGATTCAGCAACCTGTCTCCATAAATAAAAAGAATATAAACTAGTGTTTAGATTCTTTGTTTTGACACAGGATTAATTCCCAGATTTGAACTCGTATGTAGCCCAACAGACTGATCGGTTTAATTTAATTGAGGTACATGAACCAAAAGATTGGAGTTCAGATTTCTGGTTTATAGCCATTGGTTGAAAATGTGCTTTATGACGTTTTGGCTTCCAGTATTTTTTAAAGAAAATTAAAATCTGCTCTCAATTTGCAAGTGAGAGAATATTGGTCTGGTCCAAATATGAACTTGAAATTAAAACTTGTTCTCTGGCAGAGAATCATAGTACATGGGGTGTTTAGATGAACGTACTTTGTGTAGCTGGGCTCTCCAAACAGTAGAAAGGCAACAGGAACTGAATTTAACTGGAAAAAATATGACGAAATATTGTAGTTGAATTAAGTATATAAGGTGTAATCACATATAGGGTAATAGTGGGTGGAGTCAAAGTAAACCTCCTGTCATCTGAATTTTTTAGCTATGCAGATGCTTGAAAATACTTTGTTCTTCATTCCAGCCCATCTGTTATTCCTTATTATAACTGACATCATCACAGCTACCACAACCGTTAAAGAATCACCATATAAAAATGGCAAAACTTAAATATAAACCCAGCAAAACTTAGCACTTATTACACAGTTTTATGGAAAGAAAACTGCAGGAATCAAACTTTATAGTTTGTTGAAAGATTTTTCCTTTTTCTGTATAGTAGTACTGTAATAGAAGCAATGCCAGTTATGACGCACAGTATGAACTGTTCAGTTATATACATGTATATATATAAATTTTTATTTGAGTGTTCTGTAAGAATGTTGCCTGATCTGAGAAGTTAAATGCAGAGAATTCTAGAATCTTTCTACTTAAACATAATTCCATTTTAAAGAAATATTTTTAAGCAAAAAAAATATTGCATTTGTTTTTCATCGCTAAATTGCCACTGGATTGTCAAGAGATGGTAGTACAAAATATTACCCTTTCTAAAGGTCTTTCGAAGACATAATTTTAACGTGTGTAGTTTAGTCACAAAATATGAATGTGATTGTATTTCTTTATCTTAGGAGGATTCTGATCCTGCAAAAGACATAGTTGTGCCAAATACTGTGATTCATGACTGGGCTTACTAGCAAGTTAGTTTCAAATTGTATTTACTGTATGATATTAAGCACATGACCATATTGCCACTTCTCCTAATTTTATTGCATGTCACTTACTTGCTTTTTCAAAAAGCCTACTTTTTATAGTCATATGGTTTTGTAAGGGTTTCAACTTACTTTAGAATAACACTTAAAATATTCCTACCCTCGTGGTTCTAGAGGAAGCCTTAAAAGTGGAAATTCTAACTGCTCAAGAACAAGAAGGCAAGTAACCCCCACTCTAGTATTTAAAATAAAATACTTGCTTTTAAACAATTACCACGGGTTTTTTTGGATAACCTGCAATTTCTCTGTGCCTGTTTATGTTGTGATAAAGTAGAATATAACTGTATCAGTTTCTGAACTCAGTCTTGGAGGTGGGTATTGAGCAGTAGGCTCATGGGTGTATGGTGACACTTACTCTGCCCATGGAAGTGCTGGACATCTTGTTTGAAAAACAGTCATTATGAACAGTCGAAGGCTGTTGATTTTGAAGGTCTTGATTCTTATGCTATTAATATGAAAGACGTTTTTTCATATGAGGACCTGCAGATGGGAGATTTATGTTAAGGTATGGAGCCAGCTAGCAGTGCAAAATGCCAGAGATGCTTTTTAAGAGCAGCTTTGTTCTTTACAAGACAGGATGAAGGGACAATGAGGGGTATTGTTCAAAGTAATAGTGTATGCACTTTTTTCTGCCTGAAATGGTGGTGAATTTTGAAGCCAGCAGGCACATCACTGTCAAACTGTGAGGAGAAAGAGATGGAAATTAGTTTGAATGGTTTTGAAGTTGTGTAATTAATCAATCCTTTCAGAATAAATCTATGGTAAAGACACATCCTCGTTATTCTTCTTGTAGTCTGCGGGTAGTCTAATTTTCCTGTGTACTGTCTAATACTAGCTTGTATGAAGCCAACAGTTAAGTATAAGCTTTATCTAAACCAATAAACTTATTAGAGTGTGGATTTTATCAGTAGCACCTTGCATCTCTTTATTGTTGGAAGCAGAGATGCTAGGGGCCTCTTCAGCTTGCCTGGAGTGAAATAAACTCTAACCACTATCTAGAAGTAGGAGAAGAGAAGGTTTAGATGAAGGATAAACTTTTGAGGCCCTCTGGATCCTATATTCGTGATGCTGCTGCTCCCTTTTGGTATAGCCTTTGAGCCTTTGGAAGCTTCTGTATACCTGTCTGCCAGTGAGGGAGTCTGGCCTTGAAACAAATTTTAGACTTCAGGCAAAGGAGCTGCAAGTGAAGAAATAGGTAGTTCTTGATGTAACTCTAAGAAGGAAGGAAGCATGGAGATGTTTTAGGTGTGTCACAGTTGATCTTAATTTCTTTTTTATTACTAACACTGGTACTGCCATAGATAAAATCACAATGTAATTTCTCTTGTTTCTTATTATTTGGAGCTCTGACTTAGAGCCTGCACTCTTGTTTAAAGTGATCAGGTTTTCTTATCGCTCCTCACATTCATTTTTCAATTCAGATATAATGCTACTAAGTGTCTTAGATATGGAACTGTGATAATAAGAAATGCAGTGTGGAAGTTATGAACTTTTCTGTGAATATATTATCATAGAATGGTTTAGGTTGGAAGGGACCTTAAAGGTCATCTAATTCCAACCCCTCTGCCATGGCCGGGGACACCTTCCGCTAGACCAGGTAATTATACTTCAGACATCTTTTACTTTTTTTTTTGCATAAAGCAAGATCATATATTTCTGGAGGCCTGTGTCACCACTCTGGATATTCTGTTTTTATTCTACTTTGAGACAAATACTAATTTTATTTAAATCTGCATTTTATATAATTGGCTACTTTAATTTTTTGTAAAACCTTCACTGCTTTTGAAATAGTTTTGATTTTATAGTGAAAATGACAAGGAACCAAGTTGGTTAATCCTTCAGATAAAAATTAATTTTATATATAGTTTGTAGCATGAGCTTAAATTGCATGTCTAGCCTGCCTTATACAAGTGTGTGTGTTCCCTGCCTGAAGGAACCAGATGATGTTGTGCATGGATGTCAGTCCTGCTGCATGAATTGTTAAATCTTAACTTGTTAAGATTCCCTTACGTTTGAACTGTCAAGCTATTATACTAACCCTGTTTAAAAGCAATATCAAACAAAAAAAAAAACCCACCCCATCAAAACAATCCTGCTTCATTTAATGTGCTATGGTAGCTTTTAGGGCTCTCCTGCGTGAAAGCTGTGCTGCTTGGCTTGCCCTCACAAGCCTTACTGTGCTGCCCCGCAGGTGGCAGTAGTGGTCTGGCAGAAAAGACCCCTGACCCAAACTTTCGTGAGTAATGTTTGTCTTTAACTTGGCAGTAAAATTAAACACAATTAATTTCCATTGTTTGTTTCATTTTGTTGGTTGGTGGAAGATGCTCCTTTTTATTTGGTCAGCGGATGGCATTTGGCCTTTTAGGCAAAGTCTCTCGAAGAGAAAACTACACAAGCTAAAGACCTGCCTGAATTTGTTGTGCAGTAGGGCACTAGTTTGCTGTTTTGCTGTGTGGTGTCACCGTGTAAAGGTGCTGGTGAAAATGTCTTCACTCCCAAGTAGAGAGTGAAAGTACTGTATAAGACCTGGAAGTTGGAGAATCCTTAAGGCATTCAAAATGGTAATGCTCTGGCTCTCAGTGGATTTCAATGCTTGTAAGAGGGGATAGGTGTTAACCTGTTGTTCTAGTCATAACTTTTCTTTTTTAACTGCTTTTCCGCTAGTTGTCAAGATGAAATCAGTTTTCATTTCTCTTCCTCTTCCATATATTTCATAATTTTTTTAACTAGATTTGTGTCTGGTATTCTGCTAAGATCAGCAATCCTAAACTGTCCCACAAATGGGAAAGATGAAGGCAGCTTTTCTGTAAAGCAGCAGCACAAATGATTTACCACTTAATGATATTCAGTATGGTTACATATTGTTAAACAATTATAATTGAACACCTTATTTAGATTATATAGTTGCATGCCCTCTGCAGTGTGCAAAGTGCGTTAAATACATAATATAAATAGCCTTAAAAGAATTTTAGTTTCTGAGAGCAGTTATCTGTTTTCATGTGTTATAGCTGAATGAGGAAGTCTTACACATGCAAGTATTACTTTTGCTATAAAGTTGAATGAAGATATTTTTTTTTAATGAGAAAGGGGTTTTCAAGGAGCCTGAGGGTGTTCCACAGATATTCAAAACCACTTAGAAATCGGTGGTAGCTGACACTGAATCGCACCAGGTATACTTTAAATATTCAGCTGAAAGTCTGATTTTGGAGTGTGTGTTTAATAAGAGTAAGATGCGCTTTTGACTTTTACTCCCATTAGTTCATGTTAGAAAATTCCTATAGTTTATTACTCCTATTCTGATTTTCCTTCAGCATTTTATCAAATACTTCACACAGTTACAGCTAAAATGACATTGAAATAGTAGTGAAACTTTGAAAAATCCGTGTTTTCAAAAGCACTACACTAAAAAGTGCTGTTGTAGTTATGATCTTGCATATAATTACTTCAGAGGATGATAAAATGAGGAGAGAATTGGATTCAAAATGCCCAGTTCAGGTATTAGTTTCCTAATTTAGTAGTTTATAAATAATACATTATCAATAAGGGACTGAAAGTGGTATTGCAGAGCATCTCATTTTCTAAAATGATTGGTATGAGTAATATCAATTAAGACTACTGCTGAAATTGAGGTAGAAGTTTTATGTGCTATTAGAAATATAAATAATTAAAGCTGTAAATGATGTCAATAACCAGACCTTGTCCTAAGAGTTGTCCAAGGTTTAGCTTGTGTCATTCACATAGAACTCAGAATTACAGAATCAACTTCTAAGTCAATTTTTGGTGTCATTAATTTGGTATTATATAACTGGAAACATGCAAAGCATTTTAATTTCTTCAAGAATTATGTTGTGAGCAATTTGTTTAGTAAGAGAAGACCTACAAAAAGCATATGCCATTATTATTACTCAGAATCCAATAAAAGATAGTTTTTCAAATTATTACCATATGTGTGTAGGAGTTGCTTTGTACTATAAAGTTATTTTAGATACCAGAATAATTTGTTTCATACTTTGAGTTCCTCGCTGTTAAAGTGTCCCCTTAGATTTGCTATTACTTTGACTATTGTGTGATATATAGTAAAAAAAAAAATAGTTTACAATAAAAGAAATTTAACAAGTAATTGAAATTCCAGATTGTGTGCAGAATGTGCCAAATGAAGTAATGGTATTTGCAGGGATATTGTACGAGTGCAGTAGCTGTGGGGAAATTACTATAAAACTGTTAAATATGCCCCCCTCCCCCTGCTGTCTTTAACCACTGTTATAAAAGCTTGAGAAAATAAAGCAATCTTGACTGGCTGACAAACATTCCAACAGAGAAATTAATGTATTATAAATCATATGTTATAACTGGTTACCAATATTTTTCTTATTGTTTTTATTGATGTACAAATTCATGGACAGCTTTCAAAGGAAACATTACTGAAAAAGGCTTTTTTATATTTGTATTGTTTCATGTTGAACAATCTTTTAGGACCCAGCAGAACAGTAACTGAAGCAAAGGAAAAGTGTCATTTGTAATGCTGCTTTCTTAAACCAATGTTCTTGTCTCTGAGCTAGTGCAGACTTCTAAGATGTCATGACTAACAGGACAGTTGGTTGAAATGAATTTATTTTAAGATGGAGTGTTTGAATGTGCATTCTGTAATGCTGACATAAACTCCGAAGTTAAGAAAAGCATAATTTATATAGGAAAATCACCTTGTTGATTTGATCTGATTTCATTTGACAGACTGATTACCCGCAGATGACTGCCAACTTAAAAGGTATATAGGAAGGACTGTATTTACGAACCACTTCTGAATGTATTATACTTTAGTAGTATATCAGCAAAGATTTATTGCTAACAGCATAGCTGTATTTCTTCATGCCCTTTTGATTTACATTCAGATGTCCTGATAGAATCATTTAGGTTGGAAAAGACCTGTAAGATCACCGAGTCCGACCACAAACCCAACACTGCCAAGTCCACCACTAAACCATGTCCCTACGTGCCACGTCTACATGTCTTTTAAATACCTGCAGGGATGGTGGACTCATGGATCTTTCCTTCTTAGCTTAACAGATTCATAGGCTCAGGAAAGAAATTTTAAGATGATCCAAAGCCATTGCTGGACAACTTTGAAAGTTGTCTTGTTTTCAGGTGTCTGTTTTGTTTCTCCAATTATGGA
>VZSZ01012185.1:591857-844087 GCA_013398815.1 Ibidorhyncha struthersii | reverse complement strand
ACTTCATAATTTACTGTAACTAAATACAAAAGTGTGTGACAGTGTATTTGGTAGCATGGTAGCATCTGCTTCAACAATATCCCTATTTTAAAGGCTTTGCTGCACCTGTCGCCAGTATGGCAAAGTTCTTCACAAACACCTGGCAGGTATTAAGCAGTCCTGTACATTAGGTGTTATTTGCGTACCTTACCAAGACTGTGTTATCGTCGGAGTATTCAGAATAGTCTGTCTGCTTGTGTTGTTCATCTACAGTTCTCAGGCTTGGTCCAATGTATTTGTTCCATGTGCCATCCAGAATTCTGTAAACGTAGCACAGATGTGTATTGTACAGAGCTTTTTGGACATAAAAAAACCTAGGATGAGCAGTTCTGCGTGTAATTCCAACAACAGAGCCAGTCCTGAGCACGGAAACCAACTATAGTTGGCAACAAATATTCAAGCAGACAGAGAAACCGGGACTCATGCTTAGTTCCATGTCCTCTCCCTTTGGATTGAGAGTTTACAGTTTGTTAGAAATAACGGATGCAAACCCCAAGCTTACAGGTCACAAGTTAGGCCATCACATTCACAGGACAGCTGCTAACATGGGTACTGCATACGTAAGCTGAAAATCAGTATTGTCTTCTACTTTCTTAAAGTATTTGTCAGGGAGACTTGGCATCTCCAGCCTTGTAGTGCTGACAAAGACAGCTTCGTACTATGGTTTGCTTAGGTTTTGTAGTTAATGTTAAAATATGTTAAAAATTGTGGTGGTAACTGGAAGCTTTTCTGTGGCAATAGGAACAGTATTCCCAAAAGGGAAGACTGTTTCCATTTAACGTGAGCTTGTACAACAGATAAGGGGAACAGTGTGTTTTGAGCCCTGTTATGTGTGTTCTGTTCCAGAAGGCACTTGCGTGTTCCACCTGCAGCGAAGGACTAACTGGGGATACCCGTCGTCCAAAAAAAAAACCCCAACCAGTTTCCATACGTTCGTAGTTCAACCAGGAGATTTATTTCATTCACTGAGTAAAAATTACTTTCTGTAGAAAGAGAAAGCTCAAACTTATCTGCAGCAAATACTTATTTGTATAGTGCCCAGTGGGGTCTTCACTTCTGTACACAGTTATAGTGTAACTGTACAGAGTTCAAATGATCTCAGTTACAGCATAGTTTTTCCAGAATATTTGTTTGCAGTTGTGAAAGCAACACTGGGATTGTGGCCTTAACATTCTGTAAAAAGGCATTTTGGACTGTCCAGTCGGTTATCAAAATTAATCTGTGACATCTGTTTGCCTTCATAATTACTATTAGCCTGGAAAATTTTGGAATGAGGTTTCCTGTCTGTGTGTACTGGAGCCATGCTACAAGACAACATAGGAAACCAGAGAGATTTCTATTTTTTTTTTATATAGCTACCTGTTTTTTAATGAGGATTTTACTAGAGGAGGTGCTTGAAAGTTATCAGTGTATCTAAGTTAAAAGAATTTTTGTTAATTCTTTATGAATTATAGCTTGAACACTTATGAAATGTTTTACATGGGTTTAATTAGTGGGATAGCGCATTAGGCTTTCTTATCAAAATATCTAAGAATTAAATTTGATCTATATTTTATGACAGTTGTATTTGACATGAAGGCAGTGTCTGCTAGAAGTTATTTTAAGTGTGGAATAAGAGCAAATTATTGGCATGAATGTGTCACCTCATGATTATGAAAATAAACACAAACTTTTAATTTAATTAAGGCTAAGCATTTTAAAAAACAAAATGAAAGTTAGCTTTCTCTAACTTCTGCTGTTAAGATCTATGCTAATCTTTCTTTGCTTTTCTGTTTAGGAATAACCTTCAAGTTAAGCAAAATGTTGGCAGTACTCCCTGTTGTCTCATAACTTGTTAAATACTTCCCTAAATCTTGCATTTACGTGGTACAAGATCGGATAAGCAAAATGAGTAAGATTTTTGTAGGAGTAAGTTCAATAAAGTACTGTTCCCTCGGGAGAAAATTGTCTCTAGAGTGTAGCTAATAAAACACTCATTTGTATTGATCCAGAGCAGGAATCTTCTGGATCCATGTGGCTTCCTTTCAGAAAGATACGGCAGGGAAGAGCCAGCCAGGGGTTGAAGCCAGCGTAGCAGCCAAAGAATGGGTTAGGGGTGCTACTGATGCCATCAAAGTCCTACTGCTGTCTTCAGTGTCAACGTTCCATCTGTTAGTGATTTCTTCTGATTTCTTCTTCCCTTACTTGGTGTTCCATTTAGCTAATTCTTCTTCCTGCATCCAACTTGAATATCCATACTTAAAAAACTTAAGTAACAATTTGTGAATTAAAAAGGTTACAACTGTACTGTATACTTGGCTTGTTTGTTCTGATTCTTTCCTCTACCTATCTTGATTATACAGATTCTGAGATACTTGGGTGATGTTTCAGTCATCTGTCTAGCACAGATTAGTTCTTAGGCGTGATTCCAATAAGTGGGAATAATATTAATAAACACATCTGAATTGAAGAATAAATATTGTTGTTTTCTTTCGTTAAAAAGAATCTCATTAAAACCAGGAAGTTCTATCATATTTGTAGATGGAACAGTAGAAGCAGCATAAATTCAGTGTTACTGCTTCTGTGATTCTTCCCAATTTCTTAATGAGCATTATTATTTTTTTTTTTTAATGCAGAGACTTGAAGGGTGTTATAGTCACTCTGAGTGACAATGGGCATCTTCAGTGTTCGTACCTTGGAACTGATCCTTCACTCTTCCAGGCTCCTAGGGTTGATTCTAGGGAAATAAACTATGAAGAATTTGATGCTGAAATGAAAGAGCTTCAGAAAATCATCAAGGAGGCCACAAAAACACAAGGTATACTTCTCCCTTTTCTATAGTTGTATGTACTTTTAACCACCTTACTTTCCTTTTAGCACTTCAAAATATTTTTGTTTATTTTTGCACTTTAACCATAATTACATTTCTGTAGGAAATGTAATATTTAATACAGTTTAGGTTTTAATAAAAAATGTACAAACAAATACCTAGACTGTGATGCCCTTGGATACAGAGGGCTTTTTTGTGTTGTTATAATGCCTGTTGGAACTTTCAAGATATTTATGTCAGGTTGCAGATAATTCTCACTAGTGCAAGGATTCAGAAAAAAACCCTGACAAGTGCATGTACTACCCAAAGGCAAGAAAACTTAAGGAATTTCACAGCAACAGTGTGATATACTTAGGCTTCAGAGAGAGCAAAAGTATTGCCAAATTATGTTTTATTATTACAAATGGCTTCTTAAGTCATGCATTTAACAAAGAATGACTTTTGTTAAAGCAACTTTTCTGTTTCTTTAACTTCTTTCAAAAGCGATTGTATTTGAAGAACGTAGTGAGAAATACCAAACCCCAAATAAGTGATCATGATAAACTCTGGAGTTTACATACATTGCTAATAACTTGCATTGATTTTGTTCAAGTAAGGGCACATAATTTCTACAGAGATACTTCAACGTTTGTGTTTTCATAACTGAGGTTTTAAACAGTGTATCTGACTTGCACAGGGAATTGGAAGCACGTGTTTTTACAGGAAACTATGGAAAAATCTTAGACTAATAGAAAGAACCAATTAAAATCTTTTCCTGGTGACAGTTAGCATGTTTGTCTGGCTATCATAACAAAAGGAAAGAAAAGCATGATGGAAGGAATAAATCCATTTGCAGTGAATCAGCTTCTCTTTGTTAGTTTTGACATGTTGTGTGGAAGATCTAGAGAGAGAGAAGGGAAACATAGCTGTCCTTTTTAACTTTTCAGATAACTGTCATGGTATGATTAACAAGTTTACTGCGAATATTGTTGATCTTTTCCCCATTCTCTCTTCCTGTTATTTTTTTTTTTTTCTTTCTCAGTCTTTCTAATCTGATCTAAGGTGTTACAGCGGTGTTTTCGTTGTGGAAAGATGCTCTAACAATGTTGTGTTTGGCTTTAACTGGATGTAAAACTTGTGAGAAAACCTTTTTTACAACAAAACTTTTTACTTATGAGGAATGACTTTCAGTTTCAGATGTTTTGGCATTGTTTCGTTTTGGCTTTTTTTCGTAGAACTTTAGCTAAGTCTTAAAATAACTGCTAATCATGTCTGGTTGAATACAAAATGCTTTTGCACGGTGGTCACCATGAAGTTCCTTAAGCACGATCTTTAAAATGAGCCATTGACTTTTCTGTCTTTTGGATTCACATTTGTGCAGTAAGAGCTTGTGTTGTTTTGAAAATACATACCCTTATATGGAAATAATTTATCTTTGTTTCATTTTGACTTCCAAACATGGAAGGTATTTAGAATTAGGTCATCATATTAAAAAAAAAAAAAACACCTTAGAGTAGTTATTTCCATAAATGTCTAATATTTCTGTCCAGTGCTGACCATTAAACTGCTGAACTTAAGCTGTTTTACACGTTTTGAAGAATAAGGATTTACATTATAAACTGATGAAATATTTTTAAATCTTAACTGTCATACTAACTTAAATCTAATGTTACTTGCATCAGTCTGGATGACATAAGTGATTAAACATAGGTGTTTTGGCTCAGTTTAATAGTAAAAAAAAAGCTGATACTTATGTGTAAACTCTGGTTGTGATCTCCATCCTATTTCTATTAGAAGAATGACTGTATGACAGAACTTGCATCATAGTTTGCTTGAAGAAGCAACCTGAAGAGAAATGATTAAGAAGGGATAGAAAAGGAAGTGGAATGGATTGTGTTGAGCTATGTATAATTGGCAGAACCAGTTGCGTGCAATTGTGGCAGTATGAAACAGGCCTAGGCTTCTTTGGTAGGTGGTGTTGGAGGAACATGTTTTGCTTTTGCTTTTTTTCCTTGTACTAAAGGGAGGCATTTTTCTCTGAGCACACGAAAATGAAAACTTATTTTCTGTCTTCATCAAAATCTTTTCCCTTGACCCTCTTGTTAGAAAGAGATAATTGTGCTGCCTGCTAGTTCTGAGTCATTTTCAGGACCCTACGTGTAATAAAATTCTTGCAGCTTTCTGAATGTGTCCATGCTCTCAATTATTCAATTAATATGTTAATTGCTCTTTACATTAAGTCTTTCCTGTTTGTTACTTCAGGAACTGTACATTTCCTGTTTGGGTTTTTCTTTTTCCAATACATTTAGTATTAAGAAATAAAAGTGCTTTTCAGAAGAACACAAATACTTTAGAGCTGGACTCCTGGACTCTTCAGAGATTATGTAACTCCTCATGGTATTTAAGTGCTTCGCTTTTAATCCTTACAGCTTTTTTTTTTTACATCTGTGAATCTGCATAAGGTTTTATATTATGGATATACATGAGTTCATAGCATTCTTTGCCTCGTATTTTGACAGTCCTGGCAATCATCAGGTAATATATTGTAAACAAGCTCCATATAACGCTCTGTACATAAAACTTGCCCATACCTTCTTGCGCAGAGAAATTCCTAAAATACATTTTAATTTTACACTCTTAGGAATAGAATCTTTCTGTGTCTAATGTATTTATTATCAAATTATTTTGATGAAAATGCCATGAGATGTGTGGTATGTATTTTGGAGATAGTTGTTTATTGTAGGTGCATTGTTAGTGAGGCTAGAAGTTTAAAAAATTCTTACAGTCTCTGAAAGTCATGCATAGTATGTGTAAAATCTTGATATAGAATGCATCTAAATCCTTTCTCATGCATAAATCAGACATCCAGAATGAGATGCAGGTTTAGGTTGTCTGTAGAAATCTTATAAAATTGGGAAGTTTCTTTGGTCAAAAATGGTATGCATTGTTATTTTTTTCCTTTGCACTGGTAGGTGTAATGATGTAAGTCTGAAACTTGATGCTGTTTAAATTGAATTATTTTTAGAAATGTAGCTGCATGTTTGTTAAGGGAGAGCTGATTTACTTTCTCTTTTTCTTTCAGATATTTTGCCCAAGTCTGAAAAACACAGGGATCTAATTGTCACAGCAGAAGTTTCACCCAATTTGGATGCAGAATCTGTATGTACCTGTACAAAAAGGAAATTACTTGTAAACACTGGTTTCATACATGAGTAAATAATGGTTGATCATGGATAGTGATTACTACGTATTTATATTTGTGGGACTGAGCTTATGCATAGTCCCCAGTTTTCCATCAATTAAAACATACTTTTGGTAATTATTTTAACTAGAATTATTAAACTATTCAGTATCTTCTGTCTGGGGACCTTTAGATTCTTGGCTAAGTAAACGTAAGTAAACAAGAACTTATGATCTGCAATAACTTTGTAGTGGTGAGAATTTTTCATGGTGAGCAGTTAATAATATGGTGGGAAACAGAAGTGTTACCCTGTGGATCTTTTAAAGATAGAATATATGAACCACTCAAGGGTGCCTTGTAAGGAGTAATCTTTCTCTGGCAAGGCATCAGTCAGTATTTTCTGGTGTAGCAGCCTAATTCGTTTATCCATCTTGTGTACATATGTAGTTTATAAAAAAAAAAAATTAAATTTTTCAAAAAAATTCAAATTAAGATTCAGGAGAGCTTATGTTGTCTTTTAAAACTTTTCACTTTAACATTTTAGAGCATGCTTGTTGCACTAGGACATCTGTAATTAGTCATTTCTGGCCACTAATTGCTGCAAACTGATTTTTCAGGGCTACTTACTGTTTAAAAAAAATACACAAGGAGCTGCTTTTTAATATTTTTATATGTATATTTGATATGTTTATTTAAACTCTGTTATTATTACTGCTGCTACCTCTACTACTATTCTTCTTTGATAAAGGGACCTCTTTATAATATGTGCTAGTGTCCTAGCACTTGTCTGTGGAAAAAAGACAGTGTGACATGGCCTTGACTAGCTGCAATATTCTGCTCACAACACTTAGAACTGTTAGGTTCTGTCCTGGTTTGAGCGACACAGGATCAGTTTCTCTTTCAGTAATTTTACTTTTCAATAAGGTCTCTTCTAATGCTAGAAAAAAATGCATTTTTAGAAGACTCTAGTGTTTGAATTTGTGAAAATATTTAATTTATAGCCAGCTATGGTGTGTGGATTTCAAGGTCTCAGTGTTTTTGAGGTCAGCAGGTGTGGGGATGAGGAGGAGCGAGATCCGGGCACTTGACCCAAGCTGGCCAACAGGATTATTTCATACCATCAACGTCACATTCCATATAAATTAGAAAGTTTGCTGGGAGTTCTCTCTCCCTTCACGGCTGCCGTCCTGAGAACTTCTTGCCCCAGTGCCAGACCCCGGAGTCCTTCCCTTCACCCGAAGCCGTAGCACTGGCAGTGTCTGACATTTGCTGTCCCCTGCTGGGAGTGCACAGCTTCCCACTGATAGAATTGGCTGAGCATAATCCTTGTATATTTTATATAGGTATCAGGATCAATATTGGTTCTTTAGTGTTATTAATGTTAATTATTTAGTCTCATTCTATTAAATCTGTTTATATTTCAACCTCCGGGTTTCCTTGTTTTTTCCTGATTCCCCTTCCCAGGTGGGGAGGGGTCACTAGGTGATAGAATAATTGTCTAAACGACAGTAAGTTGTTACGGGTTCTTCAAACCATAACACCATAAAATGCTTTAATGCTGCTGTGCTCATTCACTCAAGCTTCCAGATGCAAAGGGTCTATTTCATATATAAGTTACTCAATATATCAGTCAAACTACAGCCTTGAATCTTTATTTCCCAAGGCTGTCCATATGTCTTAATTTCCTGTGAGGTAGTCTTTCCTGGGGGCTCCTTCAGTAGCCATCTAGAAAGGAAAAATCTGATAAGATACTTCATGGGGAAGGGCTGATGGATTGATACAGCAAGCGTGGGAGCTTGTGCAGTGATCTTGGAAACTAAAGACTTGCAGATACTACTTCTGCACTTGTGAAAAGATTTAAATTGTGTTGTGTGTGGTAAGAGCAAAGAGGATATAGATGATTAAAACGGATTGGATAAGCAAGTGGAGGACCATTCTGGTTATTTAATGCCACCCCCTGTGTATGACCTCTGATCCAGGAAGTCCAGCTGATTTCTGAAAGCCGTGTATGGTGAGGATCAATCTTTTTGCACCCCTGCTATTGCTTCAGGATCACTGGTCACCAGAGACAGTGGGCATGACAAGCCAGTATGAAATTAACTATGTTTTTTTAACTGCGAAAGATACGCAATGTAGGAATGAAGGTCCTATTTCTAAAGCACACAAAACCTACCAACTTCCCGACTTCTTAAGAACTTTGTAGATGTGGACCTTATAGTGGCACGTTGGGATGAAAAGGAGGGTGGGTAGAGGACATCAGATTGTTCTTAATTTACTCTTTTATCGTGGGAAAGTATAAGCTCAAGTCAGTAATTTGGTATTATAGCAGAAGTGAAGTGTTTCTTTAAAATAAAATAATTTAAACAAACAGGAACATTTTCTTAAACTGTAGGGACTGACCTGTTGCAAAATGAAATATAAGCATAAAATAAGATATTAAAATAGACTGCAAGGTCAAGATAAATTCTGAATTAGATGGAAATAGAAATTAGGAATAGCAAGATGCACGCTGTAATTTTCTTTTGAAGTTCAAAATATATTTCTGATTATAAGATAGTATGTGATGATTTCATAGTACATACTGTGGTGTGTATATAATATACTGGCAGATTGGAAGTCACCTTTCCCTATGGAATAACAGAAGGTATTTCCAGAATTTAAATAAATGTACACTGAGAAGTACTGTGCCAAACAAAACAGTATCAAATATTCATATACACATCAAAGAGTATTAGTTTCTTATATACACAACATTCATGACCTTTTGCTATCCTTTTTGCAGGCAATTTCAAACAGAGGCTTTACATTTTCAGAAGGAGCTCAGAAATGTATTTTGTGTATTTTAATCTGTCATAGGAATGATAAGTCCTTTACTGTTAATTCCCTGTTTACCAAGTTGATGGTAGGAAAGTAATATTGAATTCATTGTGTTCACTCATTCATGTGTAATATTGAATTTACTCTGTTTTCATCTTTTTCTTCACAGCAAGCCACTGACAGTGAAGTGAAAGCAGAGGCAGTACCATCAGTCACAGTAAAGGTACTGTGCCTAACTCAAACAGTACCATTCCAGTAGTGGTGGCAAATTTTAATAAACCTGTCACTTTCTGTGTATTTCACTTAGATCATGAAAATGAGTAGAATTTGAAATGCAATACATGTAATTCTTCTCCTTAGTATGACAAGGTGTCATTCTAGCAAGCCTTCTGCTGAAGTCAGAAAGCGATTGGAGTTTTATTTTTTATAAGCTTATCAAGAAGCAGGCACAAAAACATTATTAGGGTGGAATGAAGTTGTTTTTGAAGTTATAAGAATAATTTTACCAACACTTTTCAAAGGGAGTAAATGTTTGGTTACCCGAAATATGAAGTTTGTTATCTTCAGCTGCCTATTTAGTTGTCAATACACAAAAATCGACTTTCTTTTGTAAAAAGACTTTCATAGCTTTCGCTAGTGAAAAAAAATGCTAGGAAAATCTAATCTGAAAACTGACATCATTGCAGTCCTTCATGAGAGCTGCTGCCTGTAACTGATTCTAAAGGAAGGGTGAGCGTACATGTGCATGCGTGCGCATGCATGTGTATGCAAGTGCAGTTTCTCCTCTGTATTGCCTAAAAAGGATCATGATTTTTATTTCTGGGTTTGAGAGGATCTTCTAGGAATATCAATGGACCCTCATTTTTGAGAACCTTGCAAGTTCTCTCTCTGTCTTGAGTGAAAAGTTCGAAGGGTAACTGGACTATTTACTGAACCAGATTCCCTTGCAGTATTGTGGTGTAGTTTTACATAATTGAGAAATGCACTGAGGTAGTGTTTGCCAGTAACTTTAAATGTCACTGCCTTGATTACAAATCCTGAAGTGTGCAGTCTCATGTCTGCGTGTTGTTAGCTCATTTAATTGGCGTGATATCTGTAAGACTATTGATTCCATCTTCATTGTTCGTCTGGTTGAGATTCTGCCTTCGGAAAACGGGGCAAAGTTTACCTAATGTATGGTAGATGCGATCCTTCCTTGCTAGCATTAATAGCGATGATCTGAGGGCCCGTTTGCAGCCCAAACGTATTGTTAAACTAAAATAAATGTTGATGTTGATTCTGTTAAAGTAGTCAAACTTCCTAACACTTGAGTCATTTTATAACTAATACTGTTTTCCTAAACTGATTTAACCTAGCTTGTAGTGAGTTCCTTGGTAGACCAGCAATACAAACCAGATGATAATAAATAGCAAATACCATCTGTTTATATGCAGACCACATTCAGATCTAAGTCACCACTATACTTTCATTTTAGGTCTGAGTTAAGGACATTCTTTTGATACCCATTGGTTTTTCAGAGAAATAACTGCCTACAGTAGAGGCAACTAGCACCACCTCCAGTTTTATGGTTAGGTCAGCTCTTATAATCTGGAGTTGCTGGGTATCCTGTATATTGAATTTTAGAATAAGTTTGCAGTAAAAATCCAAATAAACTTTACTCTGAAGTTATTTAGAAGACTATGCATTGCTCTTTGCAGTTAAAGGAAATAATTTCTTTGGTTAGCTTTGTTTTTATTCGTTTTGTGTGTGTTTTTTTTTTTTCTTTAGTCACCTAAAAGAAGCAACGTTTTATTTTTATTTACATTAGAACAAATACACATGACACTTGCAAAATAACAACATTTTAATTAACACTTTAGCTTTAGTTTGTCTTGGGTTAAAATTACAAAGAACGTGAGAAATCCCCTCAGTTTTTTTACAGCCTTTCAAGTTATTATGTTCCATTATTGGCTATAAGTAAATAAGAATCATAAAAGGAAAATGCTGGTTTTGAAGTTGAAATTTGAAGTTCTTAAACATTGTTGCTGAATTGCTCTTCGCAGGTTTTTCATATCTTTTTGCTGGTTATGTTTGTTTTCTGCTGTACAGAGATTAATTTGTTGCTTCCTTTAAATACTTCTGTATGTCACTTGATTTAGATAACAATACAGAGCAGAGTGACTGCGCAGAAGCCAAACCTGGCAGTATGTGTACAGCCTCCATTAGCAGTGACCTGTGACCAGTTCGTCTTTGATGATTTAGGTAAATTTTTATAGTACTTTGTTTGTGATTCAGGTAAATTATTTTAGTACCATTACAGCTATTGTATCATCTTACTTTTTCTGAGGATGTTTGAAAGGTATAGTCCGGCCTCTGTCAAGTGCATTGTTGCAGATATACTGCAGTTAAAGCAATTACAAATTTGCCTTGCCTGCAGTCTGCAGCTTGTAGATATTGCTGGTGGAGGAAGACAAAGTAGAAGGGAATGGAGTTGCTTCCTTGATGACGGTGTGATGCATGGCAGGTGAGGAGAGGCAGCTTCATGAGGGAGGAAAAAAAAAAATCAGATTCTGTGGTACTTTTCCTGGAGCATTTTGTTTTGCTGGCAATTCTGTTTACGTAGAAATGGCACTGCTGAGCTGAAAGCAGAGACAGAAAGCTGTTTACCTGTGGACAGTCTAGCGTATGTTCCCAACTTAGCACCAACTGTTTGGTGTTTCTAGCTTTTTTCCAACTCTGTTGATAAGACTACAGGTGGGATTGCCTTGAAGACTAAGTGGAGCTGAAGACCGGAGAGGTGCGTCGTGCTGCCTCAGCTGGGAGAGCAGACCCTTTCTGCTCTGAAATGTGCAGTAATGGTCCCTATACTGACTGCTGCTCTCATCTGAAAGGACAGTTCTTATGTTTTCTCAACATGTGACAGGAGCAAAGGGCCGATGGCTTTGTAAAGCATTAGAATCACAATATAAAACTGCATTTGTTTTGACATTCTCTGTCTTCAGTGTGCTGAATTGTTTTATAGGTTATGCGTCAACATAGTTGTTAATTAGAGAGACTAGTTTGCCTTTTACAAATTATGGATTTTAAAAAAGAGCATATCCAGTGATTTGATAAAGGTGAACTGATGGAAACAGCTATCATAATTTAGTAGAATATTTCCCAAAGTGCTAGAAAATATGTTGCTTTCATTTGGCTGCTCCTATTACTTGATTTAATTTTGTGTTGTTTTTAGAACCAGATTCGTCTGAAACCGTGGTCCTGTCTGTCTTTTTGAAGGGGAATTGTTCTCCATCAGAACTAGAAGGAAATTGTATGGTTTCATATCATATACCAACAGGTAAGCCACTGGAGATTTCAAATTGATTTGCCTTTTTTAAGGTCTTTTTCTTCACATATTTCTTATAAATGTTCTTTTGAAATATATTGAAGGCAGTAGTAATTAAAGAA
This sequence comes from Ibidorhyncha struthersii, assembly GCA_013398815.1. NCBI lineage: Eukaryota > Metazoa > Chordata > Aves > Charadriiformes > Charadriidae > Ibidorhyncha > Ibidorhyncha struthersii. The sequence continues at coordinate 831,836 of VZSZ01012185.1, read as the reverse complement.
ATAAAGCGTGTCAGAGTCTAGTCTTCAGTTTTAGTTAATATTTTATGTAGTATCATTAAGTTATGTAATTGGTCTTCTAGAGGTAAAATCATATGCTTGTCCCTTGGGAAGCAGCTGTAGAAGCTTTCCCACCCTGTCCTGTCAGTTTGCTTCTGTTCTGCTCTTTAAGGGTTCACCTCTTGGAGTGAGAGGTGAATTAAATGTTTATGACTATTCAGCCTTCTGGGCTACCAACAAATGTGACAATAACTGCCTTCTCACAGAGGAAGAGATTTGAATAAACACTGGCAGGGATTATTCCTCACTTCCCTTTTAGCAGTTGAACATATTCATTCTAAACAAACAAACTAACCCAAAGGAATAGAAACTACGTCATTCTGTTTTATAATGCCCTAATCACCCTAGTGATAGAATATGTAAATTTACCCTGCTGTCCATAACTGAAGGCTGATTGGCTTAATTTTCTACACACAGCCTTGTGAATGTGTCAGGCTACTGAGAAACTGTATTTAGGCAAGGCTTCCACGTTAAGTTAAATGCAGCGTAAACAAGTTTAAGCTGTCTGTTCTTCACTTCTCACTGCTTGGCTTTGCTCCGGCACCTCCCCGCCCGTTGTGCTCGCACAATCAACAGTTATTTCTCAGCCAGATTTGCTGATTTGGTTCACTGTGCAAACACAGAGCTGTGCCAGCACAAAGAGAAGAGTGACACGGAGTAGACCGGCATCAAGAAATGCATGTGGAGTTAGGGCTTCTATGAAGGGTGGTGGTCTTGAGTACCTTATCCAATGTGTACACTTTTATTTAAGCATTTACTTCACATCACTTCTCACTTGAAACACTATGTTTATGATGATAGTCTAGGCTGCGTGATGATCAAAATGTTTATTTCTAGACAAAACTGAAACTCATGTTTTTAAAGAATATGATCTTACCCTCTAGACAAGGCTTGCAGATAAGTGCAGAGGGTGGGAGAGAAAAGGATGCTCCTCCCTTCTTCTTGAGAGCCTGCATAAACAGCTTGTACAAATTCAGTCCCTCTGTAGTGTGACTCTGACTGCGCATTCCTTGTGAATGAGATGCTGTACCTTCGTAAGCATCCAACTTAGCGATGTGGCTTTAGACAGGCTTTGTGCTACGACTGTATAGGTAGTAGACTTTTGAGCATCTTGGATCCTCTGATTTTGAAAGCTTGCTTTCTGTTTTGTTGGTGTTGCTTCTGTGATTTTGCTTTGCAAGGCCAGAGTATCAAACTTAAAGTGTGTTTCTCACCGGCGGATGAAAGTATTATTGCTTTCTGGTGATACTAGTTAAACTTACGCTTATATTTTAGATATTAGGTTGAATTTTGCAAGCCTTTTGGTTAGGGAAGTAAAGAAATCTTATATGTTAAGTATATTTGATTGTTTATATGCAATTAAAAAAATCCCCAGAAGACGTGACATCTAACAGAATTAGGGAACTGTAGAAGAAATTTTAAAAACTTACCTTTAATGGTAGAATTTGGAAGACTTCTAAATAAAGGAGCATAATTAAGATCTTACTAAATTTTTGGGTGTTCATTTAAATTATTAAGATGGGATAATACAATTCAATTACATACAAATACTAGTGTTATTTGTACAAGGCAATTAAGTCCTTAAGTGTAATATACTGGTAAACAAAAATTAAGTGCCTTTGTGGCTTCGTTTTAACTGAATAGAGACTTTTTCCTCTTTTGTTTTTTTTAAGATATCCATATTTGTGGCCAAATCAGTCCTCATTGTATCCCTGTGGGATTCATACAGCTGAAGGTTCATGAGTCACTCAGTTGGATGGGATTGCACTATGCATGAATATGGTCTCATGTCTGTTTTTTGACTAGTATTATGTCTTTATGTATTGTCTACTTAAAAAATGTCACTTGTCTTTTAAAACCTGTTACTACATATTCTTTTCTTATTTGAGTAGCATCTTATCTATTCCTTTTTTTTTTTCTTTTTCTTTTCTCCCATTGCTGATTATATGGTAGAGCTCAATCCTGAAGGTGAGTGAATATAAAAAATGCAAAGTTTGAATGGTTTCATGATTGATAGCGTATGCTGAATAAAGCAGCTTTGCAAGGGAGTTATTTTACCTATTATTTCTGTAAGTTCTTACTGTCCTTGGTTTGATGCTATGAAGGTGTGAATATTTGAGAAAATTGAAAGCAAATGAGGCTTAGACATAAGACGACAATTACTCACGGGGAAAATAGAAAGTAGTAAAGACACTTCTTGAAGTATATTGCACTTTCTTGTATGTAACATAGGAATTTTGCAAAGTATTAAGTACTTTGTGCATTGAGATTGGAAATGGAAAACAAAATTGTATGTTCTTTTTTACCATATTTTTTGCTGTTTTTTCAAGTTTCAGCAAGAACGTAGGCAGTTAAATTATAGCTTTTTTGGTGCAACTGAAACAGCTATTAAGGGTTTGTAGCTAATGCTATGCTGTTTCTACCAAGGAGCTCTCAGAATGATGTCACTTAACATCTCTTCATTCCAGTTCCTATTGGAAACATCTTATTCGAGACTAAAAGGCTCCTTTCTTACCGAGAATACCAGCAGTACAAAACTTAGCTGTGATTGTGGTAGATACGATACTTGCAAAAGGTACAATTAAAAGACAAAACAGGACTGGAAAATTAAGTGATGTATAGGTAGACTAAAGAGAAGGGTAGTTTTGCAGTGTAGTTGTGTACATGTATTGAAAAGATACAGTCCTTGTAGGAGATATTTTGTTAACTTAAAAATATACATTAAGTACAAATTCCCTCACGTTTTGGGGAGGGGAAAAAAGTTGTTTGTCATAGATTTAGAGATCAATTGAAAGGGTGTTCTCAGTTCTGCAGTTTTTCTAAACAGAAGTTATGCATATAGATGTATGTATATCTGGGTCTTGTTTTTCAATACTTATGCTCTCATGAGCATACTAAGTGAAGTAAAAAACATAGATAACTGTGTTAATGGTTCCCTTCCTTTTCTGGTTTCTGGATATTTCAGGGGACCTTGAGGTGCCATAGAGGAAATAGATGCTTGAACCATCTCAATAAGATACTGCTCTTGGCGAGAATAGCTACCACCGTGTGGCAGATTTTTGCTATACAAAGTAATTTTAAAAATTATTAAAATATAGAGTAAATATAAATAAACTATATAAAAATAAACGTCTGTAATTTGAAAGGGTAACATTCTAAAATGAAGATTTGGATTTTGTTTCAAGAAATTTCTACTCAAGATGAAAACCTGATGCTGAAGAGAGTATTGTGGAGCACACTAAACTTTGTAGAATTATCTGGGACAAAATTTATTTGGGTTACTGTGAGGTGCACTGGACTAGTTAAATTCAGGGTCATCAATACCAAAAAAGCATAAATTTTCTGAACATTTAACATCCTAAATTAGACATCTGAGCTTTAATGTTTTTTATCATGTACATCAATGTTATGCTTCAAATATAATGAACGTGAATGCATGAGTAATTTGGAAGTGAAATTGTAACTACAGTGCACGTAACTGTTTTATTACTTTTATCAGGTAAGTGCATAGTATGCCTCTAAATAGTAGTAACTTATGAGATAATGTTACAAAATTTCTGTTGTGTTTCGGATTAGAGGGAATCTGATTTTTTTTCCCACATTTTTTCTTTATAACAGTTCTAAAATTGTATATTGTGCAATGTATCACAACGCTAGATGAAGTGAGATGTATTACTAGACATAACACCAAAGGATTGAGGAAGTTCTGTCTCCCACACTTTGCTACTGCTTTGTGTTTCTTTATTACCATTTAAAATTCTGAAATATTCTGAAAGCATTTCCCAGCATGAGTTTTTCTCTGCAGTGATCAATTTTGTTGGATCCTTTTGGTTTGGTTTGCTCATATATACTTGTTTTGGACTCAACAACTAGAAATCTCCCCAGTCTGCTCCCAAAGGCAGATAATATTTAGTTTTGATTTGGCCTGTTTCTGAAATATTGAAAGATTGTTTATGATGAGGCAGACTGAGAGCAGACTATCTAGGAAAAGCTGATTTGAAACAAGAAGAAAACCATCTTGTTTTAAATATAAAAATATTTCAAAATCTTTTTGGCTAGTTTTGTCACTCATTTTTTTCCTGTTGATGAGTCTCCATATCTAAGTTCAGTAGGAAGATGTTTGTTTTATGTTGTCATCAAGAAAGTATTTTAATTTTCCCATCGGATGATGAAGATACAATGGAGTGAATCATTCTGAAAGCTCATAGGTTTATTTTCAAGTATTTTTTGAGGAATTTTCCTTGGCAACCACGCATATCATAGTTTTGAGGACCTGTCTTAAGCTTTCCGCTCCTTTTACACCGATTTTGTTTTTTACAAGCTGCTGCAGATAGTTACTTGGAGGTGTTTTCAGCCAGCCAAAACAGCTAATGAATTGACAACCAGAGGGATGAATCTGAGCCTGCTAGTAACGTTCTTCCTGTGAGAAGAGTCTTAGAAATAATTTTTCATTGCAAGAGTTCCATGAAGCAACAAACAAAATTGTTAGCAAAAAGGGTATGAAAGATGAATCTGTGTTCTGTCATTTTAGGAATACCGAAAGTTGCACAGTGTAACTTCACGCTGCCTTTGCGGCTAATTTGCTTTCCAGCTCAACCTTCAAAAGCAGCAAATCACAAGCTAACTATTGACACCAACAAACCTCCCATCAGTTTTCTCACCATTTTTCCAGGTAGGTTTTTAAATATGTTTCTAATAGGAAATGTGTTAGGAACTCCAAGAGGAATTGTTTGTCCGTGTGAAATAATGAGGTAATAAACATTCTAACATTAGCTTTGTTAAAGAAGTGTATTTTGAAAGAAATGATGGGATAATATTTCAATAATAACCCACCTGGGCTAGTATATCTGTATCTGGTAAAACTGCAGAGTTCCTTACGCAGTGGGCATGATATAGATCTAATTTTTATATATCCAGTAAATAATTTTACATAAAATTGCATCAGTGGTGTTGTAATGAGGAAAACATGGGCATTCATTCAAAAAAAGATTAGCAGGGCAAAGCAGAAGTGGCAAATGTTGTATGTGAGGGGTACAGTTGTTTTGGAGGAAGATTTGTGGAGTTCTTCATGTATTGGTCTGGAGCTGATCTTATTAAATAATTTCATTAGCCTTCTTGAACCAAAAAGAAGACATGTGCTTAGCGATATTTTCTGAGGTGCAAATGTGAGCTACATTTTATATTCAGGAGAATATTAAAATAGTATGAAGGGGTAATTAGGTGCCATTTAGGACTGGGAAAAGAAGAATGAAACTGAGTACTATGAAGTGTAATGTTATGAAAATAATTTCTGCTGTAATTATGTGCTCATAATTTGGAAGCGATGGAGGAGGTGGAAGTTACCACAGGAATACTCTGTGGTACAATATGGTACAATCACAAGCAACAAATAAGAACTGAGGATGCATTAGACAAAATGTTTCCATGCCGGAAAACGAATATCATGTTACTATGCACTGGCACACTGAGCGCTGGTTGCTGATATTAAATAAAAATTAATTCAAACTCAAAACTAGAAAAAGGCTATGAACATTATCTAGGGATTTGAAGAGGAGAATTAAAAGAAAGTGACTCATTTAGCTTAATAAAACACAGGCAAAAAAAGGAATACAGTTGCCTTCAGTAAATATTTTGTGGCTGTATCATGGATCTTGATCATCATATTAGCACAAGAAGAACTGAATAAACAGGGCTTATAAAGTGGTCGTGGCTAAGTTCAGTCTGGCAGTGATTAAGTTTCTGAACTTCAGAGGACTAAGGTTCTGGAACAGTTTTCTGAGAGCTGTATTGGCCAACAATGTTAATATGATATTTTTAAGGTGGAGCTGCATCCCTTTTTTAAAAGCCTATAGAGTAAATTTGCCTGAGAGCAGTGGAGTAAGCATGGTTGGGTTTTTTGGTAGCATGATTTTTTTTCACTTTGAGGGTAAATATACCTTTTCTCTCAAATGGATGTGCTGTGTAATACTTATTTGAAACAGAGAAACTTTTTTCCAAAGGTCTACACTTTGGGGTTTTAATCATAGTCTTCCATTATGGCTAAGTGATAATGCTTTCAAAATAGAGCATTATATTTTATTCTTAGCCTAGGGATGCATTGTTGAAAATATAACACAAAGCATAGGCCTAATGTGTTCCAGAAGAAGGTATTAAAAGCTCCTGATTTCTGTTCATCCCATTTTCACAGATGGCGGGTAGGGAAAAAGCATGCTGTTTATGACGCGATCTGTGAAAGAACTTTGGATTCTTGGTGTACTCAATAAAAATTGTCTCTCTTCTACTCCCTGTTTTGTGTTATTTTCAGGGGAAGGTTGGGAGGAGGGGTGACATGTAGTAGTTTTTAAGATATGGTACTCTAAACTTGAGCCTTTTAACCTGGTATGATCCACTACGTGGACTGAAAAGAAAGGTGGGCATGCATGGACTTTGCAGAGTAGCTAGTTTTAGCAAGCTAGATATTTGTTGTGCTCTGTGCTGAAAGCTGAAAAGCGTGTGCTTAAACATTTTCCTGACAATTTCTGCATGTTTTTTTTTTCACAAATATCTGAATTAACGTTGACCTTGCATCCGGTAAAAGGTGATAGTCTTTGGACTGTACACTAATCACAGTTCATTTTAGATGGTACAGAACGAACCTCTGAGAAATCTACCTTTTGTTTCCAGGCTGAGGAAGAACAACAGTGTGTGGCTCAGCTGTGATTGAAGGGGGGGTATACCAAAGTACTACTGATGTTCTTTACTTCTGAGCCCTGAGAAGCGGAGCAGTCTCATTCAGATTGCCTTTCCTAAATTGCTTCTGCAAAGGCTGATATGGTCCTGGCTATGGCTTGAGGTTTGTTGAATACCAGTGTCAAACTGTAGAAAACTGTATTTAACTTTCTCTTTCAGACTTTGTTGATCCATCTGAGGATGAGCAGGCAAATGTTCTGGGATTTCAGTTTTTAACTGGTTCAAAAACCACTCTTCTTGCTTCAAAAACATCACGTAAGTGCTATTAGTATTAAGGTAAAAGAGGCTTGATCATCAGTTAATATATGTACAAAATGAGAAAGTGGATCATACAAAGTAGTATAATCACTGCGTGAGAACTAACAACAGGAGTTTCAAAGTGTTAACCAACAGTTTCTTATCCCCTCTCAAGTATCTAATTATGTTACTAGGGAAGGCACAAAATTTTATAACAAAACAAAAAATCATAGTCAAAATATAGTACATTACAGTGACAATTCTCTGAAGTAATTGGATTTTTGTTGAGGTTTTAGCAATGTTTTTATTTATGAATTATACTGTCATTATAATAATGGGAAAAAAAACCCTCTTTTCCTCAAAGGTATTTCCACACCTGTGTTTGGAAGCAGTCGTCTACTGGAATTTTTGAAAGGGACTAAAGCCAGGTTTCTAACTCTCCACTGACTTTCAGTAATCCTTGACTTTAATTAGGCATCAGACCCTACTTACTTGCTTCTCTACATCTAAGTAAATGCCTGTCTCTATCTTTAGATGCCTGTATATCTTTGTAAGTATAGGATTATGGATTCAATATCCTTCCTATTATTTTTACAGAAAGTAAGAACATGCATGTAGATGTGGTGTTACCTGGTCCAGTGTCTCTTGTATAGGGTAGTTTGTGAATTAAGGAGTCATGTTCCAACCACCTGTGTGTTTGTGCTCTTTAAAAAAGATTGGTTCTCTTCATTTTGGAGAGTTTATGGTCTTGCCATGTACAACCACTCAACTTGCTAAACTCTCTTGGCATGCGCATTGGAACCAAATCAGTTCAGTTGTGTTTAGAATTTTCCATGCCAGCAGAGCACAAAGTCTTCATTTAGTACAGCAGACTAACAAATTCAAAAGCTAGAATACCTATTGCGCATTGCAGAGAGTTCAGATGGGACACTGTGAATGTTTTATGAAAACTGTTTTGAGTGAGAAATCAGAATCTAGTTAGTTGATGTGAAATTCTTTCAACACAAAAATAATCTGCCTCACTGTTTTCGAAAATCAGTATTCATGATGGGTTATATAAATACTGCTGGCGTCAGCTATGAGATAATATTAAATACCTTTTCTAGTGTAATCAAATGTGTTAAAAACAGAAACCATCTGGAGAGTAACTTTTTATTGTACCAAGAATCGTTTCACATTTCTAAGGTTCAAATCCATTTGTATTGGTTTGTGTATGCGTTATTTGCATGCTGTTTTATTGTTAGTTTGTTTTTAATATTTGTTTAAATAGTAGATCTTAAACAGTTTAAACTAACTGGACATGCAATGATAGTTTCTAGAAACTAAAGAATTTAAAGATAACTATTTTTTTTCTGGATTCCAATTTAAATATTTCATTTGGACTTTGTTTTGCATACTTGCTAAATCTGGTGCTGTGTAAGGGAAAAAATTGTGTCTATGTCATAAATGTATTTTAGCTTCTAGTGAAGCTATAACTTTTAATTCCCCCACCCCAAACCATCAAGCTTTTCCTTTCACGTTTGTTTATTCACTAGCTAGGAATGACACTTGCAGTCTTACTATAAACTTTCCCACACTGCTTTACTTGTGAAGTTCACTTTACAAAGGAGATTCAAAAGATCTGTTTCTCTTAGTGTGGCTACTCATTTCTTGTGTCTGGGAATCCTTACTTTAGAAAACAAATGAGTTGTTTGGTGCCACCTTCCATGTTAGCAGCCTGTTTCCAGCATCCACTTCATGCTTTGGATTGGGTTGGTTACAGAGTTTCTTAGGGGGTTTGCTTATTTGAAATGTTACCTAAGTAAAACTTATTTTAAAAAAAATATTGTAAAAGGTCTGATACTCAAGCATAAATCAGAATATTTTTATGAACAGAAACTATCCATAATATAAAAGCATGGTTTGGTAGAATTTCATTATATTAAAATGATTGTGCTTGAGCGGACAGACCTTCTATGGAACTAATGAATGCAGATGAAATGATGTATTATCTGGGAGATCCTTATTCTGCGATGTAATTTAACACTGAGTTTATACTTCGTAAAAGTGCTTATGCAGCATTATCATCGTGGAAATGTTCTTAAAAAAAAAAATTTATGTGTAGATAAATAGTGACTAGAAGTAACGGGATTTCAGAAAAGTAAAAAAAGTTCATTGGGACTAATCAATCCCTATTTCTGTTTTTCCGTGAAAGAAGTTAATCTTGAACAAGGAAGAAGACATCTTTTTCTGTATCCCTTATCAACTGAACCTTAATTTCTGAATGGGAAGAACTGTATGTAGGAATAAAAGTATCCAGGTTCTGTTGGGTTTCACTGCTGAAGCTGCAAATGTGCATGACATCTGTTTTCATGTTTGTTTTTAATTGCGTTAGTTAATCCATTTTGAACAGTGTAGTAACTGAAGATGTTCCTTCAGCCTGTCAGGAGGACTGCTGCAAAGAAACCCAGCCTGGAGTTCATTTTGACAGTTAATACAGATTAAAAAGCAGCTTGCCCCATGTAGATTAAGGTCTTTTGCTGAAATGTTTTAAAACTGTCTTTTAATTGAAGTTTGAAGAAGGCTTGACTGGTAATTGTGGCTGGGTTTTTTCCTGCTGATGCGGGCTTCCTAGCTGAGAAGTGAACTGAATCTTCTAGACTTCCTTCAGAAAACCTCCTGGCAGGACAACCCTTCTTCGTGCAGGTTGTGCTAGTTGGACAACCTGTTGTATTGTTAAAAGCCTTTGAAACCTATGTAACCTATTGCTGCTCGTCAGTCTCCTGCTTTTCTGTTTGAGAATTTTCTGAAAACCTATTGCAACAGAGCTCATTTTAACAAAAAGTTAACACGTGGTGGTTAACTATTATAAAAGCACAGGATGAGCAGAAGCGCAGGTATTTCTTCAGTTTTTTTCATTGTATTTCCGTTTAAAGCATGTGTTTAGTACAACGAAAGATTCTCAGTTTCCTGCAGTTTCTAAATCTAATTTGCCTTTTTTTGAGAGCTGGAAGATCATGTAAAGCAAATGACTGCAATGCTCTCTACTTAGGCCATGGTAAAATTAGATTGTGTTTGTATTGACCAACAAACAATGTATGGAAACTAAATATGCATTTTGGAGGAAATTAGTTTTATCCATTTTAAACCATTAATGTATTAGATATGTCAATTATAAATGGAATGACTGTAGATTTGGCCTGAAAACATCTGAGCTAATTTCCCTCAAGGAAAAATCACTTAAGGCAAAGTATGATGATACATCCAACTAAGTCCAGCCATTACATTGTGAGTGTTTAAAAAATGGATATTAGGTTGAATGTTATCTTTAGCAGATGGTGTTCTTTTCTTTAACAGGCATGTTTTTAAATAAAACTTGCTTCTTTCCTGTTACACTGTAAACAGAATTTGTCATTCTCTGTTCAGTGAAATACGTATCCTGGGAATGATGCCAGTGGTACAGTCAAACATTCTTGAATTACTAATGTTGAGAAAATTTTAAATAAGTACATTCAAGATCTAAAGAATTCTGGTTAATTTGATTTATTGTGAACCTTGTTAACAAGGGCAAAAAAAGAACTAGTTTGTATCAAACCTCAGCAACACTTTTCCCTCCTAACTGCATTTCTCTCTTTCCCTTTGGAGAAGGTATTGGTAGATGAATAACGAAAAGAAATAAGGAACTGTTATTTGGAAGTGTTTATCTGGAGAATGAAAAATAAAAAAATTAAAATGCTGCTATGATTTTCCACAGTGTTTTCCTCTCAACGTCTGATTTCCTGGAAACTGAAGAGAGGATTATCCAAATGTGGACTCGAAACAACAGAAATAAAATCTCATCCCACTAGCTTGATAATTTGAAATTCCCTAAAATATGATAAGTTAAATGAATTTGCTGAGACAGATAACACTGGCTAACAGGATTTGTTTTTTCAGTTCAGTTTATATTAACACTTTCATTTCTACACTAAGCCATTTTTACAAAGCCACAGTGTGTAGATGGCTAAAAATCTCTTTATACTAATATTAGCCATATCTAGAGTGAAGTGTCTATCAAACTAAATATTGTAGTCTATGACTAGTTGGAGCAATACTTTTCCTACTAGAAGGTATCCTAGGAGATGGAGATGTAATGAAAATTATATTGAGTGTATTATCTAAGAACTCAATAACTGTTTTCAAAAGACATTCACGTTTTTAGGTGTTTTGGAGATGGTTTGTTACCACTGTTATCAGATGCTTAGGATGCTGCACTTCCAAAGCAAATTGAGCCTGATTCTGCCTCCAACCCTCAGAAAAGCTCACTAAGGTTGTGTTACGGCAGGGAATTGCAGACAGCCTGTTGTTGTGACTTATCCAGTAATTCTCTTGTTTCCTTATTACGGTAGTTCTTCATAGCTTTTTGTTCTTCATGAGCAGGCCCATACTCTGAAATAAGTAGTTCTGAAGCAAGAAATACTTTCATTTTTTGCTACAAAATTGCCTGTTAAATTTACGGTAAAAGAAAGGGTATTTAGGACTGACATCAATAAAATACAATTATTTCTTTAATGCTTATGAACATGTATCTCAAGAAAATCTCATATAGACTTTGGATACAGTTAGCCAGTTAAATTTGTGTGTTATCTAAACTTTGTTGTATAGTGAATATATGTGGCTTAAATGTGTGTTTATTGGTCTTGTATTTGTTCTTGTTTTCAAAGAACGATATAGGATCCAGAGTGATCAGTTAGAAGACCTTTGGCTGATAACAAAAGAGCTCACGCTTCGACTCGAAGAACACTTCAAGAAGCAAAGCTGCAAAGATTTTGCATGTACCTTTTCTGGGTCAATTCCCCTGCAAGAATATTTTGAACTAATTGATCAACATTTTGAGGTATATTACATAATATGTGAATTGTTAATGTTCTGCTAGTTTAAAAATTGTATGTTAGTACTTTGATTAAGCAGTTTGTAAGTATAGCTGTCACAGGCATTTGGCTTTCAGAAGATAGGAAGTTGCATCTAAGACAGTGCTGGAAAACGTTGTCATTTAGTTTTTAACGTACGGAGTATGCCTTGCCTCTGAAACAGCCCTTGTGATTCGCAGAGAGCAAGTAGCTAGTGTGCAGTCTGTAAATGATACAAATTATGGTACTAGTATTTGCCCTTTTGCTCACTGCCTGCACAGAAGCAATGGGTTCTTCGTTTACTAACATAATGTTAATTGTAAAATTGTTTCTAAAATTTGTCCTTAGTTTTAGACTATTTTACTCTTCCGTAATAATGAAGCCATGAGATTTTTATTTTTTTTTTCTGAATCGTGCTGGTAATTACATAAAAAGTCCCTTCAGATTTTGAAAAACTGACTGCCCTTGTAGAAGTAGCATTGGACTCTCAAGGAAGTTTACCAGACCAGATATAAAATAAATGTAATTGCTTTTTCCTGTTTGGTCATGCTGCTGATGATGAAAAATCTCCAGTAGTTCAGCTAGCTTGTAAAAATAGCTAATAAAATAAAATATATGCACTCCACCACACCCCACCCCCATCCTCGGCTTTTCCAGTAAAAAAAGAGAATAGCTATTTGAAAACTTTTATTAAACTCATTAACAGGCAAAAGCAGCAACATATGTATGTAAGAGTGAGAAATCCTGTCGGATGCTGCCAAATTTTCTGTGACATGGAGCCATCACCAGAAAGATGGAAGTTGTAGGTGGAATTCCCTGGGATTTTTAAAGGAGCCAGCGTAGATCCAGGTCTATCTCTCAAGCTCATGAGTTGTTATACTATTAGTCTTTCAATTAAATTGAAATTCAAAAAGTTTGGGGTTTTTTTAGTGACTGGTGTTGTAGAAATACCGTAAACATAGGCTTCATTAGATTGTATCACAAGCTTAAATACATTGAAGTTTGAAATATAGGTGTGATTGCTGCAATACTAAGTTAGGATCTGAAAGTTTAGAATAGTTATCTGGTCTAAAAAGTATCAAATAATCTATCAAGGAGATTCTAATGCTTCCATTTCAACACACTCTTTTTTGGCAAGACTGGGAGAATATTACCTGAGATGTCCCCTTTTTCCTCCTACTTCTAGAAAAACTGCGTAGTGTTTCTTTTTCTCTTAGCTTCCCTGAACTGTCCCTCATAATCATGTACTGAAAGAATGGTATGCTTGCTTATTTTTAAATATAATCTGTTTTCTGAATTTAGGAAACTTATTTTTTCTGCTCATTTTTGGGCACTTTAAAATGGATGTGTGTCATAATGCTCACATCTGGAAAGCTGGGTGTCTTAATCTTTCTTCTGGTACCTTCTGCTAGTTACAGTGTGTCCACTGTACAGAGGAGTCAGCTTTTTGAATGACTCACCTTTATTTAGTGATTTTTGTGTTAAAGGCACGTACTGGAAAATGGTAAGGTGATTAAAAGATAAAATGAATGAATTCTTATTATCTGGGCGTTTGATGTAAAATGTTGGTCAAAGTTTTGTGAACACTTGCTGTAGCTGACCAGTATATATAAAAGGAAAAATGATTTCACTTCAGAAAAAGACAATCATTCAAACGGTGCATAATTTAGAACTTTTAATCATGCTTAAGGGAATAACCAGTTACTTTCTACTGCAATGAATATCAAGTCCAATACACGGTGTGCATGTGTCATAAATAGCACACCAAACCAAGAAGAAGCCTTGAGATCCTGGTGGTGAAATTTCACTCTTGTTATTAGGGTTCTTGATGAGGTATTTATGCATTTTCACACATTATTGTGGCTGTTGACAATTAGTTTATATTTCAGTAGCAAATGATAATTCTTGAAAATATTAATAAGCTTCATGAGGAGTGTAAAATATCAAACTGGTACAAACGACATCATATTTGAAGAATACCCACTCACCCCAAAATTTTACTATTATTCTCCCATTTCATTTGGAATGTGCATACGTAATAGATATGACCCTTAACCTGAATTCTTGAAAACCCTTAAATTGCAGCTTCGTTTGAATGCGGAAAAATTTCAGGAGCTGTTATCTGAAAGGGCTGTACAGTTTCGAGCTATTGAACGGCGATTGCTGACACGATTCAAAGACAAAACTCCTGCTCCTCTTCAACATCTGGACACCTTGCTAGAAGGAACATTCAGAGAGGTCAGTACAGTTTGATTATGAGCCTAACCTTTCTTTATGTTGTTGGTAAAACTTTGCTTAAAGCATATAAGCTATGCTTTCCTGGTTACATTTACCATCCAAGAGACCAGGAAGCAGTAATTTGTTTAACCTAATATTCCTTGTAACTTTCCACATGATTTGCAATAGTTTTATTTAATCTGCAACCACAAAATCTTTACTCCTGGGTCACACCAGCTTGACAGCACATCATTCTTTCCTAACTGATGTTGATAGTGTAAATATTTTATAGTTCATGTGAAAGTATTTTATAGTTCATAGCTTGTGTAAATATTTTATGGTACACTGTAAACTGGTGGAATGGTTTGGCTGGTGTAACATTCACAACAGAATTGTCTGAGCCTGACCATGTCCTTCCTTATGGGGATTTTATGTTCTAATCATTTCAGAATGGGATAGCTGCAGAAGAACAATGTTTAAAAAAAATTAATTCCTAAACCATCCCATACTGAAAGTACACAAGGTATAAAACATTTTTTATTCCTTTTCCTGCCTCAGCCGTGCATAGCTTTAGATAAGTCCTTGTTTCATGATGCGTCCCCTTTGCTGAGAAGTTACTTCATGCGTTTTGTGCTTTTCTGTTGGAGGATCTGATTTTACTTTCTAACATGCCTTGTTAGAGAAGCGGAGTCACAATTAGATTCCGTACTGGTAAAAAGACTTACCTTTATGCGCTGTTGTCTATCACAACAATTTAGAAACAAAAGTGTTTAGGAAAAATATTTTTCCTTACTGTTTGCTCTAAGAAAACATTTCTCTAAATTGGAGAAAACTGCCTTTCCATGTATGACTAGACATGAGTCAGATTACCTTTATTTCAGTCTTCACTGTGAGTGAATTAACTATGAGATGGCTGAAGTTTGAAAGTGGGGGTTTTCTGGTTACTTTAAGAAATACTAGGTATCATCGTGATAGATGGGTGGTTCTTTAACAGTTTGAAATGGCATGGCTAAATCAGCCCTAAAGATAAACAAAAGTGAGTCTCTTGAGTCTGCTTTTGCTGTGTAGAACTGTTGCCTTGAAACTTAAAAGCAACTGGGATGTGCTTGACAGTTTTCTTATGCAGGTGAATTCAAAGATGAGTTCTGACAATATCACAAAAATCAGGTACTTGAAATAAATGCGTATTGCAGAAGCTTATTTTCTAAGGTCCTTCAAACCAAAATCAGATGGGTGCTTTTCTTAACAATTACTGTTGTAAGCTTTTTTTAATTAGAATTAGTCTAGTTGAAAGGAGAATGAGGAAAAAGATTTCTTTCCAGAGAAAAAATGCTTACATTTTTCCACATTTGTTAAAAATGTGTTTTAGGCAAGCTCACATTTTTCTTGGTAGATTTCCTTTGTCATTTTCTTTTGTTCATGTGAATCCCCTTGCAACAAAGAAATGTTGTTATTGTTAGTACAAACAAAAGCATAGTAAAATAGTAATTACCACAGAGGGCCCGCTGCTGCATATGTTGTTTTGAAAGTGAGAGCTGTGGTAGGATTATAATACTCTCTCTTTGCTATGTGGGTGAAATTAAGTTGCTTGATGATGCATTTCCTATATTAGAAAAGACCTTGTTTTCTTTAATTCAGTTTCATCTTCTGTCTTTATTTGAGCAAGTATACCTAATGAAAATAGTTGAAGTATTTAAAATATGGTACATATGTTTTCAGTAGAAGAATAATGAGGCCAGATAAATTGGAACAGTACAAAGCCTCACTCCAAAAATTCTTTGAAGCATCTAGCCTTTTTGACATTTGAATTAATGTGATTGTGTTTTTGAGAACACTGCATTTCAGTTCAGAAGAATTGTTCAAACAAGTTGTCTCTATTTTTTCTTTTGGAAAGTTGTCTTTTTCAAGCACCATGATTGTGTTTAGTAGTTTCCCTAATGCAGAATGCATTCAATGAAGAATGATGATCCATATCACATAGGCTCTTAGTGGAATAACTCTTATTTGCTTCAGTGGAATTTGGATTGAACTCTGAATAAGCGATGTAGAAGTTTTAGGTTGTTTTTTTTTTTTTGTAATAAAATAGTTATGATAAATCCCACAACAAAATACACTGTTAAAAAAGAAATTTATTCTCTTACCATTGTCTGAGAATCTCATCTCCTCCCTTAAATATTTTTATAATGAGAAAAGAAAAATTTGCATTGTTTTATCCCCATTTTTTTTTAACCACAGTAATTGTTATGTACAAAGAAAGGCTTTGATACTTTTTATATTGGGTTTTGCAGTATATGTTTTGGTTTTATAGTGTATTCCAAACCTTTCATCTGGAACAGGAAGGAGTTTCCAGTTAGTATGAGTGTGTGATTTTATTATTCTTTTTAACCCAGAATCTCTAGGGCTTGACAAACCTGATCTTCTTCTATGGCAAGGTGACCAGCTTTGTGGATGAGGGAAAGGCTGTGGATGTTGTTTACTTGGACTTCAGTAAAGCCTTTGACACGGTTTCCCACAGCATTCTCCTGGAGAAACTGGCTGCTCATGGCTTGGATGGGTGTACTGTTCGCTGGGTACAAAACCGGCTGGATGGCCGTGCTCAGAGAGTGGTGGTGAATGGAGTTAAATCCAGTTGGCATCTGGTCACAAGTGGTATTCCCCAGGGCTCGGTGCTGGGGCAAGTTCTCTTTAATATCTTTATCAATGACCTGGATGAGCGGATCAAATGCGCCCTCTGTAAATTTGCAGACGACAGCAAGCTAGGTGGGCGTGTTGAGCTGCTTGAGGGTAGGATGGCTCTGCAGAGGGATCTGGACAGGCTGGACCGATGGGCTGAGGCCAACGGTATGAGGTTCAACAAGGCCAAGTGCCGGCTGCTGCACTCTGGTCACAACAACCCCATGCAGCGCTACAGGCTTGGGGTGGAGTGGTTTGCCTGGTGGAGAAGGACCTGGGGGTGTTGGTGGACAGCCGGCTGAATATGAGCCGGCAGTGTGCTCAGGTGGCCAAGAAGGCCGACGGCCTGATGATCTTAAAGGTCCCTTCCAACCTAGGCAATTCCATGATTCTATGATTGGGCTCTGTATGAGTTACGTTCTTAAACAGAATAACTATTATAGCTTAGGATTTTTTTAAAACTGAAGCTATAATGGTATAACCTTTCCAAATCCACAGGGATATAAAGGTGCCTTTTATTGCTTCCCTTATTTACTTGCATCAGAACAGTTATACAGCAGATATATAACCTTTGTGTGAAGAGCCTTTTTTAATACAAATCAAATAATGGTGAATATTCAACTGATGTAGTTTCATTGCCTAGGTGTGATACATACCCACTTCAGACTTATTCTGTACAGTTTCTTTTCCTATCTGCAAATTGTTGTGAATTGCTGAACTGATTTGAATTTTACAACTGAAGTAGATTGTAAATGTTAATTTTCAGATTTTCAGCTTCAAGTAAAAGTTGCGTTTGTTTGATACATAGGTAGATGTACATGTGTGTCAAACTTATGGATACCAAACCAGAGAAAATCTATCAAGCTGCATTTGATTCTCTGGTAAAAAGCATTTCTATTTATGAACTAAATTTTTGTATTAGTCCTTGTACATTACCAACAAGGCAGGATGTATTTAGTGCTACAATAAAATTACTAATGGCTTTATTATAGGGAAACCAGCCTTGCTTTTCGTCTTCACAATAACAGAGAAACATACAAGCAGGCATCAATGTGTGCAATGATGAAAAGTTTGCTTTTGATTTTATAGTCCTGCTTAATCTTCTCTTCTAGAATTTGTCTTTCTGAAGTAATACAGGTCTGAATAGGTTTGAGTGAGTATTATAACACTTAACAAATAGTGACATAAAGCGTTCCATTTTGGAAAGAAAAGAAAAGCTGTTATGTATGTAGTAGCCTTGTATGTTAGAAAAATGAAATATTCTTGCAGTGTTTAGGAATGATTTGTGGGAAGGTGATAAGAAAATAATGGAAAAATCAATTTACAAAAAGATGCTATGTGTATGCTTATGAATTAATTTCTTGATCTCTGGCTAAAAAAGATGCCAGTGCAATTGGAGCTGCTAGCTTTAGTTCTAATAAAGGAATTTAATTAGACAAATTTAAAAGCAATTGAACAGTAGTTGAGATTGCATAGATGTTCTGTAGTTTAAAGGACTTCAAATATGAAATGAGATTGCAGCAAATTTTATGGTAGCTGTTGTAAACAGCATATACTTTGTATAATACTCACCTACTAGAGACATGTTATTGCTTGAAAGTGTAATTTAATGATATTTAATCTCTACAATGTATTTTCTGTCATATTAAAGAAAAATCAAAGTTCGGCAGTAGCTGCAGGTGCTTGTCCTGGAATTAAAATTTTCATGCGTTGACTCTTGACATACATTATTTGGGTTTCCAGGTACAAGCTGGAATTAACAAGTGTAATGAAAATCAGATGGTTCAATTTCTTCTTTCAACCCACATGCATTTTATCCTAGTGAATCTAAGCAATACTAGCTTGTGTCTAGTTGCAAGCTGTGTTTAACCCTGTAACCATGTTTTAGAAGGCTGCTGCAGTTACGTTCTTTTAGGGAAAGAAGAGGAAGGATGAATTTGAAATGTGGGGTGGAGTTCTCCTAGGGCACTAACTGTTGCTTAACCAATTTTAAGTACTTAAAGCATGAATCTGAGACAAGATTGAACAGTTCAAGTTTACAAAAAAAAAAAAAAAGTCATAACAAAGCAATCGCTTCTACCTTGCATTATATTATGATAAAAGGTAGCAAAATTAAGACAAATTGTGAAGCAAACAGATTTGTCCTATATCCCCACACTTGATCATATGTAGGAAGCACAGCTCCCTTCCTATTCTTTGATGCCACTATTGCACAGTGCCTCATGTTTCCCCACGTTCTGAGGCTTCTTTGTCCCCAGTCTGTAAAACCACTAACTCACTTGTGCTCTCTACTACTGACATCGCAACTTTTACCCATGGCCCCAGCGCTGCCCTGTCAGTTGCTTGTTCGTGTGCTGTCAAGCCAGTGCGCTGGTGCTGACTGGCAGTAGCCACCTAACCAGACGAGATGGATGATGTCCCTTGTCTCAGTAGAAATACGAATAGCGTGTCTCCCCTCCCAGTCTGCTAATTTAAAAAATATGTAGAAGAACTTAATAATTTCTGGTTCTTCATGTCACTGTAAAATTTTGTCTGTTCATTGGAAATGACCATTACTAGGAATGGACTGACAGAACAAGTCTAACATAAATGGTCATCAGAGTTGCATAGCCTTAGACATCTAGGCTTAGTAACTACATGTTCTGCAACAGTGGGTCTTTATTTTTGATTGGTGATATGTTTTAGCTTTTCTTTCTTTAAGTTGCTTTGTAAGTTTTGAGACTGGCTTGCCATTAGTAAGAGGACCTAACATGCTTTTTTTTAAACAGAACTGCTAGAACTAATTGATGCTGCAAGTTTATTCCCTTATTTTCTCCTAATTCAGCTATTCTGTTGTGGTCATTTATATTATTACTGAATAACCTGTCTCACAGAAATACTTGGCTGTAAGCAGCAATAAAGCAGCTTTCAATGTAATTTTCAGATCTTGCTCTGTAAACAACTAGAAGTTGTCCAGTTCATTCTACTGTCTTTAGTATATGGTTTGTATTTATCTTGGCTGGTCGTGGTCTTGCACCTTGTGAGTTCTGTATATGAATTACAGCTTGAAGAGATTCATGTGCATAGGAAGTTTTCACTTAAGAACTCTGCTTGAAACAAGGGGAAACGTATTCAAATTGTCTTTCAGATTTCAAGATGTGCCCCTAGGTTACTGTTTACAGGGAATAGGAACAAACACAATTCCTACAGATTTTTTTCAGTGTGATCTCCCTCATCTGTTCTCCATTCAGCATTCCTATATTGTTTATCTTGCTCATGTAGCTAGCCGCACTGGAAAGGAAGTGTAGCATTTCACCATCAGTCTGTTAGAAGACTGAAGCAAACACAGTTGCTTCCAGGTAGAGATACCATGACGCCTAATTTAGAATAAAGAAGGCAATTCCAGGAGGAGGATCCATTTTAATTCTTTACGTGGCAGTAAACTGTGTAGGAATTTGTTGCCTGTGACTGAGAAAGCTTTACCTGCTTGTAAGGGTAGCAGTTTTCCCTGAGGTCTGTGATCTGGGCTGTGCCTCATAGATACAGCCCTGGATGTTAGTTGGGGATCTTGAGCATTCTGGAGAGACTTCTGGAGAAACAGATGAATTTTGCAAAGGGTTTGGAAGTCAAATGTCTCTAAGTGAATGATCTGGCTCTTTTAATTAGTACTGTCACAGGAGTTCACCTTTTTCTTTCATATAACACTTTTGAAAAAAGGTGCTTCTAGTATTTTCAGAAATTTATGAATTTCATTAGGCAATGTTTCTTTGTCATAGCCTAATTTAAGCAGAAAGATGGACTATTTCATGTTTTTGAGATGGAATTTAAGCAATTGTGCTATGAATTAATGCCAGCTGCTAAAACTTAGGACTGGCCCACAGTGTCATGCCGCAGCACAGGATCAGTATTTAGGTGTCCTTACATTTTTTTCTTTGTTTATGGATAATTTTTATTGCAACTGGTTTGATTCTCTTGGAGCCCTTCAATCCCATGTTATTTTCAGTGACACTGAGTAGCCACAGTGCGTGACAGCATCTCTTCTAGTCTTGAAAGTTGATGTTTAATTAATCAAACCTACAGCTAACTTTGTAGCATTCTTTTTCTCAAAGAAAGTAAGAAAAAAATTTAGAGCAACACCCGATTAAAGCATGTAGGATCTAACTTGCAGCTTTTTTTAAGTTTACTCCAAAACACACACCCCAAAAGAACATTTGGCTTGTGTTAAAGTGTTAACTAAATGTTTTTTTAGAAAAGCATCCAAAAAGAGAAAACTATGATACAATAAACTTTCAAAGTTAAATGTATGGAGAAAAAGCAAATCTTTTGTATCCATGGACATAATTTAGGAGGCCATGGGAAGAGCATTAAATATTTATGTTTCTTGAGGTTTCAGCAGAATGCGTAATTAATCTGAATTTTGGACAGAACTTAAAGGAACTTAGAACCCCTTTGAGTGTATCTTAGTTAAAAAGACAATTCTGAGGAATTTTCACCCCAGTGCTACTGATCATGCATGTTATGTCTCTTATTGTGGTTTGTGATCAAGCAAGAGTGGTGAAATGTCATCAGGCAGTATTTTAAGTACTAAAATACTGTGTGCCAGTTTTTGTCCATTTTATAGTAATTGGCACTATCAGGCAAAATTAGTCTTGATTATTGCGATTGAGATAACTAGTTGATTCAGAGTTGTATCTTCTGAATCATACGATTTCCTCCCTGAATTTTGGGACTTCAAATGAAAACCGATATTCCAATTAACAGTTGACAAATATCTAACTGTAAGCATATTTTGTCCTTCTTGTCTAACACTTTTGATGAGTTTTCAGAACAGATCTTAGCTGATTTAAACCACCATTATTCCAGAGAGCCTGGTTTATAAGACATGGGGCTCTGGCCCAGTGTTTAAGGGCTTGCCTTTATGCCTGGGAACATGGCCACACCTCTGCTTCATCTGCGTTCAACACCAGCTAGATGTGAATGTGATGCTTTGCACCTGTGTCAGAGTTGAACAAAACCCGAACTAATACACCTTCTTCATAGCACTGCACTAATGTAGTTATGTGGCTCCCAGCTGGAGATGGTTCATGATCTCCTGTATTTCAGCTGGTGTGGAACAATTCTGCGACTGTCCGCACCCTTCTCTGCAGAGCTGTTCCAGCCTTTTGCTGTGCTCTTGGGTGCAGTGTCAAGCAGAACTGCAGGTGCTCTCTGTCTCTTGGTCTCTAGGCAGGCGCTCTAGGTTCGATCTCATATCTGGTATCTCTCTCGCTCAGGGTTTCCTGGAGTCCAGTTAACTCAAACTGGTTACAGCTCTTCCAGCTTTGTCCAGATCCAGATACTGAATTTCTCCACAACTGAAAGTATGCGTTTGACACTTAAAGGAAATTATAATTAAATTCTGCAAAGGAATTTTTAAATGTGCAAGTGCATTTTGTTGTTAGCGTGAAAAATACGGCTCTGTGGAAAACAGAGCCACCCTAACTGGAAGTTCCTAACTTATTTTCATCTCTTCAGCAAGACATTTGGATCTTGTCACTGGCTTTTGAAAGGAAGCACAATTTTCCCTCTTTGCTTCTGTTTTTTTTTTTGTTCCCCGTTTTTTTTCTGCTCTCACAGTAAGATTACCCCAGCTATCAAATGGCACCCTCCCATTTGATTTTTGGGTCTCTTATTTCTGGGACTTGGTTGCAGACTCACATGATTGAACTGACTTCCCTATAGTCATTTTTTTTGTTTTAGGGAACTGGAAATACTCTAGGTTAGTTATCCTTGGTGGTTTCAGGCTATTAGATGGAGTAATTTCTTTTGATATTTCCTAAATTAGTTCAGCACAAAGATGAAGAGTATATCAAAGGGTAAATGTATTTGTCCTCCTTAGGTGGAGGTAATTTATAGGCAGTAGTACAAAAGGATATGTTTGTGTACCATATGCACATGCATATATATGTATACATACACATAATTCGTCATATCTTCATTTTAATCTTCAGAATTGTTCCTGAGTGTCTTTTTAGAATTGTATATCTTAAAAGCCAGAATTTTACTTCCATGATAGTTGATACCAACAGGTCCAACACCTAATATACTAAAGAAGAAAACATCTTTCCATTTCTTTCCTTACCTCATGTCCATCTATTGATTTAGGAAACTACCCTCTTTATTTCTAGTCTGTAATCTACTACATAGGTGTAATATCAAATAAGTGTGTGCATTAATTTTTTTTAAGTAAACGTAATTTTCTAATCTTTTGAAAGTGTAAGTACTGTTCCTTGCATTATTTTAACACTTGCAATGTGTGGAGCACACTTCAATCGTTGGTGGTTTATGGTCAGCGGCAAATAAAACTCATTATGTTCTATTCACTGAAACACATGGAATGTCATTAAATGTCCATTAACTCTTTCTTCAAGCCCCTTAACTCCTTTCCTTCCTTATTAATCGGTTGATAAAAATCTCAAAAGTGATCATTAATGACTGAGTATTCTCTCTAGTTGCACTTCTGACACATATGGCCTCAGGAACTCGACATTTTGCGAATGATTCATTACTTGATTAGTAAGGACTTTTACCTCAAAGCGAAACCATTAGGGTTTATCATGCATGACTCAAAGGCTATATATCACTCCCGCTCCTGTAATAGTAATTTTCCCCAGATAATATCAGTGAGAACTACACCCATAGTATAAATTAGCTCTTTTTGGCTTGAATAAATATGCTGTTCTTTGGAGGAGTTATATTTAACTTCTCTTGTTTTATTGCTGGTTCTGCTAAATGTAGGTTTTTTCATAGCCACTAAAAGTAGCTTATTGGCTATTACATATAATTAAAATTCTCTATTTTACTGGTGTTCAAATAGTGTTATGTTTCTGTTTCCCTAAGACTTATTTAGCTTTAACAGTGGAATACTTACAATGTCATCAAAGCCTCTTTTTATTAGAAGATGTATTCCAAAAATGTCTGAAAGTAGTTAGCTGTGCTTGAGTAGCATATATTCTGATTGCTGGCACAACTTTTCTGTGTTTTGGTCTGTGGTAGCAATTACTTGCTCCCGTGTAGGACAGTCTTCGCTTCAGGTCAGCCAGTTTGTGGGACAAATAGGTAAAATTGCTCATATCTTCAGTAAGGATTATTTTTTTTTTTTTGGTGAAGGGAGTTAGATGCGTGTAAAAGCTGGAAAAAAATACAGCCATCACAAGAGAAAGATTGGAAGTAAAATGTCCTTGTGTGTGCACATATGGCACAAAGCGCCTCAAATGGTGTCTGCTGGACTGCATTCAGTCTGGCGTGTCACATTTTCCACAAAGGAGGATTTCAGCTACACTGTGCTGTGTAGTAGAGCCCTATCTACTGAATTACTCCCTTGAACCTGTGAATAGCCAGGTTTGAATACCCACTGCTCCATTCAAATCACTAAAGGACCAGAGCTGTGATTTTATTCAATGTTTTTCTCCGCTCCGCCCTGGGTGCTGTTCCCACTTTAGAGCTGTGGCACCAGTGTGACCTATCAGGGGATTCCCCAAACTTTGATTCATTTCTCGGGGGGTACGGGCAGATTATACCCTCTGGTGTATAAAGGCAATGACAGGAAGTGATTTATGTCACTTCTTGTGACATAAATGTTCTTTGGCACTTCTTGTGATATTTCATTGGCTAATGCCTTTTGAAGGGGAAAAAATAATATTCCTGTGTTCGGGGTAGATCTTGTATCCTCAGCCTAACGTGAGCTCACCAGATCATGTATGAGGGATTTCTGTAGGGACTGAAAGGACCTGTGTGCATTTGAACGCATGAAAATGGAACCGGTTGGCTACAATTCCCCAAAGAAAGAAATACTGGTAAGTCTTATTTCTTTGAAAGAAATGTCATATCTGATAATCTGAAATATCAGATACCTGTGCTGAAGCTTAAATCGACAGGCTCTTTCAGTGGGAGAAATTTACTCCATAGGGAAGAGAGGCAGTAGTGTAATCAAAACGAATAAAAATTTGATACCGCCTTCATAGAAGGATGCGAAACACTATTATTTAATGCTCCCTAGAAAGTTTTCTATATCAGCCCTATAATTATGCAGTACAAAAGCATTTGAGGCATAAAAGCTGTACAGCTGAGAACAACTAGTGAGAGCATACGTGGTGCAAGGTACAATGGTTACTTTGTGAGTTTGGATACATGATCTTTGTGAAATTGCTCATTTTAATTGAGTTGTCCAGATGTGATGAATCAAGTGAATATTAAATTATTATCAGTTTTGGTTAATTTCTGCATGCAGTACTAAGGACATTTTTGTGGCTTCTGATGTAATTTTAATAGTTTGCTTTGGGTGGCTACTATACTAGTTTTGCCAGTGTGTACATGGGTGCTGTGCCTTCAGGTAGCTGAAATAACATTGAACTAGATCCTTTTCTGGTGTAGGCTCATGATAAGTGATACTGATTTCTTGGATGCACAAGAGATCATAATTTTGCATCATGGTTGGATAGCAAGTATATGTTGATTTCAAATTCACGCTGAGTAAATATTTCAGACTTTGATATTCGGATTCAGTGAAATGCTTGGATTTGTGTCGACTTATATGTTCATTATACCAACAACTAAATAATAAGGGAGAGAGCTACAAAAATCATGTAATTTAATAGGATTTTATGCCAAACTCTGATTTAAAACAAAACAAAAAGATCTCCCCCCTCCACTGCAAAAAAAAACACCTGGGAAATAAATATTTGAGGGCCAAATTTACTAAATTATTTACTCGTCTAATGCTTGTAAATCTTGGTGTGAGTTGGGTATTGAAGTGGATTTAGTTACTTTTTTATCTTTACTGTACACCCAGCAACACCAAGTTATTTTGTCTGCTAACTTAATCTAAAATCATTTTACATCAGTCTCTACAACTACTTATTCCATTGACACATAGAGAATGAGCATCTAAATCACTGTTCTGTTGATCTTGGGTACTTACACAGGTGTGACATTTAATTTAGTCACTGCTGATGGCTGGCCCAAAATTGCTCGTATAGTCTCTTCCCACATTGGTCTATAGGGTAGACGAAGAGACTTCAGGTCGTCGGTCCCTGGCTCTGCCCAGTATGTCTAAAACTGCTTACGTATTCATTGTACATTCCTGATCATCTGAGTTAGGATTCTGCTTGGTATTTCTTACCAGAGGCTTGGTATTTCTTACCATAGTAGTGGACTATGGATTCCTGAAAAAGAAAATATTCAAAAATAGTATAGACACTTTATTAAAAAGAAATAGTCTGTTCCTTTTTGTGCATGTTCCTTGCAGTCATCTCGGAGCTGCTGCTCTAGCC
Source organism: Ibidorhyncha struthersii (assembly GCA_013398815.1). Classification (NCBI taxonomy): domain Eukaryota; kingdom Metazoa; phylum Chordata; class Aves; order Charadriiformes; family Charadriidae; genus Ibidorhyncha; species Ibidorhyncha struthersii. The sequence continues at coordinate 805,765 of VZSZ01012185.1, read as the reverse complement.
ACTACCTCTCTGAGGAAAAACGTAACTTGTGTGGTCATTCTCCCAATTTAGATCTTTTTAATAAAAGGTACAGTTTATGTTGGAGCTAAACTGTTGGTTAAATCTGTAAATTGACAAAAACAAAAGGGAAAAGAACTTCCTTCTCCATTTCTTCTTGCCAGTTGGCATCTCAACAGGTCTATTTTATGTTTCAGTTGTGCTTAACTACTAACTTCCACACAGTAGGTATTTGTACATTTTAATTATTTTGTTGTGGATAGTTTAAACCAGTATGAAAAGGAAAAAGATGGCTAATGCAGGAAAAGTTGATGTAATGAACTGAGAGGAACAGCAGTCAGGAAAGAAGACGACAGTCATGATGAGTTTAATAACTACAGAAGTATTATTTTAAGGCTTTTATTAAATAGAATATTCTGCCCCTTCTTCTTGCCTTGAGTTCTTTGACAAAGTTTTGTCTCTGCCAATTTCTTGTTGTAATATTGGCAATTTGTTATGTATACAGACTTATTTAGACATCTTAAAATTAAGTGTCTGGTTAACTCCCTTGTTGGATGGACGACTAGGATGCTGAAATGTTGAGGTGGCAGGTTTTGACCATAACGGCTGTAATCCTTATTTTTTTGAGAAGCTTTTCAGGCAACCTAGAAAACATTGTGTATGGGTGTTGAAGACTACTTGCCAGGCTAAATTCCTGTAACATGGGAAGGAGAAGTGGAAAAAAAGACATTATAGATCACAGAAACTGGATTTTTAAAATACTATTTTTAAAGGAATCATTCCATTTCCCTTTAGAAAATCTGAAAGTATTTGGTATGGATAACAATTTTTATCTCGTTCATTGTTTATAATCTTAAGGCCAATCTATTTAGAAAAAGCAACACCTATTAAAGGCCTTTGAATTCAGAGTCTTTCATGTTACAATGTGTCTATTTACTGCTGTCAGTAGGCTTGTAATATATTTAGCTTGAAGAGGTTAACAAGCATACCTTGGAGTGTTACTTTTATTTTCTGTTCTGTGACACTTAGCAAAATCCCATTATACAACTGTGTAGTATTATAATGTTAAAATGTTAATTTGTTCTGCATTCCGTTAAAATTGGATTTTTTTCTTGTGCATTGGCCCATGCGTTTTGTATAAAAACCTATAATTTAAACACTACACCATAGAAATGCCCTAAATTAGTAACCTTTTGCCTTTGCTACCTTAATTACATCTCATTATTTAGTACTTAAAGAGCAACCACTAGCTATTGGTTAAATATTTGCTAGCTAATTAGATTTACCATGTTAAAGAAAACAGTAGCACTTGCCTCTGTTCTAATTTGAATGGGGTTTCAGAGTTTTGAGAAAATTCCATGCTTTGCTAGAGGAAAAGTAATCTTTTTGCATTTTCCTTATTTTTTCATTTCTCCTTAATGAGCATTTCATTGTGCATTAGCTGTCTGTTACATTCCAGCAGGCAATTAAAAGTCTGTCTTAAAATAAGTATTTTCACAAAGACTGTTGTGTTTCAGTATGTTCTATGTCTTCTAGCTACATTTATTCCTTTTAGCTTTTATAGGCATCTGATACACTCAACTTCTTTTCTCTTGCTTTTGTGGAAACAAATATGAAGCAGATTACTTGTTGGCTACTAATAGCTATCTTTCAGATTTTTACCACCTTTTGGGAAGAAGGCTGTGTTGTTTGATCAGAATCACAAGGAATATGATTCATTGAAACATCTGTCAAATTGTCTTTTCTGAAAAATTTAAAGATCACTTCTTCTGTTTGTGTTTTTTTTTTTTTTAATTGTATGCGGAAATTATAAACTGCAGAAGTTCTGAACAGCTTGCAGGTTGATTTAATCTTCAGTACTTTATTCACATCTACTGGATTGTATTTTTGCATTTTGTTTTGCTTTATCTTTTGCTATTTTATACCTTGTATAAAGCGTATGAAGAGATTGTAGTTTATAGTTGCAATTAGTTAGAATTCCATGATGTGAAATTCCCTGCCATATGCAAACCTATCCTGTTTCATTTCCTCTTTTACTCTTTTTTTCTGAGATCCACAGTAGTGGAAGCTTGTCTACAACAGATTTGTCTATCTGACTTGATTCCTAACCTGTACTTAACTACTGCTCTCCTTATCTAGTTCTTAAATTGTTGCCTGCCCTGTCCATTTGCTTTTGGAAGCCCAGGGTCTCCAAAAAGTTCCTTCACACATTCTTCCCGTATGTTTTGTTACATTATGGGTTAAAAATTGCAGACTGGCATGGTTACAGTTTGAATTATAACTCTGTTTATGTTTATTGTTGTGATATCACTGACCTTTTATTTTTAACAAAGGCACCAGAGTCAAATGGAGACAAACACGTTGATACATGTCTTCATCTTGCTCATGTGTGTTTTCTTCCTGTGGGAAACCCATATATGGAACAGAAAAACATTTGGTAACTAGGGTATAAATTTGTTTTTATGGAAACCAGTTTTAATTTCTGAAATGTATTATATGAAACTTTTTTGGAGGGTAGTGGTGGGGGGAAATAACAGCAGTGCATTTACAGAGAAACCGGTCGGCCTGTCCAATTTTAAGCTAAGTACTTTAACCTTTGAAGTAGATAGTTTCTGTGAAAACTTTTCATGTTTTGTTTCCTATATCACTGTTTATACGTTCTATACCTGTAAGCTCTGAAAGCATTACTTCACTATTCATGTGGGGATTTGAGTGATTTGTTGATTATTGACTGTATTTATTCTTGGTTCTGAATTCAGCAAGGCAATCTGTAAAGGCAATGACTGCCTAAGAGACCCTGTTGTTCTTTGGGGAAAAAAAAATAAAGTCTGTGGAAGCCTTTCCCCGAGAAGAGTGTTTGAGATTTATGTGGATTACAAAGCATTAAGAAGGGTCATTCCTTAATTTTCTTTTGGAGCAAAAATGCCGAGGTACAATTTTAGCAGGTATTAGTAAAAATTGAAAAGTATGCTTTCTGTTCTGGGACTGATGCCAACATCTGTATTTGCAACTCCCAAGACAGGTCTAAGAGTGAAAGCTTTTCCTCATTGCCCTCGGAAGACTGCTAGAACAAGCCCGTGACATTTCTGTTCTGTTGCCTCTCTGTTATTTACTTCCCCTTCAAATTCTTTTTTTTTTTAAGTTTATGGTCAATGCAAAGGAGTTTACTCTCAGGGCGGAGGGGAAGGAAAGAAAAAAGTCATAACCCTTTGTTTTGATCACAGGTGTGTTTTTCTAATAGGAGGTCACATTTAATTTGTGTAGCATGTTTAGGTGATTCTGGAGCAGATCCTCAAACAGAATGAATTATCATGGGAGTTAATAGCTCTGACTGTTAACACAAGCTGAGGTTTGTTCTCTAGCCCAGGTAAGTGTCTTCATTTTTTAATGAAACAAATGGGATTGTAGATTTTAAAATTTCATAAAATACCCAGTAAATTGTAGAAATTTTTGGAAGAGATTCAAAGGCTTGTCTCATTTGCTGTGAATATTATAATAACCTATGTCATCTCTTAATTTTTTCATGTATTGATCAGGGATCAAATGGAGGGGGTTAGGTTTCTGTGCATATGTTGCGTTTTTAAAATAGTGTGTTTATCGGCTGAAGGATAGCTAAAATGATGCATGCAAGTCTGGACTCTTCCAATCTGTGTTTCAAGAGGCTTTTCAGTGCTGTACTGAGGCACTTAATTTGTTGTAGTTTTATTCTGAGCAGTAGGGAGCCCTCTTTAATCCTGTTCTATCTAGGACTGTTGCAGGTGCTCTAGCTTTGAAAATAGACCACTTTATTAGGCCAACTAAATATGGATTTAAATGTCTAAATTCTGGTTTGAAAAATGCATGTGCTTCAAAAGGGGACATTTTTACAAGAAATAAGGTTCCTGGATTTTTGCCCCTCTTTTGTTAACTTTTGCATTGCGTACAGAACAATGTTGCTTTCAGTTGAAAAATGGATTGTTCCAGCAGAGTGCAGCAAAAGACAAATATTGTAAATATGTTTAGCTTTCCCAACAGTAGTTGGTACATCGTTAAAAAGGAAGAACTTAGATAAGGAGCTCGTAATTCATAAAATACCAAATAAATTATGGAGGAACTGTGTAAGATTGCAGTTTAGTTAAGTCCTTTCTGCAGGTTTTTCCTTCTGCGACTCTGAGACATCAGTAGAACTTACTAGGAATATAATCGTTGAAAAAGTGTTAATGTATCATGAATAAGTGAAGTCTAAGATCTCTCAAGCATTCCTGGTAAATAGAAGCAGAATTTTCAATCGTAGGTAGCTAAATGCTACTGGTAAGTAATTTATCTGAGGCTGGACTGCAAGCTGGTGGAAGAGTTGAGATTACAATTCAGGATTTTTCCCTTCTTCCCCATACTTAAGCTATTAGGCTCCCCTGCCTTTTATAATCTTAGCTAATAATGGTTTGGGTGGTTTTTTTCCCTGCTTGATTGCTTAGAAGTTAACAAGCCTTATTTTTTTGGCCTTGGTTTCACCATAACATGCAAAAATTTTCTTTAGCCTTTTGAAACCTTACTTTAAATGACAACATTAAGAAAAGATTATATAGTTACCTTGACCTCCCAAAATATGAGTAAAAGTAGTGTGCAAATACTGTTTTCTGGATAATGTATACAATTTGAGTCAGTCTTCTAGTTTAATCTTGGGGAAAATTCCTTATGCAAAAGGATTCTTGCATGTTCCTTATATGTCTGCATGTTTAAACTTTAAGGTATTTTTCTTCCTATAGACATAGCTTTGCTGGATATTAGCTAGCAGTATAAAAGAATAGTGAAGAGACTACCTAGAAGTATAGGGTTTTTTATAACACTAAACCCAGTAGTAGTTTTCAGAAGCTGCAAAGAGGAAATTTCCTCTTAAAACATGTTAATGAGTGTAAGAAAGAGCTACATATTTAGCTAAGAAAAAAGTAAATATATGTATATTCAGAGAATGAAAATTAAAATGGATTTGTAAAATATTTCTTAATAAATCTCAAAGGAATGTGGTTTGCCTTAACTCATCTGTTAAAATTTGTATAATTTGAATCAAGCCATACATTTTTACTAATAGTTGCTAGTGTTGTTCCCATGTCAGAATCTGGATTTAGAGCCCTAAGCAGGCTTATGTTTTCACTGTTTGGGTTGCAGCCTGATCCCCTGGTCCTCCTGATCCTGGGTTTCAAAATGCCTTTTACTGCCAAAGTTAAAGTGGGAAATGTTCCCAGACGAGTTCATTCTCAGCTCGTTAATCAACATGAACAGGTCAAATGAGAGACTGAGGATGAGTGAGTCTGGGATCCCCATCCAGTCGTTTGTAGGCACTGGAGGCCCATCTTCCCAACAGGATGTCCTCCCGTCCTTCAGTGGGTCCCCTTCCCCTCTTGGCATGAACGGCCCTTCCTTGATACCTTTGCCCAGTAGAAGTACAGGGTTATTACTTGTTGCACTAGTCACTGCCTCTTCCTCCTCCTCTTCCTCACAGGTCAGACGTGGACAGTTCCCCAGGGCACAGTGAGAGAAGTAACCTGTGGAGAAACTAATGGTGCTGTGCTGAAGGGGTAGGCATGTTTGTTTGGAGAGAAATCAGAGCAGGCTTTTACGAGGCTATCCCAGCATTGCAATCTGCTGCAACGAACAGTCCCGGAACAGTCCCGCCATTTTCCCACATCCTCTGTCTCTAGCAGCTGGTAGTAACAGCCTCTGATATATGCTGAATGATTTTCTTCTGCTGTGACCTTGAATATCTCAGATAGTAGTAACAGAAAGTTTCTGTTTAAGCTGGAAATGCCTGGGTTTGGTTCTAATCAGGATCTTTAATGCAGTGTGAAGTAACTCTAAATTTCTGGAGGACTTGTAGACTCCAATTAAGCTCAAGGCACCCAGTGTATTGGATGCTGAGCAAGCACAGAATAAAGTTTTTCTTCTTGTTTTCTGAAGATCTTGCCATTTCAGTACACCGTATCCTAACCAAGTTTTGAGTTTAACAAATCTAACATCCTTGAGTAAGGATGAAGGTCAGAGTGATAAGAACATGGATGTGTTTAGGAAAGCCATTACACCGTAAGACGATTCTGGGTCCATTTATTGGCTTTTCTAATACTGTTTTTTGTTTGAATTTTTGGATCTGTCTCAGTCTGTAGTCTGAAGGGAATTAGTTACTGACCTTTCCCATACCAGAAAATCGTAACAGAGCAAGAACGGTGTGAAGCTCATCTAGTGTTTTTCTTGCCTCAGCTTTGTAAAGACTTTATTTACAAGAAGACAAAGGGGAATACATTTAAGAATCACACACTAATGAGCAAATGTGATTGTTGGAACAGTCATTATTCTTGTGAAAGTGATCCTTAATTTTACAGAGCACATTGTTAGTCTTGGTAAACTAAAGAAAAAGTGGTCAACAAATACAGGCCACAGGGATCATGAAGACAAGTTTAAAATTCTCTCTGAATAGTGTGGGACATGTGGCAATAACTACTTTTAGGGCTGCCCTACAGTATTTATTATCTTAACATTTCTTTTGTGGTAGCACAGTGTGGCCACACTAGAGTTGGAACCCTTCTCTGCAGGCAGTCCAAACTAAAAATACCAATCATTGCCTCAAATATTCTACAATCTAATACAGTATTTCTCTGTCCCTTTTAACATAACTGATACCTTCACACTGATTGAATTTATTTTATTTTATTTTTAATTTTCCCCTGCTTTTTGGAAGTTGGAAACAAGGAAAGATAGACAGTAAAGTGCTTAGAATTTAGACAAACAGTATCTCGCTGTTTTACAGAAGCATTGCTTTAATGCTATAAAAATGGATATTTTAAATTGGCACTGACAGCAATCAGAAGCCAGCCTCTGATTTTGCCTTCTGGCAGGCTCAGCTGTATGCCTGCCAGCTGAGTGGGATTTCTGTGTAGGTAGGTTTTATTTGTATTTTGAGTTGCTGGTTGCTTCTTGATTTCTGCTAGGAATAGTAGATCTGTAATCACAATTTGAAAAACATGCAGAGTTTACAGATGGCCAAGATAGAGGTGTGTCATTGCAAAGATTTAATAGTAATAATAAATAAACCTGAAGACGGTCACAAAAGCCTTTTGGATTGAGGAGACTTGTGATGATGATTATGCCATGATAATTATCATGATGGGAGTCAGTAGGTTGGTCCTGAAATTAATATATGAAGAAGTCATTAGTCTTTGAGAGCCACTTTGTGTAAGTAATAGAATGAAGGTTTAAGAAAATCAGCAAGTGGGAAGAATTAGTGGCTACAAAGAGCACACTCACTGTTGGAGTTTTTTTGAGATGAGGAAAAGAGAAAGTGGAGTGATAAGTTGAAAAGAATATGATGTGCCCATTTTTGTTTGATTCAATGATGATACAAACTATACGCCCTTGGACTGACTATAGCACATGAACCACACGCAGAGCAAGAAGAGAGATTCAGGGCCCTGGAATACAGAGCTGTCTTTGTTATCATGATACAAGACCCTTTGCAGCCTTCGTTTTTACTTTTCCAGGCACTGCAACTAGTAGGGGGTATTTGTGATCTGTGCAGAGTTTGACCGTTCATGGAGGTTGTGGGGCAGTAGGGAAGGGAGATCTGAGCCTTGGATGGATTTGTGAAGCCTGGAAGAGAGGTAGGTGCAGACTGTTCTGAAGTAAGCTACTGTGTAGGAAAGCACTCTCTACATGTAGTTCTCAGTGCTAGTGAGGCTAAGGAGGAGTCATAGAATCACAGGATGGTTAGAGTTGAAAGGGACCTTAAAGATCATCTAGTTCCAACACCCCCCCCCCCCCGCCATGGGCAGGGACACCTCCCACTAGACCATGTTGCTCAAAGCCCCGTCCAACCTGGCCTTGAACACTTCCAGGGGTGGGGCCTTCACAACAGGATCAACAGGAAGGTCGATCTTAGCTCAAGGGAGGTACATGTCTGTAAATGGCTGTTGATATTGGGTAGAGAAAATAAGAATTTAGGAAAACGGGATGCTAGAGGAATGTGGTAGAGGTTGTACTTGGAAGAAAAAATGGCTAAGATGACACACTGAAGAGAGGAAGAGAATCTGGAACTTTCAGACAAAATGAAACGCATTATTTTTACGCATACTACTTTGCCTTAGTTTTTAAATCCAAATAATTGATTTATAGAGGCCTAGAAATGATTTAAAACAGGAGTGGGCATTTTGATTTTGCATGTCCTGATTGGGAGGGGAAGGAGGCTGGAGGGGAAGAAAACCCAGAAAGTACAGAAGCTGGTCATGCTTCAAAGCAATAATAAATATCTGGTAAAGATAAAGCAACATTTATGCTGCTTTTACACTTTTGTCACAGTTGATTCTTTTCATCTGGTAAAGATAATAAATGAATAATCATAAAATATTTGTGTTTGAAAGTTCTTCCTTGGTTTTCATGAAGAGTATTTATTTTCCATCAGTCCATTACAGTGTAACATTGATTGGTGCATGTAATGTATTATTCATACTGTTCTAGTTTCATCCCATTAGCAATGCCAACATTATGCTGAATTCTGCAGTGGTAATCTTGTGTGTAGAGTCTTTGTACAGCGACTTGTGCTGAGGTTCAGATCCTGTTTCACATTTAGTGACAAGACAGAGCGAACAACAGCACCTTATTGATACTACTCAGACCTTGTTCCCCTTCCTCCCCCGAATGCAGTGAGAATCGTAAATGTACTGTAGACCTATAAACCAAATTGTGGAAGGCAGAACGTGTATCAGAACTGGTTTATTTTTAGTTCCTGTATTATATCTTTGTTTTCCTGATAGCTAATGCCTTTAGAACAGCCAAATAACTAAATCCGTCACATTAAAAAAATAACAAGAACAGAATTAAAAACAGCCTTCAGGTAAAATAGTCTGGCATTTTGGTCCACATATATGATCCTATGGGTATACTTTTGATCGTGTAAATTGTTGTGTGTAGAACTTAGCTAAATGTGTGCTAAAGCCAACTACTCAGAATGGTTAAGTTTACTGAAGGTCTGCCTAATGCTAGTACAAAAAAAACCCAGCTTTTTCATTTGAATCTTTAATATTTGCTCCTTTAACATTTAGTACTGGAACTTTCTTCATGTGCAAAAGGCGCAGCCCAATGTCAATCAAATTCACTGATAATCTGTTCATTGACTGAATGTTTTGGTCCTGGCCTGGTTAGTGAATACTTAAGGTTTCATTTTTTTTTCTCTGGAAAAAAATGGACTTCTCCATTCAGTATTCTGAGAAACCAGGCCATAAAAAATTGAAATCTCTAGACAGATGAATGAAGATTAATTTGAAAAATATCTTAGTTTCTAAATACTTAACACGGGGAAATACAAGGAAATAAAATTGAAAGTTTGAAGAATGTTTTTTTTCAAATGTTTTCATTTTTTAAAACAGCTGTGTAAACAATGAATCAATCTCTTCCTGGCATGAATACTTAAAAAAAAAAAAAAATCTCATGCTTTAAGGTGGATGTGTCATGAAGGAGAAATGGCTGGCATCTGTGAAACCATATTTCTTTGGATTTTTATCTTTGGAGACAGGGAGAGCCTGAGCAAAGTTGGGAGAGCTGTCTGAGAACTGGGAAGCTCACAGATCAACCAGACGGTTCTGAAAAAATGAGATGACGGGTGGCAAAGAGTCTCAAGATTTTAAGGGATAAATAAGGTAGAATGAGGGAGACAGACAGCCTGAGGTATAAAAGTAATAGATTCAATAGTCAAGGAAGTGTATACCAAAGGAATAGAGAACAAAAGTTTAAAAGAAAATCAATGATCATGAGGGAGGGTGACTATTTTTGGTTTTCAGTGTGTTCCAAGAGGCATGGTTGTACTTCGGTCTTTATTGGGGTTGGGGAAAAGATTTGCTCAGCCTTTGTTTAACAGGGTCTGGATGTTTTGAAAGGTACTTGTATATACGCAGATTTTTATTTCTGTTCCTCTGACAAGGAAATGTGCTTGCTGGATCTTATGCCAATAAAACACCGACCTTTCAGAGCTTAAATAAAAATGAGTTAGAGAAAACTCAGTTATTTGCAACAGTGTTACCATGTCTTCATTGTAGTAAAATTTTATCTATGAGGTAGTGAGTAGATTTTAGTATAGAAAATGTTGGGTAAGTTACTGTTTTCACTGAGCGCTTGTATATTCAGGTTTTCTTTGGTTTTACATTAGTTTTTACAGAATAGACTTTGATTCATTGCCGAACATGTTTATGTCAGTTTTTCAGAAACATGATTGTGTGTTGCAGACTGAGTGCTTAAAATATTTCATCTTCATTAATTGCAGCATGCAGATATATAATGTCAGGCAATTATACCAATTTATTTTTAAAGAGTTGATCGAAATCCTAATTAAAATGATATAGGATGAACCTCTTTGCTTGCAAAAACCAGGGAAGAGGCTTTAACCAAGCGGTCCAAACATCAGTGAAACCCCTCCCCAGTGTATTTCCTCCCCCCTTTACCTGATGATATCCAGCATATGAGGAAAACAAAATTTTTTACAATATCTTGTGTGGTGTTTGACCTTCATAAGAGTAGTTACATCTGAATGCATTCCAGTGAATGGGACAGAGTTATGGGGAAAGAATTTAATCTGGCCAGGGTAGCATATGCCATAGCCAAACAGCTCAGTGGATTAGAAGATATTTCATCTCACTGGCTGTCCTGGTTTGCAGTTTGTATTCTTTATTTTCTGGCCTTGAATTTTGCATTCTCTACTTCATTTGGGTCCAGCTTTGACTGGAGGGTCCTACCCAGAATCTTTTCATCCTTAATAGGAATTAAGGAAGGTTGGGACCTGTTATCACACTTCCTAGGGCAGTGCTTTAACCCAGGTGTAAAGTGTCCTGTGTAAAGATGTGCAGCTTCCATTAGATGCCTTCCTGGATTTGGCTTTCTGAGTCTTTAGTGGGTAGCAGAAGCTACTGTAGAACCCAAGCTACCGTGAGCATACCAGCTTGTGTCAAAAGCCAGCAGCAGGATAAGAGGGTGTAGGAACGAGGTATTGTTTTACAGTAGAAGCTGTTGGTAAGTTATTGTCGCAGTAGGAAAGGCACTGAGACTCTGTAAGGTGTCAGTCACAATGCTGTTTATTGGAGCCAATACTGTAAGCAGCATAGATAATCTTACATCCCTTTAGATGCTAGGAACCCCAGGAGGTGTAGCATCAAATGCACTTCCAACCCATCTGCAGTATACTGGGCAGACACCATCAGTAGAAGATATTCTTCCTTTTGGTCATTCAAGATATTAAAGGGTTTTCTTGGAAAACAAGGAAACAACTCTTATCTTTTCTACAGTCAAAAAGGAACAATGTTCTCGGGAGACTTTCTTGCTGCACTTTCAGGTAAAGGCAAGGGACATGCAAGTGGTGTAATTGCTGGTATGGAGGTGTAGCTGCCTTACAGGGTCCTCCATTACAGTAGGTTAGTTCCATCTGTCCTCTGGCCGAGGGATTTGTGCAGCACAACACAGGCCTGAAGGCCACGCTGGGCTTGCAGCTCAGTAGTGGCCTGGGCCTGGGTGGGTTAACTGTTGTGTGGATCACAAACTCCTCGGTGCACCATGGTCTTCAGTCAGGATCACTACAGCTGTAAAATTTGAATGAAGTACAGTAAATTAGATGTTCTATAGGTACTACTCAACTCAGTGAAAATTGGTGTTTGGTTTCAAAGAAGTTTTATATAATTAGTATATTCATCACAACAGCATTATTCTAGATATAAATTACTTTAAAACACAGCAGGTGATAAAATATTAATTATTCCCAGCTCCAGGAAGGTAAAATCTTATTAATGTGACACAAACTGATTCCGTTACAAACCTTACCGATATCTTTTAGCATATACCAAATACCAACAAGGGAATTTACCAGCTAGTATATAATTCTGGGTTCATTCTATAAACAGTTTCTCTTTTTTTTCCAAGTTTAATACACTTAGGGCGAAATTTTTCTTGCATACTTCAAAGTGATAACACAGCAGCTGAAAACAAAGAAGTAGGTCCAGCAGGGAGTTTCTGTCACTTAGATGTTTAGGATTTATATGTCACGTGTAATTAGTTGCATTGTGGGCAATGTGATCCAGTGAATATATTATGAGATCTGGTACTGGAAGATCTGGATATCTTTTCAGCTTTACTACGACAGCTTATACAATCTCAAGTTGCTACATATTAGTGTGTAAATGGTACTAACATGTGCATTAAAAATGCAATGTAAGTGGTAAATGCTATTTGCAAATGATAGTGTAACAAGAGGACGTACTTCTTAAGACATTGAGTCTCAATCTTTCTTTAATGATAAATGAAGAATTTTTGTCATCTAAGGAAATTCTTTCCCCATCTACCTTTCTTTTCTTTTCTCAGTTTTTCAACTGTGTATTCCTATTAAAACATTATTTTTATGTAATTTTTGAGAACTGTACTCCATATTAATGTTTGAAATACTATCTTTAAGTGCCTTTTTATTGCTCTGATAGATTTGTTGGAGTTGATAATTCTCTGTGAGATCTTTGTCTGGATGTTTTATTTTGTAATTTCTCTTGAAGCAAAACCCAGCCATCTCACCGATAATTAAAAAAAGGTGGAAACCCCCCCAGCAACAGGAACAAATACTGTTTTGGCATCGAAATTTGGCTGTGTATTTTAGCATGTTTCAACAGGCATATTTTTACCAGGTTGACTTGCTAAATTTTGATCCTTACCCATTTCAGGTCAAAGTGATTCGAATCAGAGGCGTGTGCCTGTGTATAACATTAGGAAAAATAACAGATCAGCAGATTAATCTGTGAAATTCATCCTCTAAATGCAAAAACTTGATTGACAGTATTACATCATTTTGCTCGTAGGAGGCTCTCCTCAGTGTTGAGGATTCCTTCAAATGTAACTTAAGATCCACATGTGACACCTGTTTCAGCATCCATTTTGTTCAGCTGGTTGATTGTAATGGTGAAGTTGTAAACCTGTAACCGTAAGACAGTGGAATTCTCGGTATCTTCACGAATTTCATGTTACAAGCTTGTGGGATGTTTAAGTAGTAGTAGGAAGACAGATGAAGAAAGATGTTCAATTAAACAGAAGTATCGGTTTTCCAATGTGGCAATCAATATTTCCACTCAGGTGCAAAAAAAGTCTTTGTGAGGATTATTAGTAAATTATGAGGAAGTAGTAGAGCCCTGCTAGAAGAATTGAACTAAGGTGGCCCCTGAAGAGATTTGGGACTACTTGAGCTTTGCTGAGGGCTTGTTATGGTTTATGTTTCTGTGCTTGGTTGTTTTTTTTTTTAACTTGAAGCGAAAGGCAAGTATACTGAGACTATGCTATAGAGCCTTATGGGTGAAATAGTAGGAGAAACTGTAGTCCACAATCACTGTTTTTAAAGCTATTGCTACTACCATATTGGATGTTTTGTTCCAGCTCGAGGTTATTGTTATATTGAAAGCATACTTAAGGATAGTTTTCAGTGGTTTCATAGCACAGGTTGTCATCTGAAAAAGAATAGTTATTAAAATATTTTGAGCCTGAATTGAGAGTAATTTTATTACTTTCATTGTATTTTCTTCTCCAGTTTTATTCTAATTCAGCATCTTTTAACACCTACAAACCTAGATGTCCAGGAGCCACTTCTTTCTGGCATCCTGAATGTCTACTGCAGATATTTTTCTTTCCTTTTTCTTGCTCTTACCTTTTGTGCTTTCTTTTCTTCTGCCACATTTAATTAGTCTTTTGAGTTTTTTTTTATGTTTGCCCTACACAAATAGCGTTAGTCATTATTCTGGAGTTCATTATGTCTCTTCTCTGGAGCTATTTAGCTTTTTTTTTTTTTGACAAAGTGTTTTTTCATTGGAAAACACTGGGTCACTAAAATTAGCCTGATAACTAGCGTTAGCCCATTCCCTGGTTTTCAGAATTATTTGTAGTTGCCAGAATGTTCTATTCAAACATTTTCTGTATGAAGCATATGTAAAGATTTCTGATTTGTGTTGAAATTTAAATTGATTTGCATTTCCTAAATCTAAAGGAGAAAATTGGAAAGGTAACAGTTTGAAATTAAGCTGAATGAATATTTTACTTGAATTATTATTTTCCGCTTTTTGTATTTTTACTCTTTAAATCATTTTATATTGTCCATACTGAGAGCATGACTATTTCAAATCTCAAACTCCACAAAATTAAATGGCTTGAAAATGGAACAGTTTTGAAAATTCTACTAGAAAGTTTTAATAATATGTGTTTGCATTGAGATTTTAAATTGCCAGATATTCTGCAAAATCAAAATGTTAAAATCTACACTTTTCCATTGATTATATTTTTCAAGCTGTTGCGTAGGTATGCTTTTATATTCATTAGAGATACAGAAACTATGTAACAAATAATTACTTGCATTAGAAAGAAGTCTGAATCCTTGTTCCCAATCCACTGTTCTCAACATAGCATTCCCTTCCCAGCTAAATTCTAAAGGGAATCCAGATGTTTATTTAAATATTCATAACACAACTGTAGTTAGAGCTGGGAGGATCATAGATACCTGTGTTCATTTCACACTACATTCATCTTGTAGTTAAAAATGTCGTATTCATAGCAGTGCTAGAAGATGAGCTCTTTGACAGGAAAATGCATTTTTTTTTCGCCCCCTCTACAAGTAAGGCTTTATGGAAAGGAGGCAGTAGAGCTGTCTCGGAAAATGTAATGTATTGAGTATTGACCCCAGCTTCACAGAAGCAGCTTTGTGTACTGTATTTAAATATTGTATTCTTAAAGAATTCTGAATTTATTTGCACTTGCCTTACCACTGGACACATCTAGAAAAGGCATAAAACATTTTAAGGAGCCAGTTGCAGCTTTGCAATTAAGGTGGAGCCGAGTTACACATTTAAGATGGGGATTTTATTTCATTGTTTGTGGAAAAGACAGAGTTTACCATCCTGTTCTACAGTCAGTAAAGCGAGGAGAAAAAAAATGGAGACCCACCAAATCTTTATTAATTTGTAAACCATCTGAAAAAGACCATTTATTTGGCAGTGTTTGATGACAAACTTTCCTAAGAATTATGATCAAAATCTTAAATTTTAAACATATGTTACCTGATAAAAATGATGAGATCTCAATCTGTGTAAAATGTTTACATCAAGACTGCGTTATCCCTTCAGATATTTGGCCATGACAGTATAAATGGTTAAAGAGATAGAAAGTGGTGTATTGGACATACATTATTTCTGGAGTACAAGGGAATGTGTGCAGTGAAAGGAAATTTATGCAGGGGAGCATGAAAGCCACCAGGCAGGGAATTCGGGGTATGTGTATAGAAAGTCATGGGAAGATGCAAGCAGCAGTGGGAATCTGTAAGGTGAAAGGGAGGAGAGGAATGTGTTTTCTAGCTATTCTGAGGAAATAAAGCATCTGGAAACCTTTCCAGACTGGTACTGCATGCTTCTGCTCTTCTTCTTATTACTGAAAATGAGTCAAAGTCCTAGTGAATCAGGCCTTAAAAGCTTTAAAGGAAAAGCAAAAGTAGGGAAGTATGATTGATAATACTAAAATATGAAATAACTTGTAGTTGGCAAAGATTGTGTAGATTATTCTATCAAATAACTAAAGTTCTGACACCACTCTATTCTACACTTATTTAGAGGTGTACTCCTATATATGTCACTACAGATTTTAATAAATTATGTATGAAGAATCTAAAATGGGAATGTTTAGCCTATGAGAGAATGAGCATTAGATGAAAGTAACAAGCAAGTGGGCATGGTTCTTATGGGAAAGTTGGAACATCTTCCATGGAAGATTAGGTACAAATGATGCTTTTTTTCAGATGTTTTCTTCCATCCTTACTCATACATTCCTTTTCCAATATGCTGTCTATCTAGGTATCTCTATTAGCAGTTGTGACTTTTCCACCCAGATTCAGATGATGATGAATGACAATAAAACATATTTGCACTCTCAGCTCATAGCAGTGGCTTTTTAAAAACACTGCAGTAATGCAGTTACAAGTATAAGTTGCTTTCTGTGCGTCCAGCTTTATTTGGAAGGCAAGAAATTAATTCTCGTAGGTAAGCAGTATGTACCATTATTTCCTGAAAGATCAAGACACATATTTGAAAATACTGTTTTTTTTATTCCTTTCAAACCACTGGGAAAATATTCGAACGTACGTGGTGTTTGCTAGTTTGAGTTTACCGCAGTGAATGATACACGCAGGAAGACTGAACTGTGAGGGAACAGAAATTAAAGCTTGAAGTGCCATGTCAGGAATAGGATTCATGGGCCCAAAAGAAGTTTGGTCCCGTCAGGTGACCCCATCGGAGAACTGGCCCTTGGGACAAAGCACACCCAGAAGGCTGTGCAGCTCAGCAGCTGCAGCGCTACATTTTGTAAGATTCGAAGCTTACTTTCTTGTTTCCTGCTGTGAACAATGATAATGGGAAGTACTGGTCAGTAGGGATAAATATTAAATCAGTGTTTGGGCCTCCTGCCATGTTTTCTGATGCTTGGGCCATCTTATATATAAACCCAGGAGAGCTGAGTAATTATTAGAAGAAAGTGTAATTAATTTATAGAGTTCTAGTTATTTTGCTGAGTACTGTCATTGGAAGTACAATGAAGCCTTTAAGTAACGTCCAGTCACTGTATAAAGCTGTCTTGTGGCTGCTAAACTTTCACATTATACTGAAGTTGGATATAAACACTCCTTTTATAACTTGTGTGTCACTGAAGTACGCAGATGTCTTGGCTCTGAAAGCACGTTTATGAAACGAGTGCAGCACTGGAGTTATGCCAGGATTGAGACTCAGTAGTTTGAGGAGGAGTCCTAATACCTCTCAGGATGGGAGGTCAGCTGAATAAGTGGGCCTCCCTTGTTCTGGCAGCAGAATACTAGTCCTGAGAGAGCGTGCTCTATGCATATTAGTTGCATTATGCTACAGTTCACTTCTGAAAAATCTGTCTTATAACACGGCTTTGGTCCTTGTTGAAAAGGGCCAATTCTGTTTAGTGTAGGCGGTATGCCCTGTTAAATAGGGAAGTTAGAAAGAAAAAAAAAAACCCACAGAATTGTATTATTTTTGACTTAATTTCACAACAATTTTGTGCAAGTGCATAGGAAATACATAGATTCCTCATGCTTATTTTATATAGCTGATGTGTGGATGTATCTAGTATGTGATATATAGTGTGTGCAAATATATATTTGTGTGTGTGTGTATTTGTATGTATATAAAACACAGAGGTTGTAAAGATAACTGTAGAATACCTCTAGCTGCATAAATGCAGTTTGATTTCTAGAATGTTTCAGATGCTTTACATGTGAATGAGGTATTCATAATAAAACAGGTGGGACAGCCATGTCTCCCTGGCTGGATGTAGACATGGCTGTACATCATCCAAGTTGGATATTATACTTTCTTTTGTTTAGACCTAATATGTTATATAATTTGGCCGAAATGTGGTGGAGTTCTTTTTTGGATAAATTACAGTGTAGTTTTGATCTGTCATTTGAGACTGAGGTGTGAGATTTTATTCTAGTTATTTA
This sequence comes from Ibidorhyncha struthersii, assembly GCA_013398815.1. Classification (NCBI taxonomy): domain Eukaryota; kingdom Metazoa; phylum Chordata; class Aves; order Charadriiformes; family Charadriidae; genus Ibidorhyncha; species Ibidorhyncha struthersii. Next base: position 788,241 of record VZSZ01012185.1, on the reverse strand, counting down.
GCACATGAGGAATTGATGGCAAAGAGTTGAGCCCAGAGCTGAAGCACTTGTTTTTCAACACTGAGCCACTTTCTTCATCTAGTAATAATGATGAGATGTGAGCTAAAATTAAGTTTGCAATCATATTTACATTTCAACATTTCATCTATTAGACAAGGTCCTTGGCTCTGCAACAATACTGTCTCAGTATCAGAAATGATCCTATGAGAATTCTGGTTTCGGTAGGGTATGTCTACAATTTGATACAGGCAGATACGAGTTAATTCTGGCCTTGCTGCAATTCTGAAGTTGTGGTGTGAAGTGCAGTGCTGAAGCTTACTGGGTTAGCACAATGCTAAAAACACCTCAGTAAAATTTCTGGGCTAGAGCTGACTTGCACCTGACTGACCAGTTCATGTAGTGGCTATAGAAACTTGTGCCGTCTGTACTTACCTTCTTAGATTTGTTTTTTTAGATGCTTCTTGGAGGATATAGAAATACCAGTTACTCAGGAGATCCCTGTAAAAGGCCATGCTTGAGTGCCTCTGAGACTAGATAGATTTGGACTCGCTGCACGGTTCCTGTAAAAGTGGCTCAGTTCACTTCTGCTGCAAGACAGCATAATGCACCAACTGCACAAAGCTCAGGCACGTTGGAGAACGGGACCCCTGATTTCCTTTGCATTACTCCAAAGTATTAGTGCTCTCTTTCAAATCCATAATGTAAGTTGCTTACAGAATTCTTATGTTCAAACATACAGATCTTGTATAATTATGTACTCAAGCATACAGATGATGTGTGAAATTACTTTTAGATACTGGGTTTTGGTGGAAAAAAGTTACTGTTGGCTTTTTTGATTTGCTATGTTTTATGAAAAAATTGGTTAAGGTATTTGTGCTAGTTACTATCACAGAGTAAGAGAAAATGTTTTGTTCTAAACCCTTTTTGTGCAATGTCCATGTCAGGAATACTTAAAGTAATTCTTCGGTAGAGATAGCAAAATTATTATATCTCCTGGCTATTGTAATACTCTGCAGTTAAGCTGTACAAATAAAGGATCTAGTCATGTCCCTCCAAGTCATTAATCTAAAATGCAAATATGTGTTTTACCTTTTTGCAAGTAACTTTTGCCTAATGAACAGCATAATACGTTAGCAGAAAAAAAAAATCTAGAGGGAAATGCTACATATGGAGTGGCATGGAAATGATTAACGTTAGTCAAGAGAGTCTTTCATTTTAATATTTAGTCCTTTGATGGTGACTCATTTCCAGCAAAACAGAACAATGCTTTCATTTTTTATAAAAGGCTTATTTTATGTGTATATGTACACACAGTCACTGTTTATACATTGCACTATCCTGTTGGTGTATTTTTCTTTGCAAAAGCAGAACACCATTGAATTGTTTTCAGATTTTGATTTGCTGTAATGCTGAGATCCTTCTCTGCAGTTCTGCTACACAACCCTAGACGTACCCTCCCCTATCTTATACTGTTAATTATTTCTGCCTAAATGAAATACTTAATTTTCTGTGCTTCTGTTGCATAGTAAACTTTTTAAACCTTCAGTTTTTCAGAATTATTTGAAAGTTTCATCCTTTTCTTAGTTATGCCCTCATGATGTGGTGTTGTGTGTTGCTGTCTGGTTATATTTTTGATTCTATGCTGTGACTAACGAAAATGTGAAATGCGGCATTCAGGGCAGACCCATTTAGTTTCCTACTGGATCCTCTCTTACGCAGTTTACTGACAATCTCTGAGGACACTTCCAAATGGCATTTACATTTCATTCCCCAAGTGGTACATTCCTGAAGATTCCCTAATTCCCATAGTTTCTGAAAGTGCAGTTATTGTTATTGGTTAGAGCTACCAAAACAAAATTAAGTGCAAGTGATTTCCCCCCTTTTTTAATGGGATTAAGTAGCTACCAGAAAACAGGGTGAAATGTTTTCCCTAATATTCAGGTCAGAGCTGCAAGAGGGAAACGATATTGTTCGAATGCTCAGTGATGGATTTAAGTTAATGGTTTTCAGCTGTTAAGCAGGTCTTACAAAGAAAAGCCTACATCCTTGCTATAGCACTCAATTTTAAAAGAGGGTGGTGGTAGACATCTGTGTCGAGATTAAGGATAAAGATGAGTGAGCTTCGTCAGATAAGGTAAGAACTCAGTGAAAAACCTTTAGCCTCTAATTTAAATTTCAAATAACAAACTTCTTCTGAAATGAAAGATCCTCCATTATTTTAACTTTTGATTTATGATGCTGAGGTAGTCTAAGAAGAACTAATGCATAGTGCGTGGATATGTGCTGCAATGGTACCTATACTGGCATTAAAAATTGCCACTCAGGCTGCCGTTTACATGCATTACTTCTGGTTTCATATATGATCAATCCTAATCTACGACAATGGAGAAGTCTTTAGTACACACACAGTTTTGAACTAAAGAATTATACTTTGCATTGAGATGTTTTAGAAGGTCTTGCATGATCAGATGAAAAGTCTCATTTGAGAGAGTGTTAACTTTCTGCTGAGGGGGCATAACTGAGAATTTAGTCACTTGAGGTAGACCTGCCATCTGTACCCAGAATAGGGAAGCTTTTCTTCCATAGGCATAATAATATTGTCCCAAAAAACTCCCCTGGCCTCGAAGTATTTTGGCTCAGTTTTTAAAGCTCGGATTTAGGCAGGTGGATCAGCCTTCAAATAAGTGAATGTCTAGATGTTAATTTGATTCAGCTAGACATCATATCTTTCGAAATTTACCCATCTTAAATCATAAGAGTTGAGATTAATTATCTGACTTTGAGTAAGCTGCAGCAGCGGTTGAACTTCTGTGTCAAGGTTTGTAGAGTGATGGGATAATCCCAGCTGCCTATGTGACTCTAATGCATTGGTTATGTCAGTTTTCCAAGTAAACTGGTAATTGGCCATTCTCAGGAAATGACTATCTGAAATCGTGAGCAAGAACAGTATTACAGTAACCAGGACTTTGATATAGTTTTCATAAATGTATTTCTTATACTTACCTTTTCAAAAAGACAATGCAGGCAATAGGACCAACCAGTCATAGTCACCCTTACTGTATTTCGAAGTAAAAAACACGTAAATTTTTGAGTTTGTCTAGGGTGCAGAAGGGGAGGTGAAAAATGGGAATCCTTTGAAACTACTCATAATTCCATAAAAGTAAGTTTGATAACAGAAGCTTCCTTCTTTTGGTAGTCTCACAACTCAAGCAATAGTTGTTCGTTACAGGCTAAACATATAAGGTAAATATTTCCCTAATTTGACTATTATTATGAAATATTTTTCAAACGCACAGGGAACTGTCATGTATATGCTATTGAGAACACACTGTAATATGATTTCATCTTAATTCTTTTGATGATTGATTTTATCAAGTGCCTTTAAGAAATAGCCTTGCAATAGTTTTCTCAGGTTTAATTTTTTAAAAATTTCTATTTCCATTAATAAATAAAGACTAAATGGAAATGTTCGGTATAAACTATTAGATCAATGTAGTGTCTTAAAAGACACTAATATTGAGTGTGCAATCCTTATGTCAGTCTGACTTTGGTCTTGCATAAAACTTGAAATAAGCGTTAGGTAGCGTGCCTGGGATGGCAGAAACAGGTCAGGCAGACCGGTGGTAGGGAAGCTTACAGGCACAGAGCTGGCTTTGCTGCTTTGAAGTCTCTAATACTGGAGCAAGTGATGGAGGAAGTTAACCCCATTTTGGCTTACAAGGTATGCTTACTGTGTGTTAGCAGAAAGCAAACATGTCTAGTAACCAGGATGTGGTCCACTACAACTAAAATTATTATAATTTATAATGTCCCATCAGGTTTTATGGTGTTATTTCTTGCCACTGTTATCTACAGTTATTCAGCACAACCAAAAGAAGAGATGACCGATGGCAATAATAAAAATGAGAGTGTATGGTAGTAAATGTCAGATGGGTGAATGATTTTCTTATATTAAAAGTACCAGTCTTTACACTTTTAAATCTACATACTCTACTGTAGGTTCCTACACCTTATTTAGGTACCTAAAATGACAATGAACTTTCAGCTGTTTAGAGTATTTGTATCCTCTGAAATTATTGGAAGAGATTTAATGCATTTGAACATCAATCGTAGTACTTAAGTAGCCTACATACTACTGATTTAGGTTTCTGATTTTGCACGTGTGACTTTTAATGGTATTGCTCAAAGGAATACATACATTGTCATTTTACTTTTGTACTATTTCTTAGAGTTGATTAAAAAAATTCAGCAAAACCTACAAAGTATTAAACTCTGCAAAAAATTTGCATACCTGAATTTGGCAAAATTCTGTTGATGACAAAAGGCTTTTTTTTAGTCCTTTGAGTAATTTTCAGAGTAGAATGTTTACTCCACTGTGTGCTGACGTGTTTGTTTATCTTTTGGTATTTAAGGAAGTTCCTCTCTATATTTGTATGACATCATCAATGAATAAATGAGAAGTGCTGTACACTTTGAGTTAATAACTTGCCTCATTCATTCATAGGTTTCGAGGGTGTGTTTGTGTTAACTAGTGGCACCATTTCTTTAGGTGGAAAATCTGAAAGCTGTTTCTGTCTCTTTCCCCGTTTTCAGGCACTGTTTTAAACACCTTAGATAAGTAGTCAAACTGAAGGTTGCAATTAATTGTCCAAAACACGGGAATGGAATGCTGGTCTGGCATAACCCAAATGAGTTGCACTGAATTTGGCATGGAGCATAAAAGAAGGTGAAGTCACTTTTAATGACATGTCCCAGTTCGTAAACAGGTGTTTGCCCAAGGGGAACACACCAGTTACTTTGCAAGCATTATGGCACAGTGATTCACTGGAACATGTGAACATTTCTAACCCTTCCCTCTCCCAAAATACATTATGTCAATCCTTTTAGCAATTCATGTTCAGTGAGGTATTGCTTGCAGCAGTGAAAGAGATTGGATTCCAGAAATTGTGGCACTCTTTTTATCTATTAACCCATCTAATGAATGGTGTTTTAAAATTTGATTGGCAGCTTCTTTTCCTATCTTAATTAAAGTGCTCCTTCAGCCCCAGTGTCTTTGAAGGACAGAGCCTTTGTTAAAGATGTCAAGTTAGTCTTTTATTGTTTGTTTCCATGGGGAGCAGAGCTTGTTGACAAGTTAAGATAAAGGTACGGAATCAAGAATATACTTGTTAAAATACTCATTAAAAAGGTCTTAATAGTACTAGCTAGGACAAAGGGGAAAGCGTGCCCAGTGACATTATGTTTTTCTCCACCTGAGATGCAAAGAGCTTGTAACATTTCTACTAGGTCAAATTCTTTAGCTAAGATAAAGATTAAAAAAAAAGGTATTAAAGTTTGTTTTGAAAGCATGAAGGCAGCTAAATGCATAGAGAAAAGAATTCATTCAAAAGGTATTCAGTTTCTTTGGTAGTACAGGGGCAACCCTTGCTTAATTTCCATTGAAGGGAAAATATCCTCAAGTCAATGCTATAGAACAATAGCGTAGGCGTTAAGGGGAAAAAACGTTGATGAGAAAACAGTTGCTAAAGAGTCTGTTTATTAAAATATTTTGTTTTAAATTAAGTGAGGGTTAGAAACAAATTATTTTAAGGTCACCAATTGTGAGTTATTAGACTAATCTCTTGCAATTTGCATTTTAATATGCACCAGTAGAAATTGCTTTCTTGAACCATTTCAAGGCTTTATTGCATGTACATTTGACTTCAGAGGCCAAAGTGCACAATGCATTATTTGAAGTTCACTGACATTTCTCACGTGGATGTATTCCTGTTCATCACAACCAGGGGGCTGTAAAATTTGTTGGTTTGAGACAGAATTTTCACTGGCTTGAAGAAGACATAGAAACCCAATTAGAAACGATGAAGGTCATCTTGTGCTGTTAGGAATGTATTTGCCATTCACATTAACCTCATTGCTTGTAAAATTGTCCTTTATGATCACAACATTTTCTAAGGAATTGTACAGATTCTGACCTATTTGTAAAATAATTCTTTGCTGAACACTTAAATAAACTGATGAAGAGTTGTGCTTTAGTATAGCCTATAGTGATGTATGTTTTGTGCTTTACTTACAAAATATAATAAACCAGAGTAAAAAATTAGTCAGATTGGTGATTCAAATTAAAGACTAGTGAATTCTAAAGCAATTACAAATTGTGTTAGAATGAGAAAAAATTCAGGCTACAATGTTCCTAGCAATGATATGAAAAAAGTGGTGGGACTTTGTTGCTCTCGATTTTTCTATTAGTTCTTGAACTAAAACAACATATTACAGAAAAAGATTAAAGAGCCCAATTTATTTGTAAAATTGGGCATTTCGACATTCAAATAATTTAATGCGCTGCTAAGCAGTCAGAACAAAGTTGTGAAGAAAGTGGTGAAGACATTACAAAAACATGTGCTTTTCTTGCTGCCCACATAGAATATGGCATCATGGGTTGATGTATTAGCCTTCCAGTTGTGGGGATCTTATTCAGTTAATATGTGGAATGTATTTGTTTTGACAGGTATATTGGTGCCTATTGTCAGATCCCCAATTACTTGAACATCGATAAATGCAGTTGTAATGGGATATAAGGAAAAGTTCTTTACTTGTTTGATTCCTAAAAATGACTAGGAATAGGACCAGACAGAGAAGTCTCATGTTTTGTCTGGCAGTTTCTCAAATTAAATGCTAATTGCTTTCTTGAGAGAATAATTTTCAGCAGTGAAGATGTGTCCCTAAAAATATCCTTTTCTATATTATATATAGAATATACATATTTTCCATATATAGAGACAATACGTATATCCTCTCTCTCAAAATATCCTATTCTATAAATATCCTATCCAGTGTTCTCCCTAGCTGTGGAGAATAGAACCCAGGAATCCTTAGTGGCTGCATCCTGCAAATCTTAACTCCCATGGCAAATCCTAAGTAAAACTTGTGTCCCAGCCAATTTAGTCGGCCATAGATTATAAGCAAATTCTGACCCTTACTGAGAAGCAAACAACTGTTGAGCGATGCTGCGTTACTGTGGAACATAACTGCCTGCGTGCTTCCAGTTTACATGAAGCTTTTGTAATATAATCAGAAGTTTGAATAATGTAAAATACAGCTGAAAGTTTAATTACAGCCACCCAAGACCTTATTTGATAGTATAATCATCTTGTAGCAAATTGACAAGCACATGGGCATTATAGGCATAAATGCTATTGGTGCTTTCAAACACATTTCACAATGTGTTTACTTGCTAAAATATCTGTATACCTACTGAAATAGTTTTCTCATTGTATGAAATCTAAGAACACACTGATAATAAAATCTACATTTCTGTGTACGTAAACTGAACTCTTTTAAAAATGAGTTGTAAATTATTGGGTTAACTTAAAGCAAATAGGCTGATATTTTGCTCATTGAACTTGTGGCATCAGATGTTCTTGAAGCAGAGAGGAATGGAAGGAAATAGAAATTGTAATATTAACTATTTCGGTTGTCGTAATTACATTTGTGACACAGATTAAAGGAAAAAGCTCTAAGAATAAGTTTAATGCAGGTGTGGATTTTCTTTCCTGCAGAGGTATTTATGTGTCTCGAAGCAGCCTCAGTCAGATTGAGAGCAGAAGATAGGGACAAAAGATCACAGCACAATAGGAAAGAAACCTGCTTGATCCCCTGCCTCTTTAAGTTAATTAGTTAATAGTATATTTTTCCTCCAGCTTTCTTCTGATGGGTTTGAAATGTATGCATAAGGGTCAGTATGAGGGGGCTGTTCTGCACACAGGGATGTTAGAATATTGTATTTAAATCTCCAAGATTCTGAGAAGTTCCAGTTACCTGAGACTGGACACTTTTTTCCCATTAGAAGTGTTGCTTTATTGATTTTTTTTTTTTTTTTTTCCCTCCTGTGATTTTACATAGTAACTTTAAGAAGCAGAAATGTTGAATATATATTCTTCATTGATCTAAAGGGAAAAGCTGTGTTCCTATCAAATGATGTGATAGTTTCCAGTAGTCACTAAGGAGAAAATTAAACAATGCTATAAACCTTATAAGATCTTCAGCTGAGCTCATATGTAAGAATTTTAAAGGTTTGGGCAAACAATTCCCTGTACAACTGGGAAGTGACAAAGGGCAGTGCAGGAGAACTGGGTAAAGCTGATGTTCAAATGAATTAAAGGAAGAGTGAGGCAAGTGTAAAGTTGTTGGCCTGACATTAATGCTAGGTAAAATAATGGAATGGCTCAAATGGAATTGTGTTAGAAAGTTATATGGGAGTGTAATATAATCAATAACGATACAAATTTATTAAAAGATAGGAGATTTTATTTATATTCCTTCAATTATATGTTTAGTACAAATTATTCAAAAACTAATTTATGTTCAGGTTCCAGAAAACTCCTTATTGATTATATGCTATTGAATTCTATTATGCAGTGGTTAAGAAAAAAGCTGTATGTTCAGGATTCTGTTTTGTAACTACCATTGCTGTTAATTCTGCATAGTTTGCCTTCCATTTCTACTGTTTCTTATGGATATTATTTTGCAATATGACCACAAAAGGACAGGGAAGATTGCAGGTACCTGAAGATAGAGGAGAGGGGGCTAAAATTGCGCTGCTTTTCAAAGAGGTGTTAGATGGATTACAGATTCAGGTAATACCTTTTTGTAAAATCTCTTGGTATGTCATCTGTGAAACATCATCATCAAAGCTAAAAGAAAAGGGTATCTTGACATCCTATCGTACATAAGGTATACTCCTAACTCATCTACTATTAGAAGTGTTATCAAGTGACCAAAAAAAAAATCTTTGCAATATTTTCATAGATTGATAATAAAGAAATAAATTGAGAAATGGCTAGTTGAAACATGTTGAAAATTGGAAGATATTTGAAAAGAAAACAAGTGATTATGGAGGAGTAAACTGTTAAATGAAGCAGCAGATGAACTGAGAGAGGTACTGGCTGATACCACATGGAGAAAAACAGATAAGAGGAGCACTCACTAGAAAAGACTAAATGAAAGAGGGCAGTTTCCAATTAGCAGGGATAATTACTGCCAGAAGTACCCCCTTGCCATTTTGAAAGAGATTTTGTCCATCAGTACTCTGATAATAACTCTTGATAATGGTGGTGATCTTCAAATGCTGAAAATGCTAAATGTTAACTTTGGGGGAAAGATTTTTTTTCATTTAATATAGAGCTACTTTTTATCAAGAGAATTATTACCTTGGGGTAACTCTTTGATAAAGTTCAGGGTAGTTTCAGGTTTTCTTTTTCTGTTAATGAGTGATAGCAGTGTCCTCTTATGAGTGATAGCAGCTGAATATGTTTTATCCACACGCAGAAAACTGCCATTTAAGAATAGAATTGTATATTAAGAATTATACAGATTTATTATATTTATAGATTATATATAATTATGTGATTAAGAATTAGAATTATATATTGGAGGAAATATATTTTACTAGCTTGTTTACATTTTTCATTTGATTTCTCCTCATGTAAAATCTCAGTTACGCCGAAGTCAGAGACAAAACTTTCTTCTTTTTTTGACTTCAGGAAAATTTCTGGCTTTATTAATGTAGAGTCAATTCTATTTTTAATAATTGGTCAATATTTATTTTTTACAGATTTGCTCTAGAACAACTGTGGAGCAAAAATCCATATTTTTAGATTTCTTAAAAAAAAAAAAGAGTATGAAGTTTGACCTACATATACTGTATATAAGAAACTTACTTAAAATTAATTAATTTTACAGTGCTCAGGCCATACTAGAAAAGATGACTGCAGGATAGCATGATTTTTTGTTCCCAACTTGTGGTTCATTTTATCCTAATGTTCATCCCATCAGTGAGACTTTGCGAAGCAATAACTTTCTAATGAACATATAAGCCTTTTTCTGTATAACTCAACATGTAAGTAGCACTGTGACCCTCAGTTACCAGAGGCATGTGGGGTGTATTCTAAACTGTAGTTAGTTAGTTTTTAATACTTCTGTTTATTATAGTATAGATGCATATTGTAATTGAGTGTACAATGTACAGTATTCTATTTCAAAACTTGTTTGCTATGTAAATTCAGGGTACTGTTGCCCGTGATAAATCTTTAGGTTCAAACAGAGAATGACCTTTTTTACGGTATTCTAAAATACTTTGTCTCCACCACAAAATACTCTTTACCTGTTGCTTTTTTAATACTAGGAGTATGTCTTATCTGTGGCACAGAAAATGGTAAACAACTTAAAATACCTTTAATGTGGTATGGTGTTTACATGCTGTCCGTGTTTATATGTTAGTTGAAGCAGTAGAATTTTGTTATCTGTGGATGGGCCCCCAAGGGTTCAAACAACAACTCTCACATGGATCCTTTCTTAAAAATAATGCTTTAACCACCTGAGCCCCAAATAAAGGATACTGGTTTGCTTTGGGTTTATGTTGGTTGTTTTTAAACTGTATTTTGTGTTTTAAATAGAAGTATGTGGTATATAGACTTAGGTTGGAATGGCTTGTTTCATAGGAAAGGAAATACACTAAACAGTTTATAGGTAAAGTTTAAGTTTAGTTATAGCCAGAATTATTTAACTTTTGAGCTGTATAGATCTTGAATCCAAAACCAAATGTACTAAAATTTTGTTCTTAAGGGAACTAAAATGTCTGTGGTTAATTTAGTTTGGACCACTATCCTCATGGCTTTTGCAGATTTAAAACTATGTTACTATTCACAGTGAGGGAAAGTGTTGGGAACTTTGTGTCTTTAATATTGTGCAGAGGAAAAGGTTGTAGTGTATACCAGGATGTAATATGCTTTGAACTGTTCACTTATTCCTGTTCTCCCTTTTCAATTTACTCTGGGTGTTATGCTTTGCTGTCAGATGAAGACCTGACTCTGAGAATTCATGCCGTGATGCATACGCACCTCAAAAGACACCTGTTGTCCTTCAGGGGTACACTGAAGAGAAGTGCAGAAAGGGAGGAAGGGTAGACTTCTGTAGCCATTTACGAGAGATGGATTGTCCCAGTCAAAAGGGAGATGTGGAAAATGAAAGCTAGCTATATCGTGGATAGCTTTGTATTTCATCCAAAGGAATTATTTGAGGTGTGTCTCCAATGTCCAGAACAGGAGAGCTGGTAAGTGGTGTGATGTCATCACTGCTCTATTCTCTTGCCTTAAGTGGCTGTTATGGGCTTAGAGTAGTGTAGAGTGACTTGACAGTCTTGGGGATAGCTTTATTTTTTACTACAGAATAAAGCAACGATAGCTGCTTTCTGGATGCATACTTTTGAAGAAGAGTGAGATTTTCAGAAATGCATAACTTAGGGATGCAGGTTATTAGTGTATTTTTGAAACTACTTCAACTACCATGGCTCTTCATGTTGGCAGCTCAGTCATTCTACTGAGATGAGGAATGCTAATCAGGCAAATAACACGGAGACTGTAATGTGCAGTTGCTGTAAAGTGGTAGTTAAAGCTTTGTCAACTGAGTATGTACAGAGGGAGTCAAACTGCTGGTTGGGGAAACTTCAGTGTGTGTTTACTCTTGTCTGTGATGTGAGAAAGAACCTATGCCTTTAACTGAAAAACATCCCCTTAGGAAGTAATAGAAATAGCTCCAAATGGATGTGAAATCCTGGAAATGCCCCTCATGTAGAATTAACATAGTGTGTCTGCGTAGGAAATTACCAATATATAAATTGTAAAATTGGTTACTATGCTTTGTTAATTTGCAAATATAAAAAATTCAACAAGCTGCTACGATGCTCAGTGCAGTGTTAAGTTACCGTTTTTCAAAATTTTCCCTTTAATTCAGTACTTCAATTTTAATGGAAATCTGCAAAATCATTCTGATCACATGAAATTGTCTATTCTCTATATTTTGCTTTTTTCTTGAACTATTGTGAACACTAGGAGAAAATGCCATTCATAAGCATGTGTGTCAAAACTTTTACTCATAGCCTGTCTCATTAGTACTTAAGGGATGATAACTAACTCATGCCTACAAATGCTGTATGAAGGATAGCTGATATTGTAAAAGTTTATAATGTTCTTCAACTTTTATAGCTGTTTTTAAGGAAGAACAAAGGTAAACGATAGAGAAGAGACTCATAAAGGGCTCCTGTTGTACAGTATGGTGAGGCACAAGAATATATCTCTACTGGAGTATTGAAGCTTATAGCAACATCTTGCTTAAAATCAGTTACTTGCTTATTTCAATAAAGTTAAGGGAAAGGCGTTTATTGATAATGAAGATTGACTCTAATGAAATGAAATCGTCCTTTCATACTATTTCTCATATGTTTTATTACAGTATTTACCGCTAAAGATCATCTGTGCATGTCTCTTGAATAGGTGGGGTTTGCTGTGTTATGCTATGGGTGAGCCAGATGAACAAAAGCAGTTTTCATCTATGGAAGTTAGAATTCCTCTGTAGTCAATGGAGAAAGGGTCTTCTGGAGTCAGAGGCACTGAAAGTTAGATACCTTCTGTGGTTAAAACAAAAAAGGCAATGGTCCCTCCTCAGTTATAGAGAAAATTAAGGGAAACTAGCCACCTCATCTTAGAATTCATCTTTGTGGATCTCACTGTGTTTAAACAGCTATGTTCTTGTATTTGCTCCAAAAGAAAGCAAGGCTGCATATCTTCCTGGTTCTTCATAGTTTCTTTGCTCCGTGAGGGTAGGAGACATTTTTTCCTCCAGTTCCTTTAATGGTAAGCTTTGCAATGGAGTTATTTCCTTTGGGAAATGATTTTTTTCTTTTATATTTTCCCCTAGGAATTTTCCATTTAGAAAAGAACATAATGTTTGGTTCACATTCTCGTTGCACAGCAGGTTTTCTTTAGTACTTCTTCCCACAGGAATGGTGCTCAGTAATTCTCTCCAGTCCTATCATTTAACGACATGCCGGCTGTCTGCTTTCTTACATGATCAATGGACCTCAGTAAGTTAGTTCTACACCTGATATGAGGTTTTATCTATTTTTATATATTTTCATCATTAATTTTTGACAAGTGGCTCAGCATTACTCTGAGGGCATTGCTTCTGGAAGCCGTCTCTGCAGTCTAAGTTCAGCTGCGTGCACCTGCAATGTGAATCTCAAATGCTATCCTCTCTATGGGCTCCTAAGCAAACTCCAAGGCATTTTTTTGGTAACAATGGAGGAAAGCACCGGAGATGGTCCTGAAAAAGGTATGAATATGAGTGAAAGCAGAGAAATGTTTTTCCCTAGGTCCCCACCTTTTTATTCATGTTTAATTCTGCCATCATACATAACAAATGCTTTTTTTTTTTTTTTTAATTTCAGCAGCTGCTAAAGGAAGACATGGTTGCTAGTCTTTCAGAGGATGTAACTGTATAATTTAGGTCATGTTTCTGAGCTCCACCAACTTGAAACATCAAAGTGAATTTGTTCTGATATTTGGCCAACTTATTTAGTCATCCCTCTAGACAAAACGTTTATCTGGATTTTTGGTCTGCAGTGTGGCTAGAATGTACGCTACCCAGATGTGTTTTCCTAACTTTGATGCAATAGAATAAAGCAAACATAAATACCCTTTTGAATACATCTTGTTATGACCAGTAATGGTTGAAACTAAGTTAAAACTATTAGATTTGACTGAACCAGGGCATGAACTTCAGATGTATTACGTCAGGGGAACAAGGCAAGTGTTTAAATTGAGCTTTTTTTGAAAGGAAAATCTTTTCTTATCAGAAAGGCTATCTCAGCCAAAATCAGTAAGAACATTTGTTACTAATTTAGTGGGGTGTGTTTGCGTGTGGTTATATATTAGCATTGAAAAACGAGCTCTTTCCTGCTCTACATAATTGAGGGTACTATTTGTTAATCCAAATATTATGCAGTAGAACTATCCATAAACTTCTGCTCAGACAATGAGATTTTTCTAGATTTAAACCAGAGAAAGATACAAGGTTAATCATCACATTTCAGACATTGAAGCATACCTGACACTTCCTATCTCTTTCCTCTGCCCCCCCCCACTTCTAGCAGCCCCGGTGGGGATGTTAGTCTAGGTCAGCAGGCCTTAAAAAAGACCTTACGCATCTTGTCCCATCTCCTCCGTAGACTCATCTGCCTGTTAGAATAAAGGAGGAGTTCAGGAATGAGATGTTTGCATGGAAGGCTGCAATATAAATACATTAATTCCTGTGCATTTTATGGTAGGCCGTTTAACACTTTTTTCCTTCGTGGAAAAAAAGAGAGCTTTCTTCTAGGAAGCAGAGTAGAACTGAACTTTCAATCTTTCCGAGTTTGCCTCCAAAGCCTTTTTGAAGGTAAGGGATTGTTCCCCCTTTACCTCTAGGTTGGCCTGAACTGTCTTGCTTTTCTGTCAGCATACCAAGGTACATAGGTAGTGAGGCTAGGTCAAAATTGTGTTTATCTTAAAAATTGGCAAGTTTGCCACACAGCTGTTCTTTCAGTAGAGAAGTGGTGCTGAACATATTGAAAGGAGTTTCTTTAATCTGTTTGTTACCTGTTTTATCTTTTCATTTATTTTAAGGAAAAGAACAACAATGTGGGATATGAGTGGAGTTAGCAGTTTGCTTACTGAAAGTAGGGAAAAAGTCATATTTCCAAAGACATGGGTGAAGGACTTTTGCTTGTACTGCCAATTTTGAACTTTTTTTTCATGACATTTCTCAAAGGCTAAGAGATTATAAATGCATCATTAAATAATGTATTTTGAAATGAATGTTAGAAAGCTGTATAGCTTCAGATATATTTAGGAGAGCAGCAGGAGATCAACATAGAATGTTATGGTTAATAATAAAGCCCAAATCCTGTAAATATGTACATGCATATATAATGTTGGCATTTACTTTGTTGGTGAGACATACTTTCTTCGTCAGAATAAACCTATGATAGAATAATGTTTGTATACTAAAATAATTACTAGTTTTGCAGCTTGTCTTGTTTTGAACATACGATGAACCAGTTTGGGGGACGAACTTTTGCTTATTTGGGTTTATGTTTGAATTTCTGCTTCAGAGGTAACTCCTAGGTTTAACTGGTGGAATGCACTGCCAGAGTTTATTGTGTGGCTAGGGCAGGTGTGCATGTAAAGAAAACTGCACCTGATTCTGTTCCTGTGGGCTTTGTGCTTGTGAATTAGCAGGTATTTCAAGTGAGAATTCTTAATTTGTCGGTTTGAGAGAAGAGAGTTAGAAAGTGCAGTTCCAGGTGTGCAGAAGAATGACCATCATTGGCCATTATCTGCAGCACAACGAATTCAGTGACCTAAAATATATGTTCTTTTGATCACCACGTGAAGAGCTGCTATTGAATACACTGTAATGTTGCTTCAGGTGGTTCCTTTTTTGTTTTCTTTCTTTTTCTATAGATGGAGGGTCGCAGGCAGGGATATGATAAGCACTTTTCTTCGTTATTAGGTTAAGTCCACCTGCTGTGTGACTTGGCAGTGGGATATTTTTGGTCTGTCAATACTTGTCTTGCTCCCATAAAATGCAACCTACATCACTGAAAATAATTACACCTGTATGCCAGTAACTGTTGGCATGGAAGTTGAATATCATATGAAATAGGATGCAGCTCAAGTTTGTAACGTCGCTTGCTGGGTATTGTTGTGGAGCAAGCATTATTGTGCTCTGTGCTGTACTTCATCTGTGGAGGAATGCGAGAGTCTGCTTTGTCTGAAACTTACTTTGGTGTCACCTTGCATGAACAGTGAATTTTTACTTTCACTGAATGACTCTTTTGAAACTATCTTTCTATTTTTGCTGGTAAATCCAGTAAAACCTAGTGAACTCCAATCTTTTTGCTGAATTCTCTTCAAGTTTTAGACAGACTCTGTTTTTGACTGAGTTTTATAAAACCTGCATTTTATCATGATGTTCCTTTGTTTTGAAATGGTTGTGTCTCATTCAGAACAAAAAGGGGAATAAATTGTAATTCAAAGACAAGATATTCAAGCCAGCAATTCATATGTTTTGCGACCTTTGCACTTTGACTTGAGAAGCCCGTTTTATTTCCAAATGTACTGGCACATGTTCTCAAGATTTTACTAATAATAGAGAAATTCTGTAAAGTATCTCAGAGTAGAAAATTAATTTTAATGAGATGTCCTGAAATTAGTTTTGTAGTTAAGTTTGAGCTTCTAATTAGCCTGCCATCCATTTCCTTTGATTGCTATGTTTAGAATTTGTTTCCAGACTGTATTCTTTTAATTTAATCATTCTGAGTCTTACTCTCAGACACTGTGTTAGCAACCACAATGTTTTCTAATCACTTAAAATTATACGCTAGCCAGCCTGAATGGGGAGTTCTAGAAATTTCCTCAGGTGGTCCAGCATGAAGCAGAAGAGCCAAAATCGCAAGTGGGATTGGGTGGGCAAGTTTAAGAGCTTGAAATTTAGTTTAGTACTTCACTGTCTTGACTGGCTTGCTGATTTGTTTGATATTGATACTTTTATTGTTAAAGGAGTTGGAATAGAATTTGCTGGAATGGCTTTGTGTTCCTCTGTACAGATGAAAAAATATCTATATTATGGGTTAATTGGATCTGTGTTTATGAACCTTTTTAAGATGCGTTTGTCACCATATTTATTGTTTTTCATTATTATAGTAAAATATAAATATGAGTTGAGCTTGATTTAGGAGATATGTTTCACTGTGTACTTTCTGGGAAACAATGATTTATGGATTTAGTCGTGATTTCTAACACTACACTCATCACCTGATGTCTGACATGCTACAAATGCTTTTTTCCCACTGGGTGCATATGACTAATTACACTGAGAGTAGTAGTCTTTAACTACTACTGATGAAATCCCGCCTTTACTGAATCAGTGTAATGTTCCCCCTGGAGTAAGCAAATCCTTAATTTTACCCATTGAGCTTCACTGTACGTAAATGTTTGCAGAAGTAGGATCTAATGGGTCTCTTGATTTCCTGGCCATCCATAGATCCCATTGGACTGAAATACAATTAGAAATTTACAGGATGAGGCCTCTGTTAGTTTTTGAAAGCGTTTGTTTAGGTTCACAGCTTATTTTAATATGCAAAGTGTGCAACTTCACTGTTTAAAATTTGTTCCTTTGTTGTAAAGGATTTTTTTTTTTTTTGTTATCATTACATAATACCATATATTTGGTGATATAAACCAAGCTCTCCACCTCTCTGTCTCCATTTAGCTAATGTTTGGCTGTATTTTTTACACATTGCTGCCAATTCAACCATAGTTTCACAGTGAAACTCTGTCTTCAATATCCATTGACTGTCAGAGATTCTGTGACATATCTGTGTGTTATTTAGCACATCCCTATGCTTAAATGGAACTTTTGTTTTGAAGGGCTAAGTAAAGGTTTCATTGTAACTCACTGGCTTCTTGGGTTTTATGTAATTTGTACCAGATGTTATTTTGTTCAGATAAGCTACTAATTTTATAAGTCTGCTTTTAAATTTGGATTTTATAGTGTAGAACTTACTTTCCAATTCACTTAGAAGCATCTTATGTGTTTTGGAATATGTTTGTAGCCTTCCTTCAAGAATTATTTTTTTTTTTGGTCCCATCTTTGTGTTTAATAGTGTGTTTAATACCAAATCAGAAGTTACTCACATGCAAAACTGGCTGAGATATCTACTTGTGGATAGACTATCAAGAGGAGGCCAAGTGTCAGGTATTGACCACATCAATTTATCTGGCTTCTCAAAAATGCTGTACCCTTTAAAAAAAAAAAAATCAAGCAAATAGAAGTAAATTAGCCAAGTTAAAATAATCTTAACTGTAATCATTACCACAGATGGAAAAAATACCAGAGACACCAGGAATTCATCTTTTACGTTGACATGGATTTAAACGAGGAAGCTCAGATAATGATAGCAATATAAAACACTAAGATGTGTTTAAATAAAAGTCGTAAACTGGCAACAGTGATGCAAACAAGCAGGTTTTTGCCACTACATTAGTTTTGCTAAGACAAAAATTTTCAACATTGATTTATGCATATGAAGAGCTTCATGTTTAGACTTAGGGGCATATGAATATTCTTCCTTTTAATTAGATCATACCCATTTGTAGTGTAGAGCTAACCAGGTCTTCTTTCTTGGATTTTACTGGCATAACTTGTTTAAATACTTTGTCCAGTCAAAATACAGATTTGCTGTGGAGTAGACTGACATTGATCTATCAGGGTTTTAATTTGGGTGGGTTTAAATGTATTAGCAATCAAGTGCTTTCAGTTAATGTACTCAGGTGCCTCGGGTTCTGAACCCACTAAATATTTTGCAGTAATGTTCAAAAAACCCTTTCTAGTTAGAGTACAGTGGCGTAGATAAAAACTGGGGGAACAGAGACTTGTGAAGACAAAGCAGTAACCTCTTTTCTTATTGAGAGTTTTAAAGAGGAAGAATGAAAAGGGTAGAGATCTCTTTTTCCTTTTGAATTGTTTGTTTTCATACTATTATGTCTGTGGATAGTTGAAATGATAGTTACTTTATCCTGAAAGAGTTCTTACTAACATCATTGTCACTAGTTCTTAAAATGTAATAAAATAAGATGCGGTGTGACTCTCCATGATAATAATCCAATGTTGCCTCCACTTGGTTTGTGGAGGTAAGACTGTGTCTGTTATATGTGAAGTCACAAAAGAGGATTCTAAATTTAAAGAGTACGTGCCTTTGGCTTTTATAAAGTGTTTGAGTGGGTTGCCATTTTAATCTGTAACCTGTGATGTGCTTGTAGACAATACTGCTTCGTGGCAAATTCCAGGTGAAGGTGCAGTAGAGCTGTTAATCATAATTCTGTCATGGAAATAACGTAGAAGAAAACAAAGCCACACAACCTCCATTGCAACCTTGAGTATTTCATTAATCTGGCTGTTGTAGTTTTCAGAGGCACAGATCGCTATAGTAATTACTTGTGATGATCAATAATTTCACGTTCATCAAGTGAGGCAATAAAATTTCAGGAGGTAGCTGGGTGCATCCAGATAAAGCATGGGTCATAGTGCTGCAACTTCTTTCATCTCTCTGCCGTCTTCTCAGATCGGGGTCGTGTTGGGCTTCACTTGAAAGTTGAGTATTCTGTGTCTAGTGAACTGATGCTTTGTTGTCATCACGATGGGCCTGTGCCACAGTTTCAAAAACTGCGGTCATGGTTAGCACTAGCCGAGGCATTCTTACAAGGGTCAGATAATTGTGGCCTGAGGTACTTAATCCCAAGGTGCGCTCTCACGTACCCATTGCAGCACTGTGGGAACGCCGTAGCGTTTAGAAGTGCTCCCTTGCGGGAGTGACATGGTTATTCTTTCTGGTGACTGAGTGTTTGATAAAGATCGCTCTCTGACATGGATATCTTTGCCCGCATTCCATAAAGCTTTAGTCACCTGTCAAAAGCTGTGTGCACAATGGTTGTTGAGTGAGATGGTCTGCACAGGGAACCAGGCTGCTAATCACTGTTTTGTTATGTTGTAAACTACTTTGGGAATTGCCTGTAAAAAAAACGTTTACTCACAGAATAAGGGATATGTAGGATTTTACTAATTAAATTGATATTATCACTTATCTATCTATTTTAAAGGTTTTCTTTGCTGTGTCTTAGCTTTTGTATGTGGCTGCATGCCATGTGTGCAAGGTAAACAAAGGGTCTTGAAAGGAAAAATATATTTTACTTGAAATTCTTCTATGTGAACTAGGATGTGATGGAGACTTCTTAAAAGCACAAGAAAAATGTTCTGTTAGATCTTGTAAAAGATTTAGCAACTGGATTGTTTTTCTTTCTCTAATATGAGTGAATGTGGGGAGGGGTGAAATAGAGTAGTAGTAAATGTCCTGTTGCAATAAGAATGAACAGGCAGCAATCCCAGCATTTCTCAGCTCTCTATTGTTTTTCTGCTTTACATGCATTAAAATCCTGCTTTATGAAGATCTAATTTGTTTAAAAATATTTGGAAGGGGTGGGATCAATGAAGTACCTTGCAATAAATTATATTAGGCTAAGAACGATTGCCAAAAGAGACGTGTGAGCTTGTGACCTCTCTTTTTGCTTGTATAACTCTATGGACAGAATGGCTCTTTTGAAACCAGGTATAAAAGTTCAGACTATGGACTAAATAATGTGGAGTTCATAATAGTCTTGATAATTAATCATCCCTGTGTCCATTTCAGAATAATTACGTTTCTGATGTTATTTTTCGTATTTTAACAAATTTTGCATAGAAGTCTTGCTCCTAAGCGCTACGAATGAAATGTAAAGAGATTCTGTATTCCTTAAATGCCAACCTTCTGCTCTCTTCAAACTTGATTTCTGCTAAAAATGAAGATACTTTTTACTAGAAGCTGAACCCGGTGTGATAGAACTAGGTGAGAATAAGACTAGTTGGCTAAAGTTTCACCAGTGGTGGACAGTTATGTTTTTCTTGGCTGTTTAAAAAAAAAAAGCAAATTGTCAGTCATGTTTCCTGCTCTTCATTTTAGAATGTTGTATAAAACCTGTGAGAGCCTTCAGTCCCAATGGTGTTAGGGACTCCAAGAAAATATACTACCAACTCAAAAGAAACTCCTTGGAACTTCATACTCAATTCTTGCCCCTTACTTTTTCAAAGTTTTCTTCAACTTCCTAGCCGGCTAATAATAAGGCATTTTGTATTTTTGGAATTGTATTTGTATTTTTTTGTATTATTGGAATAAGCCTGAGAGAGTGATGTTCGTTATTGCCCCAAGGAACTTGTCTGAATATACAAGAGTGGGTATGTTGCAAGATTTTTTCAAGAGGGATTAGTAATTTTGAAGTTATTGCTGGATGTTAAACACTGCCTAAAAATATCTTTAAGTAAGCACTAATAATGGAGAAATCTGATTGTTTTAAAAGCTTGATTCACCATTAGTTTACAATTTTCAAATTCTTGACATCTTATAAGGTCTACTTAGCAAAGATATAAGCATGGACAGAAATATTTCTGCTTGAACACTTAAGGCTGAAAACATAACAAATGCTCTGTACTTGGAAATCATTGCAGTCAAATCCTGGAAATCATTGCTGTCAAATCCTGGTAATAGTGTTGAGGGGTGAAGTTCTCCAGATTATAAAAGTACTTCTGGATTTCAGCTCTGCCTTTGCAACTGTGAATATGAAATTTAGTAAAAAAAATCTTAAATATGATCTTAATTTAGAGAGTGGTTCTTCTTTCTTTCTTTTCTTTTTATGATGTGCTTCCATTAGTAATTTAACTCGCCTGTACTTTGCTAACTAGGTGTACTGGAACAGATCAAGAATTTGGTGAGAAAAATTGAAACAAAAAAGGATGTAAATGAAAATAAAGTTTTGGTCAGTTGTAAAAAATATATATTCAATGCTGTATTTTCAACCCATTCCAGTACCTCTTAAATCTTTCCTGCACCAGCCACATTCCTTTCTTCTATTGCTTTTAGAAAGTTTGAAAAACATATTTTTAATTTTCTTCACTTGAAAGCTTTGTGGTATAAAAGAAAGAGAGAGAAAATTATTAAATAGGCAATGATAGGTCTTATGCAATATAGATGGACTTTTTACTTGATAGTTTCCTGTCGGTCTAAAAACTTTGCATCTAAGCTACACTGCCAGTTGCAGTGTACTTTTCCACCTACCCTGTGAAAAAGTGAGACAGGGAGACATTTCCTGTTTTGGGTATTTTATATCTGTTTAGAAAGAAAATATAATAGATCTTAACTAAACAGATAGAACAACTACTGTGAGAATTGAAGAATCGTTGGGAAATTATGGAGGAACCATGACTGAGTCTGAAGAGACTAGGATCTCAGTTTGCAAAGGGTTTAGATTCTTTATTTCCCTCAACTATTGTAAAAATACAATTAGACATAATTTTCAGGTGAAAATAAAATAATTAAAAATGTGAATGTCATGGTTTTAGAACTTCTTCATCCTTAAATTCTGCAAGTGTTTGAATTAAGAATCCCAGAACGCTTCTAAAATTTATAGCTGATGTCCTGGGAGTTGTTTAGAGTAATTCTCCTCTGTGAGGAAAAACTTCTTTTTTTCCCCCTCATGTTAAGTATTTACTGTGGAACCATGTATTGTCAAAGTTATTTTTAGTCCCTTCCAGCTGCTTTCTATGTTGCTTTGGCTTTCATTTCTCAGCATATCTAAAAGAGTGCTGTTTTGACAACCTTGTTTCTGTCTGTGATATAGGCATTTTTAAAATGACAATTACTGTGTGTGCCTACATTATCATATGATAATTAATATTGTATTATCCTGGACATTCCAGGTCTCAGAAAGTTATATTATTCATCTGTTAACAGAATAATTAGTACTTACAAATGTGTTTTCCCCTCTTTGGTTTCTCTGCAAGCGTAAAGTAGAACTTGTGTATATGCAGTCATTTAAAGAGTTACTCGGTGTATGTTTCAGTGACCTTCGGTACTCCAAGACTGCACCCCTCCTTTAGACACTTAGGCCTGTCACTGCTATAGTTCTGCCTTCAGAACTATAAATTTTGTACCAAAGGCAAACTTTTTGAACAGTTGTACTTTTTAGGGTTTTTTGTCAAGCTGCTTTCAAAATAGCTTATAGGCTTTTTACATTAGGTATTGTTTGGGAATACTGGGATATTTGTTTTACATCTATAGCCTACAAAAAGGTGAGCATCTCCTTTGTTCGTCGTTATAAAATGGAAAGAAAGCAAATTCTGAAATGAAGGATCCTTAAGGTAAAAGGCCACATCGGTAACTTTATCCAACTTATGCCTCTGAGGTATAAAGTACAGTTTAAGCTGAAATACAGCACAGAGTGAGAGACCGCCATTCATTAATGACTCTGTCTAGAAAGCGTCCTTTATCTTTGTTGTTTAAGTGCGCTTCAGCTAGTTGTCATACAAGTGCAACTGTCTTTGCCTCCTTCTTCAGCAGAATTGATATTAGCTGAGCATTGTCCATGATGGAATGCACCTAGCCTGCCCTTATTCCAAATTCCAGGAATTCTGAATTTATCTATTGCACTATCCCATCCGGTAATGATATTGTAGGAAGCATACTGATGAATGTCACCAGTGTATTAAATTCATCTTAGCATATTTTTCTTCCCAAAATTCACAAATGCTTATCGGACAGGAAAGGTGATTAGATATTTGAAGTCTTCTGTCAGACTGAGGAGAACTTGTCTGCTGTTGCTGGTCTCCTCAGAAATACAGAGCTGTGAAGTGCATACGACAACTACTGGTTACAGTCGTCAGATGCAACTGGTGTAGGTACTATGTAGTGTTGCATTTGTCGTGGAGCTTTGTCACTCGTAACTCTGTTGAAAAGTATCTGCAATAGGGAACTCCACCTTGTGCAGAACATGAGGTATGGAGAACATTGGGCTTTGATCTGACTGCGGGCATGATTACCAGCTGACATGTCTGTGATACTATTGGTCTCCTCTAACCAAAGTATGTTATGTTGGATTTCACTATTTGGGATCAATTTCTCACTTCTCCTTTGCATGGTTAGCTGAGCTTGTTTTGTTTTGTTTTGTTTTGTTACTTGGCTCTGATTTATGTAGTGTTTGGACTCAGGAGTGTCCTGTGGGTTCTCCATTTTATTTGGAAACATTACATTTTAAAATCTAAAACAAAAGCTATCAACACATTTTGTTTGAAATGTTTCATATTTATAGTTCCCTAAAATTCTGTTTTCTTTATCTTCCCAGTCACATGGGAGCTTGGAGGGAACACACACACATCTCTAATGCCAGTGTTGCAGATTAAAAATAGTTTTCCTCCACCAAATGCTAACAGCTGGTTGGCTTTGTTTCCCGGCTAAAGACGCATCGTATAGTATTTTCGTTTTCTGGCTGTTGCCAAATGTTAATGGATCAAGCTCTGCAAGTTTTACTTTGTAAATTCTGTTGTAATACTAATTACACTTTAACTGCATTTCTGTGAGGCTTTTCACAACTCCAGTCAAGCACCTATTGCGCCATTTTGCAGATAAATAATCAGAAGGAGAAAAGCGTTTGAGGGAGAAGCTTTGTGTTGATTTAAATGACAGTGAAGATAATCAGCGCTGCTGTAAGCCAAGTATTATTCAGGCAAGGTGAAGATGTAGTGGCATTCATGAGAACAGGTCTTGTAAGTTGTGCTCTCCCAGGAGAAACCCCTAACCTTTTTTTCCTTTCCCTTAGTTGAAGTAATTCAGTTCAAATACAATGGAAAAATCTCTTGTTGTCATATTGAAATGATAGCAATTGCATATTGAAATCTTTGTCATCTTCACTTTTCACCAGTGATGGAAAATGTCTAAACGTTGTATTTCAAGAAAGAAGGCATTTATAGCAATATTTTGAAAAATATCAATTTTTGTAATGCTATGAGTAGACAATATTATATACAATGGCAAGTTATTTCTGAACTGGGTAGAGTATCATATAATAGCTCTTCTGTTTTTCCTCATCTTGAAGTACTCAGCAAAACTATCTTACCATCTTACAAGGAGAGAATCTGCCATTTTATTTTATTTTGAAAATTCTTTCATAATGTCTGGCAGTTGAAGTGGTATTGCCTTCATACACGTGATCCATAATGTTTACATTTTGGCATAAAAGCTGAAGCAACTAGTGCAAAACATGGAGAGACCCGAGAGTTAGTAAAATAACAGATGGCAGTTATGTTCATGTGGAAATAATTATATACTGCATTTTTAATTGCATAAAATCAATGTGGTGTTTTTGATTAATACAGTAGGCTTGCTGGTCGTATATGGATTAGTGTCTTGTGTGGTATAAACCTGAAAGTTAGTTTGTTATCGTGTATTATGTGATATGATGGGGATCAGTTTCAGGAACACTTTATGAATACGCTCTAAACAGAATCCTTTCTACCCTGATTGTACTAGGTAGATTAATCCTGTTGCCATATGGACTTGGAATTGCCTTGGGTATGCAAAAGAAAAATCTAGGTAAATGATAACTCATTTAATACTCTGTAGTTTGTTTTTATGGAAAACAGAATTCCTCCGGATCTTCTAAAGGAAAACAAGAGTGTGCCAAAGGTAATTTCAGTGTTGAGTGTTCATGGATGGTAAAATTATACTTAACAGACGTTTGTAATTTTTGCAGGTAATAGCTCTAGCAGATGCAGCAGAAGAAAATCAAGCCAACATGTTCCAGGCATTCACAAAGTTGAAAAGTGCCACCCATCTGATGATTATGCTGATTAGTCTGTGGCAGAAGCTTAGCGCTGATCAAGTCGCTATTCTGGAAGCTACATTTTTACCATTAGCAGAAGATACACCAGAGCTGGTAAGAATCTGTAAGAGCTGCTCAAAAAATGCTAATTGACAGTGCTTTAAGCCCTTAAATTGACATATTTTGCCATGTACTTTGTTGAAGACTGTCCTTTGAAGTGATTTAGTAGCCTTATTAAGTAGGTGTTTGATGCAAACTACATTGACTACACAGGAAAGCGGGAAAGTAGGAGTGGGTGATAGAATGTTTCATTAGAAGATATGGGTGATACCAGTTAACTTCCACTTAATCCTTCCTTATCAAGCCAAGTAGGAGCGTCTCACATAAGTTTAGCTGTTTTTGGCTTCTGTCCAGTTGTTAGCACAAACAGAATAGCCCCACTTTTTAAAAGACTCTAACATAAATGCTATATAATATACATACATGTGTACTCAAATGCACACATTCCAATAGAACTGTAAAATATAGACATGTACACACAGTAATACAGTGTATTTAATCTCTTAGCATTTGCTATACTTGGTCTTCAGTCTTTACGCATTGCTTTATATAACGGATGAAAGTTATGCAAAGAAAATACTGTGCATAGATATGTACTTGTATTCTCCAAACCGTGCCCTAGATAGTTCTGCCTTGTGAAGATGTCTTGCAAATTCTGCTCTGATTTAGTGAGTGTGACAATGTGAGATTGTGTGCAAAACTTGGAAAACGGTCTGTAGAGAAAGATAATGCTACGTTCCATCCTTGCCTAAGGTCCCCAGCCAAACACTGCTTTAGTTGAATTAAGGAATGTTCTAAACTTAAAACAACTGGAGTTGATCTCCAGTTCGTTTCAATTCCAGCCGTTTCACCGGGTTCTAGAATAGAGAACTTAAAGATAGTGTGCCACAGTTAGAAGAGAAATAAACTCTGACATTAATATGTCTCAACCGTTTCTTTTGGGTATTTGAACTGTAAAGTGTACTGCATAACCTTTCAGAAATGACTTCTATAGAATAAAAATTAAGAATTTTCTAAGTACACATTAATTTTAATTTTTATGCTCTGCACAGGGTTTTTGCAATATACAATGAATCCAAATTTTGGTACATACCTGGAATACTTAGAATGGTTTGTGAATGGTTCCAAGTAAATCTAGGCTCATCTGCTTTTTCCGCCTGGGGAAAAAAAAATGTTTTGGCATTTTGCATGATATAGATCCATAGCAGGCAAAGCAAAACAGTTTTGTTGAGATTTGTTTGGGATTTTTTCCTTATTTAAACTTGAAAAATCAAGCTGCACAAATGCAGCTTGTGCACTCCCATGAATGGAATTGAAAGAAAGTTCGTATGAATCTCATAAAAGCCCAAGCAATTATTTTTTGCATGACTCACTTTTATTTTGCCATCAGGAATTGCATTGCTTTGACACATGTTTCAATAAAACATGGTGAAATCTGTTGCGTATCCTATAATACAGGATATCACTTCAGTATATATCTCGACGTGGTTTTGTTTTTTATAGTAGTTAACAATATTCCATGTTAAAGCTGTAAGACCTCACATAAATATTGTAAAGATGTACACCCTGCAGAGCAGCCAGGATGAAAAATGTAAACCAACAATAACTGGAGGTGGAAATGGAATTGAAACCTTTACAAAATACTAAAATACGTGCCATATTGAAGTTGTTATGGTACCACAGAAATCTGAATGTAATTTAAGGAGACATTTAGGCAGGGAAGGGGGAAATCTGACATACCAATGATATTTACAGGCAGAAGCTCCTAGCTAGTGTTCAGGTTTCCTTGCAAGCACTTGAGTGGAACGCTGGTGAAAGAAAGTACTCTGAAGAATTTTTATTTACTCTTCAAACAATCCTGCACAATGGTTTGTTGTATTTTTATTTGGAGGCAACGTGTTAGAAGACAGTTGGGATGCAGTCTACATCTCCAGAACGCTTTCTGCTTTGTGAGGATTAAACTATGGAAGTGTTTTTTTAATAAAAGAGAAATGTTTAGAATATACTGTTACCATAAAAAGAAATGCTTCTCTGACCATAACATCAACATTATTCTCATACATGCCGTTCCATTTAGAACAGATTACATCTTGTTTTCTAGACCTGGCAATAACTCCAGTTAGATATTTAGCAAATACGAAAGTGGTGTTTTGTGTTCCCATTGTCACCAACTTTTTTCTCAGACTGCTAAATGGTTTCTGTTGCTTCAAACTTTTGTTTAAGAACATGTAAAATTTGTTTTTTCTTGTCTACAAAGATATAGTGGATGTAATACTTCAAACTTGCATGTTTTCAAGGAGTAACAGATATTTTCAGCACTAAACTTCTAACTAGCACCTAAATAGTATTGCTTTGATTAAACTGACTACAAGGGTTTCTCTTGTTTACTATTGAAAATACAAGGCCATTCCCCCTTTTCAGTGATTCTTTCATGATTTCTGCACAGTCTGAGAAGTGTAACACCAGAAATTGAACGAGATCTCTCAGGTCTCTGCTTTTGGGATAAATGTGGGAATAAATAGTGGGATAAATGAGTGAATCCTTCTGCTAATGAAACCATTAAGAAAGCGATGCCAAAACTGAACAAAAGTTAAACTTAGTTACACAGAAGTTAGGTGCGGTTTTGTCCCAATGTACTTTTTCTACTGTGGGACTAAAATTAAACCCATATTCAAAATATAGAATTATATATTGTCAGTATTTCAGACCATAGTGATACAGCTCCATGCAAACTATAATTTAAAATGTATACTGGTTTTGAGTCCTATGTTTTGCTGTCTGTTGAAATACATGGTAGAAAACTTTTTTAGAGTGCTTCTGAAGACAAAAGAATCCATGATCGCTGTAATAACATTAATGGTGTATCAGAGATTTTATTATGCAATTCACTTTTTTCAGGAGAGTTGATGACCGTTTTGCAAGACGAGCATGTTTGTTATTAGCTTATAACAGGGAGTGACAATTTGAAGTACTATAGAGTCTGAAAAATGAAAAAAAAGCAAGGAACATTTTAGGGATTTTTTTCAGTGATCATACTTTACCGATCTGAGTTACCTGCATGGAAAAAGGTACTTGAAAAATGCTGAGTTTGTGATGAAGCGTATGTTTACAGTAGGAAATCCTTTTGGGAAAGGAGGGAATTTGTCCAGGCTAATTTAAAGCATCCAGTATGGGGTATTCTTGATATAAAGGTTGCATGGCGTCTGGATTGACTGATGGCTCACATGTCTGATCATTAAGCTATTAATGCTTTCTTTGTTTAAGATATTACAAAGGGAAAAAAATGTCTGTCAGTACTAACATTCTAACTTCAGGAAGGGGGGGGGGCCTCAGCAGTGCAGCCATCAATAGTAACTTCACTGCAGAACTGGTATTTTCATGCTTCTGATGATGTTACCAAATAATGACATAGAGGTCCTTCATGGCTCAGAATTATGCCTTTCTTGTTACAGTCATGTTTGTGGTACTATATTAAATAGTAACAGCTATAAACTGGCATCGAGGAAGTACCTTTTCATCTTTTGTTTATGTTTGGAATCATACCAACCAAGTAAATTGTATTCGATCATAATTTCTTACTGAATTTGTAATTTGGATGAAAAAAAATGCCTGAGGGTGAAATGCATATTTTTAAGTGACTCTGTGATCTACCTTAAGTTAGCAACTATAAATTTACTACTTTACAGTGTTGATTAGATAAAGGAGAAAAATATACTTTCAGGCAATGATGAAAAAGAGATGGTGTCAGAAGAACATCATGAAGTGCCTAGTAAGAGTCATAGGAGATACTACCAAAAGTGTCTGTGCTTTCTGTAAGAAGATGATCTGAATGTAAATCACCAGAAAAAGAAAAGATCAGTCACTTGGGAAAGACTGGATAGACAGCCTGCTAGGTTTTATGCATGATAGCAGATTGGTTTTACTGTAGAGTTCTTGAGCGACATAGAAAATAACCCTTTTGTGGAAAGAATCCTTTACTGAGTGGAAATTCTCAAAATTAAAGATAAGCTTATTTCTGTAATTCCAGGAGACTTAATCCTATCAAGACTGACAGTAGCCAACTTTTTCTTAAATTTTTCCATTAATGTTTAGTACTGTTGAAGCTTTCAGCTAATCATTACATCTTTGGTGAGAGTCATTTTTATGAGCCCTAATTCTTAGAATTTATTTGAAATTGTCACTTTTCACTAATTCTTGTAATTAGTTAGAGTATAATCCAACCTAGGTCTTAATCACTGCAAAGTACATCTGGAATTAGTTTTTTGTGTTTTGTACTTTCTACAATCTGCTTGTCATTTTACCCACTTTTCAAACGCTACGCTCCAAGTGTGTAACAGACTGAAATATTTTAAAATAGCCTGAAATATTTTATATTTGATGGTTTGCCATAGGCTAGTACAAATTATCTTTTGGTATTTTGTAAATACTTTTAAAATTTCTTAAAAAAAAAACCCCAAAAAAACCAAACACAAAACCCAACAAACCAACAAAAAACCCCAAACCACCACAAAGCAACGGGCAGTGACAACTGGTAACTTGGAAGCAGTTTTCCATACAGTTGTATTCTTTACTTCTGGGAACAGACAAGCTTATTGCACGTATATTATTGTCCCCCCTGCTTCTTCTTTCTAGAAACAAGGTGGATAATGCAGCTCAAAATAACTAGTTTTAGAGGGAGAAGCATGAAATTTGTTGCCTTTTTTCCAGCTGGGAAAAATAATTTACATTAAATGATGTTGCCTATCTTTTTTTCAAAAATCAAAACTAATAAACAAGTCTTCCTCCTACTCAAATCAAGGCCAGGCAACAGAACCATTCAGAAAGACTCTTCTGGTACAGTCAAGCATAGAAGTCCAGTAGAAGTGGAAAAAAAAACCTAGTGGGTTTTAAAGCCCAAAATAAAAGGAAGGAGCTTTAAGCTTTTCCTGGTAAAAAACCCCACCGTTTTTCAGTAAAAAAAAGGTCAGCCTCAGTCTGAAGCTTTTAGTTTTTGTTCAGGGCAGCATAAGATTGTCAATTAAGGGAACGATGAAGGTTGAAGGAGTGAGATTCCCAGGGAAGGTTCACTATGAGGGAGTGAGGTTAAAAATGGAGTAGTGGTGCCTGGGTGCTGTCAATGTCCATGGCTCAGGCATGTATATGTGACCCAGCTGGAGAATATGAGAAGTACTTATCTTGTATTTAACTTGAGCTATCACCTCATTTATTCTGCCAGTATTAGAGATCCTGAAGGTAATCTTCGGTGGGCTGACTGTTGTGAGCAGAAGCCTACTCAGTGATCTTACTTCTTGGTGTAAATTAGTCAAAGCAGAACGGTGTTCTGCTGTGATTAGTTTGCCTCCAGCGTATATTACCTCCTTTAAAACTAACTTGGATATCCTACCAAGTACTGCAGTTGTTCCAAGAGACATACCCTTTGTTTGATAGATTAAATAACCTTCTGTTATCAGACATCTTTCTCTATTTAATATTGTAATGGGGACCTCTAAACTTTCTCTTTGTTATCGTAGTGTAATCTGTCTAGTTCAGGTACAAAGAGAAGATAAAATATTTTAGTGTAGTAGTAATTACTCAATATGTGCTGCATACCAGGAGTTCAGATCAGTTGTCATCTAAACTGCTTAATGACAACAGTGATGCATTACAGTGATTACGGCGGTGTTGTTCACCAGAAGGTCTTAACACTCACTATACATAATCAGTGACTCTTTCTTTTGGGTTGTTTCATTTAAAGAAGCTGATTGTCAGTGGAGAATTCCCTTGATGTTGTGTTGTAGTTGAAAGATCTGCAGACTCTTGCTATGTATTGAAAAATATTGTACTAGTGTTTTAGAAATATTATGTGATTTATGATTGATTGTAAAATTTCACTGGAATTACTTATATACTGAAAACACATCAGTTTCAGCATCAATATTGCATAATAGGACAGGGTTTATAGACTGAAAAGTTGCATGTTTACTGTTGGGTTTGTTTTCTGATTGTTTCACACCAGTTCAAAGCTATGATACTTTTATTTATTTAGAATAAAATTTGTAATTATAGAATTATAGAATACTTTGGGTTGGAAGGGACCTCTAAAGGTCATCTAGTTCAACCTCCCCTGCAATGAGCAGGGACGTCTTCAACTACGTCAGGTAGCTCAGAGCCCTGTCCAACCTGACCTTCAATGTTTCCAGGGATGGGGCATCTTCCGCCTCTCTGGGCAACCTGTTCCATTGTTTCACCACCTTCACTGTAAAAAATTCTTCCCTATATCTAATCTAAATCTGCCCTCTTTTAGTTTAAAGCTGTTACCCCTTGTCCTATCACAACAGGCCCTACTAAAAAGTTTGTCCCTGTCTTTCCTGTGGGCCACCGTTAAGTACTGAAAGGCCGCAATAACGTCTCCCAGAGCCTTCTTTTCTCCATGCTGAGCAACCCCAACTGTCTCAGCCTGTCCTTATAGGAGAGGTGCTCCAGCAGTCTGATCATTTTTGTGTCCCTCCTCTGGACCTGCTTGAACAGGTCCATGTCTTTCCTGTGCTGAGGGCTCCAGAGCTGAATGCTCTGGAGCAATGAACCTCCTCCACTCCAGAGCTCCAGGTGGGGGTCTCACCAGAGCAGAGTAGAGGGGCAGAATCATCTCCCTCAACCTGCTGGCCATGCTTTTTTTTGATGCAGTCCAGGACAAGGTTGGCCTTACGGGCTGCAAGTGCACATTGTCGGCTCATGTTCAGCTTTTTGTCTACCAGTACCCCAAGTCCTTCTCAGCAAGGCTGATTTTAATCCCTTCATCCCCCAGCCTGTATTTATACTGGAGGTTGCCCCGATCCAGGTGCACTTGGCCTTGTTGAACCTCATGAGGTTCCCACGGGCCCACTTCTTGGTCATGTCCAAGTCCTTCTGGATGGCATCCTGTCCTTCAGGCCTATCAACCGCACCACTCAGCTTGGTGTCATCTGCAAATTTGCTGAGGGTGCACTGGATCCCACTGTCCATGTCATTTGTGAAGATACTGAACCGTACTGGTCCCAGTACGGACCCCTGAGGAATACCACTTGTCACTGATCTCCATCTAGACATTGAGCTGTTGACCTCTGGTTGCGACCATCCAGCCAGTTCCTCGTCCGCTGAACAGTCCACCCATCAAATCCATATTTCTCTAATTTGGAGAGAAGGATGTTGTGAGGGACCGTGTCAAAGGCCTTACAGAAGTGCAGGTAGATGACATCCACAGCTCTTCCCTTGTCCACTGATGTAGTCACTGCATCATAGAAGGCCGCTAGGTTGGTCAGGCAGGATGTGCCCTTGCAAAAAACCAGTAATTGTAGCATAAGCCTGAAAACTGGCTATTCAAGTAAATGTGCAAGTCCAGTTTGCCACTATCTTCATTGTCCTCACCTGTGCATTTTGGGAGAATAAAAATTCCACAATTCATAGCAACAGAGCTGAGTTTAAGGTTAGTGGTGAGTAGATCTAAAGTACTGTGAGAATTTAAATAGGAAACAAACTTTTTGTCAGGTTACGTTTTTTTGAGACTTAAAATATTTGAGTGGGCGTGGTTCCATATTTCATAGCATTTTATATTGGTAACCTAATAAAGAATATTGTAGTAAGAGAAGAAAAGTTCCTACCCAAGTGTTTCACTGATATAAAAATAAAATATGGGTTGACATGCGGTGAAATGTCTCAAGAAGCTTTTTTCAGTGTATGTTTTCTCTACTTTTTTTCTCCAGTTCAGGCATAAGAAGGTCTGATTCCTCTTTCCTGTATCAAAAATTAACTTGCAGAACCTCATTGCAGTTATAGACTTCGTGAATGGCAGATCTGCTGTTGGATGTATAGCATTCTTCATCAAGATGCATGACTCCTGCTGTGTTTACATGCCTGCGGACAGCTTTGACAGCATCTGCAAAACCCAAACAGCACCTCAGTTTTCCTAGCTAACTGGTGAAAAGGGTTTGAGGAAAAGAAAGATGAAGTGTTAGATGATTTCAGTGCTAAAAAGCAAAACAACAGAGCTCTGAACCTGGCAGAAAAGAAGCCAACCCACTCCATTCATATACAGCATACAGGAGTTTCTTTCATCAGTTCCCAGAAAGGGATCAATGGTTGTAAGGAGTCAAGTTAAAAAGAAAATTAAGATGACAAAACCCCCTCAAAAATTCAAGATTCAGGAATGGCTTCTACAGAAACCAATGATGTGTGTGAACTTTCATGATTCCAGACAGGATGTATTTTTATTACAAGAAACAAGCATTACTAGAGGAGTAACTGTACAATTAGATAGTTAGAATTTATCTGTTGGAAAAACATTCCCTCTTCTCTGCCTTTCACCCATTCTGCCTTAAAGATCTTCATAATTTTCACTGTTGTCCGGAAATAAAATAATAAAAACCACATGTTAGAACACAGTCTGTATTGCTCAGATTTTGAGATATGAGACAACTTGAAAGAGGATTTGGGCAATATAGATACATTACTCATCAAGAAGAAAACTCGTGATGTATTCTAGTCTAATTCTGACCTAATTCTAACCTAATTTTGAAAGCCTTTCTGTGCAAGTGAAGAACATCCAATTGTAAAGGAAGGAGTCTGTGTGGAAATTTGGCTACAATAATCAGAGATTAATTAAATTTTAATGGAACAGCTAATAAAACCACCATCTATAGCCAACCCGATATATCATGTTTTGGTGAAGCATGCGCTTTCCTGAGAGCGAAGTACTAAACCCAAAAGCATGGAAGGGGTAGGCAACTGTAGAAATATTATAACTATGATCCCCACCTTGGAGGAATTCTGCTTTCTTACAGGTGATACTCTCTAATCGTGTTATCAGTTGTTTCATTAATACGCAAAGCCCTACAACTGCTAATAATCATAATTTGTTTCTGTGAATAGGACTTTCTTCTGAATTGGACTTGAAAAATATATTAAAAACTTGAATGATAGCGGTCATCATCATGATGGAACGCAGCTTTCGGAACCTTTGTTTAGTAATGCTCAATTTGTTAGATTCCTGAAACACCCGCTGCTTTAGCACTACTCTTCTACATCATGATTTTTCCAGAAGATCCTTGGTAAAATACTAGTTTAGGAGCACCATTCCTAAAAGACAAATATTGTATATTCTATGAGATAGTTTTAAAAACACTATTTTGATTTTTAAGCCATATGCGTTTTCAGCTTCCTTCCATACCTGAAGACGTCATAGAAGAAGGTTTTGGCAAGTCTTGATTTAAATGTCCATAGAATAGAATCCTCAAAAAACAATTAGTCTTAAATTTAGTGCAGAAGTGTTCCATGGTTTGTGAATTGTGCTTCAGAGGATAAAAATACCATAGAAAGAATAAACTTTTAAATGGCAAGTGTACGTTTCAGGAAAGAATCTGTCATATAGATTTCTCTCAGGTGAAGTTGCCTTAGGATATCAATACATGTTTACCAAGCCAGATTCTAAATGAGAAGTTCTTGTAGAGAGTTGTTTATGCTGCTGGAATTTCTATTAAATAAATATTTCTACACTGAACAGATAAAGTTACTGTTTCTGTTATCACCGGCAATTACAGCACAGCTGTGCAGAAATGAAAAGTGTATCTGTGACAGACTTTTAAAAAAAATATTCACAAAGGATTTTTGCTAAAGCTGATACTTGCAATCTACTATCTCAAAATGTGAGATTATTATTTGAATTAGATGCTTGGAAGTAGCTTGAAAATAGTTGCTAGCATGAATAGTTATTGTTAAATAGCTCTGCACAGATCCGTTGTGCTATAGTCAGACTAGTTCAATAAATGCTGTAAAGAGATCTCATGTGAAGAGACTCCCTCCTACGTGAGTCTTGATTCCTTTCTGTACTCTTCTATTTGTTGCTTATAGACTCTTTAATTTTTTATACCTTAAATATCTGTTGTATCAGGTACAGAGCTTGGTTGTTCAGGAGTTGACCTACTATGGTCAGAGTTAACAAGATGTTACCTTGTACTTCCTTGGTTTTTGCATTTGTCTCTTATCCCCTGTGTTTTAAGTAAATTGTAAGTTGTTTGGAGTAGGTATGCATGCCAAGTCCAAATCTTTAATAAGATTTAAATGTCTATAATCTAGCTCTTGACAATAGATTAAGACTTCAGAGTACCATCTCACAAATAAGGATGTTTTTCTGCCAAAAACTCTTTCCTTGAATTAGAATGAAATTGATTCATCTACTGTTTTGAACTATTCTTCTGGAACTATGTATCTTATTAATTTTCTTCATTTTAGTTGTTCTGTCTCTTCCCTTGTCCTGGCTGCTCAGCTATATCCTCACTTTGATATTGCTTTCATCAGTCTGCAAATTCCCATTAGAACTGAATTGTTTTAAATGCCAGTAGAAATAAAAATCAGATCAGTCAATATTATGGATGTTATATACGATATTTGATTTAAAGCAAGATATGATTAGAGAGAGCAGGATTAGTATAAGAATCTTAGTTGGTGCTTTTTCTATTGTGTGCTCACTACAAATGTCCCTCTTAGGCACTTAATAGATTTGGAATGTATTTAAGCTTGAGTCATTTGTCTGGATTTTCATCAGACTTGAATTCCACTAGTCTGTTGGATTTTACCATTTCCCTGCTTTTTAGGTATTCCAGTAGTAGGGTTTTGTTACTTATGAGTCTGATGTTGGGTTTTTTTTTCTTTTTTTTTTTTACAAAAGTGAATTACAGAAGGTTCTAGAATAATCTGTGACTGGTGTTTTTAATGCACTATGTTGAAGAAAACTGTTTTTGTATTGTTGCAGGGATAATTCTTCAACCAAGTCATGTACATCTTAAAAAATGCACTGTCTCTTGAGACTGTTCAAAGTATAATACATTAAGACTTCAGTAATATTTTACTGCATTTTTTTGAGTGCTGTATAGATATAGAGTCTATTTGCTTGGCTTTTTCTTTCATTTTATTCAGATTCTATTCAAAAGGTCTCCAAAATGGCTCATCAGTTCATTTTTACAAGTAATTTTTCAGAGACACTCACAAGAAGTTTGTCAGCTCCATTTCCAGCAGAACAGGCAGATGTTGCATGCCACCTTCATGGCTACTGTGGCTGTTATCTCCTGTTTGAGGCAAATAGGTCAGTTAGAAATATAGAACATGCTTGAAGAATGTGGGTTAGGATGACAGGTAGCATGGTGAAATCCTGGCAAAATTTCCTAATAGTCTGTGCCTGTATTGGAGACTACCAGTTCAGTAGCCCTGGATTTGTGGATTACCAATTTGTGTGTGTAACAATAAGATGATTTTTTTTAAATGACTGTAAAAGCAAAGTGTTGAGAGACAAATGGCTGGTGTTTCTTGTGAATGAGCGTATACAATGCTTTCAGATGTAGAAACCTCTTCTTTGGTGAGTTGGATAAGGATAAATGCCAAGGTTGTCGTTCAGTAAGGTGAGCTGCAACGTATTCCAGCATTTTTGAAAGCTGATGAAAACCTTATTGTGTCTAAAATCAAGAAATAAGATATAGCCAGGAAAATTCCTGAGTTAACAGCTGTAAGAATTCCCATAAGTTGGCTTGCACCAATTTTGCATAGTTTTTGCAGTATGTTTCACATTGCATTTGAATTCTTTCAGAACTGTCTTGACTGTCACTCCAGGATAAATTACTTCATAGGCAGGTTGAAAAATGGCTGTTGCCTTAGGAATAATATTAATAATGATAAAGGCTTTCAAAGTAAATTCAGGCTTTTTGAGAGACTTCTTAAGATACAGAATCAAGTATCCGTCTGGCTCATGGACACTACTTAGGAAGGATCTTGTTCAAGTTTGATGTGCTATTAGGATGATTTATTTACATTTAAGACAAATAATATTAATTTGTAGCTCTCTAACTAAATTTTCCACAGTTCTGTTTATTCCATAAACCGGTTGTTCTCAAACAAGGGGTTCTCAAACCCTCCCAACAGTCACTTTTTTTTTTTCCTCCTTTCCATGTCGTCCACTCCATCCTTTCCCTGTCACGTCCTCAGCCCTACAGTATTCCTGAGCTCTTACAGGAGCCACTTCTTTCTGCTCACGTCTCCAGGTCTGCTCCGTATAGAGTACTCTTTCCCCACCCAGAAACCCTGTCCAGGTTATCTCCAGGTAGGAGAAACTGTGCACTAAGTAGTACTACCATTTATTTTAATCTAATCTTCCCACACAGGTGATGCAGTTTCCTATCAAAAACATTTTATATGAAGGGTTTTGGATGAATTTTATTGTGCTTTAAACTTATGAAGAGATTTATCAGCAAGCACCACTGTGTGCAGATATCTGTAGGCATCTATGACTTATCTCCCTTGTTTTGCTGTTACCTGCGTAAAGCATTTTGTTACATTTTTTAACAGAGGCATTTTTGTTGCTTAAAAATTCCAGTAACCGTAGTTAGTGTTTGAGTGAAATTAAGTCTGCTCATCTCATATGTTATAAACTAAATTAGAAATAGAAGCTTTCTGTGGGCAAAGTGACTTGTTTCTTGAGCAGCAATGAAGTCATGTAGCTTAAAAGATTGCCTCCAAAGGTCTTAAGCCTATTTAGAGAAGGTTCTTATCAGAAAATTAATAAAATCTTTTGCAAAGTACAGAAAACTTGTAATCCTACTGGCATGAACTGTCCATCTGTGACTATCTACCTTTCGGTGAGCTCTAAGAAATATTTTTACATCTTTCAATTTACTTTAACATGTTCTTCTATATGTTCTCTGATTATTTGGACAATAAGCCAAATTGTTATCCTGTATTGATGTAGCTTACTGGGCATTAAATGGAGGGGGGGGGAGAAAGAATCCTAGCATGGTGGGTTGAGGTGTTCTAGATGCAGTGCAACAGATATTGTTATTAGGGTGAAGTTCAGGCGATTGCTTAGAGCTACTTTTGTACCTCTAGATTCTGGTGCTGAACAGAAGTCATTCTTGGCGTTTAGGGCTATGAACAATATCATGCAAAATACCGTAACTGTGGATTGAAGTAGCTATTTTAATTCTACTTTTTCTTGCTCTTGTGAGCCTTGTGAAATGTTAAAGATTTTTTTTCTGTGATCATCACAAGCTACTTTAGCTGGCTTGCTAAAAGGAACTGGCAGATTTAACTGAAGCAAAACTAAATGACTTAATGGAGAAACAGCTATGAAGACATCTAACCATTTTAGAATAATACTGTGTTTTAGTGGGCTTATATCATTAGCAAGCATCCATTGAGAAGTTGCTGCTCTTCTGTGTTACCTAGTATAAGAATGGAACTGGTTCTGAAATTATTTGGTGTTCGACTTTTGGGCAAACACTTCTGCTTGAAGCTCTTCAACCAGAGACAAAGACATGACAAAGATTTCAGTAACTTCCAGTCCTGTCCATGTGTTTGGTGTAAGCACACTTTCAGGAGCCAGCATTCACCTCTGAACTACAGTCAACACAATCTTCTGTTTCTATGGTTCTCTAAACATTTCCCTATCAAAAAGATCTTGTGGCATGTAGAACAATGTTTCTTTCTTTTGCAGACTAAATCCTTAATTCATTAACTTTGTATTGTTTCAAACCTTGTAGGTATAATCTCCAAGCTAAATAATGTCTTTTATGGGGCTGGCATTTACACATTTACTTTGTTGTCTTTTGTTTTGCTTTCATATAACAAGGATGTTTCCATCAGTTTGAGTGATACAATAGTGAATTCTACAGACCTACTATATACTTTTCTTATATTAAGCATCACAAAGTGAACTAGGGTTTGCATTCAAAGAGAACCCTTTGCTCATCTCTTATATCCAGAAGAAGAAAAACGTTGCAAGACTTGGCAAAATTGAGTTTCCGTGGTTATCTATATTAAAATAGAGGAAAAATCATTGGGGTCATCTGGTTAAAATTGTCAATATAAATGATATTTTTACTTGTGTTACGATACAAAGTAATGAACTAGTTGAAGTTTCAATCTTTGCAAAACCTCCTTACTCTTCAGTTTCCATGCTTTGGTCTACATGTGTCTTGAGCATTTTGTGTTCAGAGCCTTTGTAGGATTTAAGGTCTGGTGCATTATGTGAATTTATGACAATTGCAGAGTACTAAAGGAAAGCAAGCACTGTGTCATAAAATCTGAGTATTCATTCTCAACACATGCCACAGGTTCTTTCTGTCTCCCAGTTTCATCTTTTCTTTGCTTGTGTGTGTATGTTCTTTTTAAGGCCTGAGAACTATCTGAAAGTAGATCTACGCATTATTTACATCTGTTACAAGTTTTTCTTACGGGATAAAATCGAGCTCACAAAGATTGGTCTAGCAGCAGTCTTTTGTAAATACACATACTCAATGTTGTGATAATTTTTAACTTTTCAGAATAGGGATTTAAGAAAAAGTACGTATCAGGCTGTTTCTACAAAGCTGCGTAGCTCTATGACTAGTTGCTATAATCTGGTCCAGGTAAAACTCAATGAGTGTTAGTGGTGTCATAATTCTGGAAGGCTTGATGATATTTTTAAAAATCTTTACCTAGGTTTTATCCACCCTTTATTTGTTTAAGTTAGTCCTGTAGGATATCCTTGCAAATCATAGATTTGATTGCCCGCTGTTTCTCAATGATTAGTCAAATCAATCTGTCTATGCAATTAATCAGTTAGATGAGGCTTGGCTTCGCTGTCTAGATAGCTGTTTGCCATTAGCTAAATCTGTGGTTTGTGTGTCAAAACCTTCAATGTCTCAGAACAAATTTTA
The DNA here is from genome assembly GCA_013398815.1 of Ibidorhyncha struthersii. NCBI lineage: Eukaryota > Metazoa > Chordata > Aves > Charadriiformes > Charadriidae > Ibidorhyncha > Ibidorhyncha struthersii. The sequence goes on along the minus strand of VZSZ01012185.1, from coordinate 748,373 downwards.
GTAAAGTCTAATATTAAACAATATGGAGAAAGGTAGACTTTCCATTTATTCATTGTCTGCTTAAGTACAGCTTAAAATATGGTAAAACTGGTTGAAGATTTTCAGTTAAAAAGCAACAAATGCTTCTATTTTTCATTGAAAGTGCAAGTGGTAAAACTTGTAGGTAAAATACCCTAATCTGTTTTTTTTTTTGTTTGTTTGTTCAAAGTGGTGTGACAGAATGTTCTGTATCATTATCTACCTGAGTCTCTCTCGTATTTACTAGATCTTGTCTGTATTGGAAGCAGTTCACCCGTGTTCCGAGCGGAAACATGAAGTAAAACTACGGTATCCGCCAGAAATTCCAGCATGGTGTTTGCAGCAGAAGCTGTTAGATTCTCACTGTGTTCTAAGTGAAATCGCTTTAGAGTCTTTAGAAACTGGACTTGGTACTTTTACTTGTGTATGTGTTTGCAATGGAAACCAATCACTGTAAACTTCTGTGCCATGCAGCTAGATAGGATTTTGACTGAACCTCAGTAGGAGTCACTTAGCTTAACCAGTACTTCATCTTTCACTTCATTAACTTCTAGTGATTTAGGAGTGATGCTATTGGTGCAGGCAAGGCAAATCTAAAAACTTAAGAAAATGCTTACGGACAGTTATACAGTATAACTAAGCTAAACTGTATGAGTAAACCTATGAAATCTGACAAGAGTTAGGCCCTGACTTTTGCTTCTCCCTGTATACCTGCATCCTATGCATCTTAACAACAGTATTGAAATCCTTCTCTCTGATCCTGCCCCTATGTATATCTAGTTGACCTTGTCTGTTGACCAGCTAAACTCTGGGAGAGTGGAGTCTCGCAGTTAAGCGGCAGGCTACGGTGCTGTGCGTCCTAACTGAACCTGCCCTCAAACTTCACTAGTAACCACATTCCCCAACTGCATCTCGTGTCACAGGATCAATGCCCTTTCTACAGCCTGGCGATTTATCTGCAGCGTGAGATCTCACATGCTGGATGGACATCCAGTTTTATTGTCTAGAATTTTAGAATAAGAGTAGGTTAGTCATTTACCCTGCAGGGAACATAATTTTGCAGGTTTCTTCTTGTTTGGCAAATGGTAGAACCTAAAAATTAGGTGCTCTAGATTAAACCTTATGCCAAAGTGAGATTGAATGTATAATCACAGTGATACTCAGATATGCCATGACATGTGAGGATCCTTAATGGTAACATATATGGAATATAAGTGATGTGTACTAGTACAATTTAGTCCTGCTCATATCACAAGTCTACATTTGGTCTTCAGAGTCCTGTAGTGTATATGATTTGGTTAAAAGAAAATGCCAATCTCTACCTGTTACCTACAAGAGAAAAATGATAAAGTACATATGTGAAATATGAAGCCAAGCTTTCCCAGTAAGAGTCGAATTCATGAATTAAGTATTTTTCATATCTATTTCAGATGATACAGTCAATATGAAGAATTAATAATACGTATTTTCATGAGTCTTGATTCACATTTGTTGTGGTAGTTATGGCAATGCTTGCTGGTCATAGGATGATGGATTACAGGTATCACAGTTCTGTAGAAGGTATTCCTTTTAGACCTCAAATATGCAGAATACTACACAGAATGCCATTAGTGAATAATACAACTATGGCTGTAGCATCATTCTTCGTTGTGGGCTGTAGAATAGAACACTTTCATTTTCAGACACCTTTTAGCTTTTTTAATGTGTATGGGGTGAAGAATTTTTCTTGTTCCTTCAGTTCTCCACTTGCACCGATAAAAATTGCTGACAAATACATTCTTAATTGTGGCCACTAATTCTTAGTTGCATAAAATCACCTCAACAGATTTCCATCGACATTTTTTTTTCATGTAGAGGTGGCTTTTGTGTACTCTTTCACTGATCATAAAGGCTGCTTTGGATTTGACTGGACTTACTAGGTCAACAGGCCTTGAATTGGAGAAGGTAGTTTTATGGTCTACTGAGAAACCAGTTTTACATGGAAATTAAATACAAGACAAGGGCTGGAAAATGTTAAGGCTATGGTACAACGTAAAACATACCTGTGTGAGCCAAGGACAGAATACTAGCCACTTTTAATTTCCTGACTTTCGTTACCTTGTATTTCAGTCTCCTTATTTAAATGCTCCTTTTGCCTGCAATTTTATAACTTATTTGGAGGGATGTATCAGCCAGCTTCTCAGCTACTGTATGCTGACACCAGTTAATCGCGTGTTTTTTTGTCTTTTAGTGAAACTCAAGATTCTTATGTTTATGTTGTCTTATTTTTCATGATTTGTAGTATAATTAGGAGTGCTCGGTTTGACTGTTTTTGAGGCTTTGTTCATATTAAGTTTCATTGCCCAGTATGTGGGAATGTAGACAGCATTTACCAGCTCATTAACCTCTTTAAACTGGCTGCGGAATGGATTATTTCCTGTCACCATCACAGGTCAGTGGATGGATTACACTCCAATGGACTCTTTCTAGAATATTTGAAAAATGTTAAGCTACTACAGCATTGATTGTTTGGCATGTTTTTTCTAATTTACATGGGTTTTTTGAGGGGAAATCCAGATAAAACAGTAGGTTAATGTTATCATTGTTCTGAAGTCAGGAAAGGCGAATGTAGACTAAGAAAGCCCCAGTAGTTGATCCTGTTCCTCTGCAAAATGTAGATGTTTCATACACATACGGCATGTTTTCAGGACACTATTAAGAATAGTTTGGACCAGGATGAAGTGCATGTGACTGTGTGGTCTCGCTGATGTACTTGACCACTAGTAAGCATCTGTCCCGGACCTGTTCTTAGGAAGTAACAAGGTCAGGAATAGTGGCCTTTGCTTGTCTGTATTGAAAGTAGTACACTAACCTCCGCAAAAGCCATATGTATCTAATAAAAAAATTTCACAAACCTTATTTGCTTGACAGTGAACTCCACCAGCGTTGACACCGTCATTCTTTCAAATGTCTCACTTACCCAGTCACGGAAATTTGCATAGGTAGATGATTTTGCTGTTCAGCTGAGCATTTTCAATCAAGTAGAATGCATCATGAGAGAAAGAGCTTAAAAACTAGAGGACTCAGGGGTTGTGTTAACTACGACTGGATACTTGAGTTTTCATTGTGTTCTGCCTGAGTAATTGCCATGTAAAGAGCTACCTTGGTGCTTCCTTCTGTTAGCTTAGAAGCAGATAGAGCTGGGTGGTTCCAGACTGTAGCCTCAAAACTTCTGAAGTCAATAAAGACTATTGCCAAAATAAGTCCCAACCAATCAGGAGTGTTGAGAGAGCAGACACTAATACTGCAGCAATTGAATAAGACTTCCCTGTACATGTAGGCAGCTCATATACAAAACTTGCTTACAGGTAGCCAAATACTAGGAGATGTTATGAATCCTGAAGTTAGCAGACCACAAAGCACTTCATATTAATTGCTAACTGTCCAACCTCTGTAAGAAAAGACATGAACAAGCTTTGTGACTATCTTGCACGTTCATTAATTATAGACATTTTGGATTAATCGCATGGTCTCATCACAGAGTGCAATTTAAGACTACCGAATGCATCAAGAAGAGTCAATTCTGCATTGCACACTGCATAAATGATATAGATGTCATATATTAGATTTTACGCATTAACCTAATACCTTGTCACAAATAATAAGGCCTTTGCTGTCCAGGATTCTTACTTGAAGGAATGTCTTTGCTTTGTTCTTGTCACTGAAAGCCATAGTACAGATTACAAACTTGAAACTAACTTTTAAAGATGCTTTTCAAGCTGCTTCATGAAAAGAAACCTACTTGTTTTTACTGAGTTTTATTTGCAGGAGTAGACACTTTATTTTGTGGAAATGTGTATACTGAATATGACACTGAATATAACTTTTCCTCCTGTGAAAGCTTTTTCCATAGGTAGCTGCTTGTTTTAACTAAACCGATTACTAAGCTGGTCTTCTCGTAAATGTTTACAACTTGACACCATGCAGTAAGAAATCAAAGTCCCAGTTCATCAGAGCACTGGCACACCTGTGCTAATACTGTGTGTATCATAACTTTAAGTTAATTGGTCTGAAAAATGGGTACTGAATATCTGCAGCTTTGGGTTTCAGTCATGATGTTCTGTGTTACTGGCATATTGTCAGAATCTTAGACAGTGATTCCAAAGAATGTATGATTGGATACCTTTTTTTTTCTTCCTGGCCTTGACATATCTTCAGCATGATGTTATATACTACATATTACGTTTGTATTTACATCTCAGTTCTGTTCTTAATTCTAAATGTTGCATCCAGGAACTTCTGGTTTTCGGTAAACTACTGAATTTAACTGTTATGTCACATACTGTCCATGTATTATTATTATTGAAATTATATTTCTCTGTCAATCTTAATATTGGAACAAGTTTGGGTTTTTTTCTGTTTTTGCTTGTACATGCTTAACAACTGGGTGTTCATGATACTCATTAATCCCCAAATTATATTTTACCTATTGGTATTGTTTAAAAAGTGTTAGTCCTTGATTTCTGACTTTGTTTTTAATACGCTATACCGTATTACAGTTCACCTAATTTTATTTAATTTCCTTTTCTTTAATCTAGGGTTGGGAAGAAACTGTGGATGCTGCCGTTTCTTACTTGTTAAGAACTTGTTTGTCAAAGAGCTCTAAGGAACAGGCCCTGACTCTCAGCAGCCAGTTGTGCATGCCCAAAGATACTAGCAGACTGAAGAAGAACATCACCCTCTTCTGTGATAGATTGGCCAAAGGGGGCCGCCTTTCCTTAAGTACAGACTCGGCCACTCAGCAAGCTACTGTCACGCCAGGTATGACATGAAGTACATGTTCATAATTCAGATTATGTATTTGTATACTAAAACTAAAATTTATGCATATTTGATTGTGCTAGCAGTTTGTTTTTTGCTGTTTGTGAAAAAAACAAAACACTGGTTGTGTTGCTGACCAGTAGAATGAGTTAGGTAATAAGATAGTTTTAAGTCTAAGTTTTATCTCTATTCGATCACTTATTGCTGCTCTTACAGCATATGCACAGTAATGCTGCGAATGAACCCCAGATGGTCATCTTTATGCTCTAAAAGCCTTATCGCTTATTTCTTTGCACTTTTCAATTGAATGTATACATGTGTCCATTTCTAACGTGATGGAAAAGTGAGGAGTGAAAAGTCCTACTTTCTTGATAGAGATATGATTATGGTTGCATTATTGGCTTTATGGCATATCCATATGACTAATTATGAAGTAGTGATAACACTGAATAAAAAAGTCTGCAACTCTAGAAAGTACTAGTTGGCTGTGTGATATCTCACAGAAAGCATGAAATTAAAGATGAAACTAATTTAAGTAGATGTTGAATAATATTTCTCCTTTGGAAAAGGAACATGGAGAAGATTTCAGAGCGTGCAATAATTTAAATTAATGTTATGGAATTACCATTTTTAAAAGAAATTTTATTCATGTCCTTTTCTATATTTCTACTTTTTAGTAACAGTGGGAGCAAAACCACACCTTTTCAGTACAGTCTGAAGGCTAGCAGCTTTCTACTGTTGCAAGATATTTTCTTCCTGCCTTTTTTTCTCTAGTGAGACAGACAGTTGGTCTTCATAAGTCAGTCTCTTAATAAGCATCAGATACTCCTACTGACTTGGAAACAGGTTGTTCCACCCCCCCCCGCCCCCGCTCCCGCTCCCGCTCTGTATCTCGATTGGATGTTCATTCAGCTTCATAGTCTCCTAAACTACATAATCTCACTATGGACTTTGGCCTCAATGACCTCCTTCACCTACAGCAGTCTTCACATCTGTAGAGAAAAGTGCATGGTATGCACGCTTCATGCTTAAAATTGGGAGTTTATTATTTTGTCTTCTTGGGTATTGTTTTTCATAAAGTTTGGAGTTGTGTTAGGGCAGTATCTTGATTTTCTGTAATTTCTTTTCTTACATTACAAAGAATAATTTAATTCCTGTTTAATATAATCTGAATGGTCTGTGCAATGTTTCAGTGACTCAGAAGACCTTGTTATTACTATGTGCAGCCATTGTTTGCATGTGCTACTTTAAATGATTCAGTAAAACAGCTGCAGACTGTGCAATGGTTGAAACTACAGATATAATTTTTCTTTAGTGTTACACTATGTCCATATCTGGAAGTGGACTGATAATCATGTGAAGTGAAGAAGCAAGCCAGAATAAGTGTCAAATTAGTTTTACAAATTTTTGTTAGTATTTCTTTGCGAGACTGAAATATGTGTTAAGGATAATTGATTTGCTGAACTTTAAAAAGATTATATAGGCATTGTTTTTCTTTCTAGGAATTTTGAAAAGGTGTAAATAGCTGCAGTTAATCTTTTTCCACCTAAGCTAGTAAGGTGAATCGATTTAATAAGGAAGTTAACTTCTGCCTGTTCAATTGACTGGTGTTATTGAGTTCAGGGGACTGTTCAATATGGTTATGATTAATTCTGAGTAACAGAAGAAGAGTAACATCTTTAAAAATTGTAAACAAATTAGAAGAAATCTTGCTCTTGATGAAGCATTCTGGTCATGCTCTCCATGTTGCATGTATAAGACTAAAATTTTAAAAAGCATTAAACCCACTGTTTTCTATTACATGAGGCCAAAATAACACTAAGAAGGCATAAGTGGCATGTACTAGAATAATTTTTACCATTGTGGTACAGGTAGACAGTTATACTACCTCTCAAATAAAAATAATACGAGGAAGAAGTACATTCCAAGCAAAACTTAAGATAATTGATTGTGGGCTGTTAGCCATGTATTGATGGTATGTGGGACCAGGGTTATCATTTTACATGATGAATAGTGAAAAATTAAGTACCTTTAAGGAGCTGGTTGAGACCTAGTATAGCAATGTCCCACCCAATGTAAACTGCTTTAGCTATACTTGAAATGCCCTTTGGCCATAATTTACGCTAAAGAGAATTAAAACCTGTAATCCAAATACAGACTCCAAAACAAATCATTTTACTTTCAAAATTGCTGACTCTGGTGTGTAGCCCTTTTGAATATCAAATCACCTAATTAAGAATCAAAATTATGACCTAATTAGGCTAACACTTCAGTGTCACCGGAAGGTATCATTTAAAGAAATTATAAAACCTAATACAACTTTCTTATTTTCCCTAAGAGTTCAGCCTGAAGCCTTGATAAAAGGGTCTGTACATTTACGCATTTATTCACTAACTGTTGAGAGATATGTTTTCTGGAAAAGTATGGAAGAGCTCAAAAATAAGAAATTTCATCTTCATTTACAGGATAGGCTCATTGGAGAGAAATGAATAGGAGTTACTTTCTAGCAGGATGTGCTGTATGCTTTGGAACTGTGTGGGTGTTTGTCTTTGGACAGACTGGAGAAAACTGGGAGCTTTCTTGGGACAATAAAGATTTTACTGAGGCTTGTTAAACACGTTTGTCTTGTCACCTGTTTGGGTTTTCTGTGGCTGTCTCTACATTGGCAAGCAATGTGGTCCATTAGAACCAGATCTGCAGGGGGAAGTAATTGGGGCTGGCAACGACTCGTGTCATCTGTGTGTTTCAGAGGAGGTTTGAAGTGGCTCTGTTCCTGTCTGGTGTCCTGATCCTCCCTTAGCAGTCGGAGTGCTTTCGGTGCATTCCTGGGCTTCATCTGCCCAGTTAGCTTCACCTACAAGAAACAAGTTCATTTGCCCAAGACCACTCCTCAGTGTGAAAACAGTGCAGTTAGTGGGGATAATTAAGAAATTTGCCTCACTCTTGATTCCAGCTGAAAATACCTGTGCAGTCTACACTAGGAAGAAATTGAATGATGTCTTATAAAGGGAAACCAGTGTACAAAATAACTATATGCTGTTGAGTAAAGTGTTGTTCAATAATGCCTATAAAATAAAGAAATTCCTTCTCCCTGTCCTTAAAGGAGTGAACAGGAATAGGTAGAGGTAGAACTATACATAGAGAGTGAGATGGTGGGAACTGAATTTGTATCTGAGGATTTATGGTTAAATATTGGATGTTAACGTAGGGGAAAGTTGTTCAGGTTGTTTAAGCTCCGAGCCAAGCGAAAGATGGTCCCGTAATTGTTCAGTAGTGTAGCTGTCATTAGCTTGAGGATTTTATTCAATTCCACTTTTTCTTAAGCTCATTCCTTTTCTTAATGGTGGAAGCTCCTTTTTCTATAGCAACCAACTTTAAAAAAATTGTTTAAAAGTGCCTAGTACCCTTCTGGCAATAACAGTAAGCTGGATTTCTAGAAGCTATATTTAATATGTTCAAGATGGTGTACCCTGCAATCCAGAGAAATTGCCTGAACCCACATTGAAAGGCTGATGGTTATCTTTAAGCGTGCAACTATTTGAAAGATGCCTTCAGAAAATAGTTATCACTATTTGTAGTTAGTCCAACAGTATCTGTTAGAGGTATGCCATGATCTCTGCTGGGTCTGGTTTTGTTCGTTATTTTCTTTAATGTCTTCAGTGGTGCAATATTATGAATGTTAAAATTGTGGTTTTGCAACAAGCTAGCAGTAGTTTCAAGTGCTACTTGATAAATCAGAGGATGGATCTGAAGTCAGTAAGATGGTCAGTCAAGACAAGCGCGAAGGACTCTAGCAAATAAGAATCAGACAAACTGAAAATTGAGAAACAATTCCTTAAGCACTATTGCCGTAGGATAGGCTCCTGGGGGTTATAATGGACCAGCAACTGAAAAAAAAAGTCAGCGATATGATCCTATTAAAGGCAAATTCCAACTTTGGGATGTAGTCATATGACAATGAGAAGATAAAATTATTTCTTTGTATTCTTCATGAGAAAGATTTGGTTGAAATTACAGGATAACACAATTTAAGAAAAACCTAGACAAATTGAATAGAGTTCAGAGAAGAGCACAAAAATTATGAACAATTGAAACAACTTTGCTTTTTATTTCTTTTGAAGGAAAAAGAAAGAGAAGGCTGAGGAGGGACATGATAGTTTTCCAGTATGTAAAATGTGCTTATAAGGATGATTAAAAGTTAATCAGAGTCATTGGCTAAATATGATTAGAACTGTAAGCCACATCAGGCTATATCATGTACTTTGTTGCCTTTGGCAATGCATAAGTGGTTGGATGAGAGGAATGGTGAGGGGTTTAGGGAGTGGTGCCAACCCAAAGTGTGGGTCAGTGCCAGGGAAGTGCTGGGGAAAGGTGCAGTAGACCACCCAGGTTGTCATGTATTGAGCTTAATGGGTGTGAGAATTTATGGCATAAGTCCTGATTACCTGCAGTGAATTAATTCTGTAGCTTTTAAAGGTCTCTTGTAATACCTGTATGTTTTGAAGAATTGCTTTGAAAACCTTAAGCAGTGTCAACTGTGGCTATTTGGAGACTTATTTAGGTGGTAGTCATATTGATTGGAGCTCTATTTGTAGTATTGCCTACCCTGTATTTTGAGTGTATCAGCTATTGTTTGGGTAGAATATAATCCTGCTTTTCCTGTAGTAATACCTGTTGTGCAGATGGCATCCTTTTGCAAATGGCATCTGTATTGGTTCAACACTTTGTTCAAACAAGGATTTTTATTTTTAAATTAGAACTGTATTTTTCTTTAAACCATCCTTTTTATCTCTCTTTTTTTTTTTTTTTGACTGGGCTTCAGTATTTTTTTTTCTGTTCTATTGTGGTTAGGAGATCTTTGTATTGTGCTATAGCGTGAATTACTTACATAGTTGAATATAACTGGAGCAGTAGAGAAACTATTATTTAATCAGAAAATCCGTTACTGAGTACTGAAATCTGTGGAATGCCAAAGACTGTTGTCTCCTCAGGTCAACTGAATCTTCAGAACTGAAACTATACGGAAAAGCACGAATTTTTTGCATCCAGCAAAAAGGATTTTCAAGTAGTTTTGTGTACATGTAATGTTTAAGATCTATATAAAAGTAGAGCTACAAGTCAAACCAACTGCCGATCTAGTTTTCCCTTCTGAGTTGCAATGGGGTTAATGTATCCAGAGTATCAGTGACAAAGTTTATCTGAACTCTTAAACACTTTGGACAAGATCGAACAATATCTCTTGATATCTTACATGCTAGCTTAATGTCCTTATAGGAAGGGTTCCTAATATTTGATATATGTTGTCTTTCCTGCAAATCAAATTGGTATATTGTGAATACTGAAGATGGTGGTGGCAATTAATGATGTTCTTTATAACGTTTAAAGCTTTGGAAGATTTTTAGTACATCCCTTCTGTAACTTTTTCTTTTATGTTAATTGTGACTAAATTATCTCAGTCTTTTTTCACAATGGTTTTCAATTCTTACTGTTTATTTTCCAAAATGGAATGCTTTTCCTTTTGTCTATAGCAGGGCGTATACCCTGCTATACTCTGCTCCATCTCAATCTTCAGACCCTTTCCTACACATTTGTTGCCTAAACACATTTACCGGTCTGTATACACATGATGTTACTTCCCTAAGCATGGTAGTATATACTTGACTTGACGCTTTGTCTACATAGCTTTTTTAATTTGTCAAGTTGATTATAATTCTGCTTGGTATAATCATGATTCTATCCTTCAGATTATGAAAGGGTAAATACTAACTTTAAAGACAATGTTCTTTACCGCATTAAATATATTCATGTATTCAGAATGTATCTAAAGTCATGCTTTGGAAGACAAAATTTTTTCAAAAATTTTTTTTTTCCTTGCATAAGCTTATAAAAACCTTTTTTCAAAATCCTGTATTGATATCCATGAGTGAATATCGCCTATTTTGAAGCTGTGTTCTCAGCTGGAAAACTGGGATGCAACAGAATGTGTCATATTCCTTAAGGAACTCTCTGTTTACGTGCTACTAAACTTGAGGAGAATGTCAGGACTGATTGGAAAAACATGTGGATTTGAGTTCCTGGAAGAGCAATATTCATTTATGTGTGTATATATATACGCACGTACATAAAAGACATAAACATTGCTGCGAAGTTCTTAGTACACAAAGAGACTGTACTGTAAAGAAAGACTAGTAATATTTTATTTGATGTGAAAGAAATAGGATTTTTGTTGTTGCAGATTCCTCTCTTACGCTGTTAATTATCAATTTATTATTTATTATAACGACCCATTGGTCATTAGGGGAAAGGAACAAGCAGTATAACTCAGGTATTCTCATAGTGTGGACTTTTGTACTCACACAGATTCCAGTCTCCTGTCTGTCATGGTAATGTTATCTCAGTAGAAACTACAGCAATTTTTTGCCTGGAGAAGTTAGAATAATGTAGTTTAAAACTATTCAAAAGTAATTTAGCAGCCTGAAGAGGGCACAGAAGTCAGCAGTGAGGACTAGACAATACTTTTCAACTACCAGCAGATATTTTCAAAAATCACCGGAGGCTGACAAATCACAGTTTAAAAACTTTTCCTGTAACTTAAGTGTTGTAAGTGTGAGATCGTGGTGCGTTGACAACTTTGTGTGGCCCCCCATGCTGGTGCTGAGAAGTGTATAAAAATTCCCAATATATTTTTTTCTCATAGATGTGACACAAATCCAGTGTTATTTATCTCCACAGAAGACTACGATACATTATGAAGTGTGATTCTCATTTAAGATATTTTCCATGTTTTCTGTAGCAAAAAAATACTAAACTACCTTTTTTCCCCATTTGTAACCCTTAAAATAATGCTCTTAGATATTTTCTCTTACTTTAGTTTACATATACTCTGTATTCATAAAGCTTTTTAGCAATGCTTGTTAAATCTATGTAAGGAAAAGTGAAAGTAAAAAGTTTCGTTCAGAAACCTTGCTGCAAGTACTTGCAAGGATTCTGTACACCTGAAGATTGGATGGTACTGATTGATGGAACGCGCAGTAGACTGAGATCAGTGGAAACTGTCATTGACCGAATTAGATTCAGCATTTTACCTGTCTTTTTCATAGTGTTCCTCACCTGTTTCCACTATTTCATGAGACAGTACCATTTACAAAAGAGTCTAGAGGACATTGGTAAGTATCTGTGATCTTAGGAATCTAAATCTTACTAAAAGTGCCTATTTCTTGTTGAAATTCAGTTTGCTGAGGACTTTTTTTTCTTAAATCTAAGGACTTTTTTCCTTAAGTGTACCCAGAGGCACGTTTTAATGCACGTTTATAAAACACATCATGCCAATTCATTCATATGGTTTTGTTGGCTCATGCCCTTAAATATGAAATTGACATTAACTCACTTTAACTGTTGCAATGAAAACTGTAATTCATCTTTTCTAGCTTCCTTAAAATCATATAGGTTGATCAATAAAGTGCCTTGAAAGACTGATTCCCCCAGGAAGTGGGTGGTTTACTAAGAGTGAAAAAGTATTTTATTTTTTTTTTCGTGTATGGGATGGTATAAAAAAACCTGAATGCTGCATTTAAACAGAAAGATAACATTTTTCTTACATTTGCTGGCTAAGTTTATTTGTTTTATATGTATATGAAGTACAGCTATGTATCACTAAAGTATCACATTCGTTAACCTTCATTTTCTTAAGTGCTCAAAACTTAAAGACATATTTATCTGATTTGAAAGTTAATGTATATTTGCATTTTAACAAGTATATGTTTTTTTTCTTTCCTGCCTCTGTAGAAGCTGAGATTCCCATACCTGGATAAAAGTTTCTCTGTGGGAGGTTGTGTACTACTTGCATTGAAACCAAAATAGATCTATGATCACTGTATCAGTTTTTTTCAAACTTCCCATACTTTTCTTACTGCCTTAAGGCAAACAAATGTTTGGTAAAATGTGTAGTTTTTATCTTAATCACAGGATCATAGATTGGTTTGGATTGGAAGGGACCTTTAAAGATCATCTAGTTCCAACCCCCCTGCCATGGTCAGGGACAACTTCCACTAGACCATGTTGCTCAAAGCCCCATCCAACCTGACCTTGAACACCTCCAGGGATGGGGGCTCCACAGCTTCTCTGGGCAACCTGTTCCAGTGCCTCACCACACTGACAGTATAGAATTTCTTCCTAATATCTCATCTAAATCTACCCTCTTTTAGTTTCAAACCATTACCCTTCATCCTATTGCTACACTCCCTGATAAAGAGTCCCTCCCCATCTTTGCTGTAGACCCCCTTTAGGTACTGGAAGGCCACTACAAGGTCTCCCTGGAGCCTTGTCTTCTCGAGGCTGACCCCAACTTTTTCAGCCTGTCTTTGTAGGAGAGGTGCTCCAGCCCTCTGATCACCTTCACGACCCTGCTCGGGACTTGCTCCAACAGGTCCATGTCCTTCTTATGTTGGGGGCACCAGAGCTGCACGCAGTACTCCATGTAGGGCCTCACCAGAGCAGAGTAGAGGGGCAGAATCGTCTCCCTTGACCTGCTGGCTGTGCTTCTTTTGATGCAGCTCAGGATACAGTTGGCTTTCTCGGCTCCAAGCGCACATTGCCAGCTCATGTTGAGCTTCTCATCCACTGACACCCCCAAGTCCTTCTCTTCAGGGCTGCTCTCAATCCATTCTCCGCCCAGCCTGTATTTGTGCTTGGGGTTGCCCTAACCCACATGCAGGACCTCACACTTGGCCATATTGAACTTCATGAGGTTTGCACGGGTGAACCTTTTTGTAGTTCTTCCTTCTAGCAAGGCTACCACTATGGCTCTGCTTTGTTTGGTTTTCTTTGTTTTTCCTCAGTTGTTTTTTGCATTTCTCCTCTCTACATTACACTTCACTGTTTTCCATACTGTGCCCTTTGATGTCCATGCAACTATATGCACAGTTCCCTCACTGTGATAGGTGGGGGAAGTAACTCTATCACTAGAGCAATAAAAGGGTAGGAAGACACTTTTCCTGGTCAGCTGTCAATCTGGGTGGCCCAAAGCAGTGGCTGCAGACAAAATCCTGTTGTACTAGTGTGGATCTATCACGCAATGAGATTTTAGCAAGGTTTGACCAAGATGTAATGGAGACTAAATCCGTAAACAGCGTGATCATTGTGTACCTCTTTATCCAATTTGTGAAGCTCTGCACGGCTGAGCTGTTGTGCCAGTTTAAACATAACTTTCTTCTCTCCATCTGATTGCAGATGATAATCATATAAGAATGATAATAAGAACAAAGAGGTTGCCATAACTCTTGCAGCCCCTAGCGTTGTGTCATGCCAGTTAATAATGAGACGTGATATGGTATATAATGGAACATGATACAGTGCTGCAACTTTAATTTGACTTCTAGTTCTTCACATTTAAAATATTTTTTGCAGAAATGCATTGGCTCTTCATGATGAACAGTTCTGTCTTAATAGAAAAGCCTAGAAATAAGCAAATGGTAATGTATCAAACATTTTAAACTAATTATTTGGGTTCTATTTTTGAGACTAAGCTATGTCCCTTGCCCCATAAAGCTGATTTAGTGAAAAGGAAGGGGAGTAGCAAATCATTAGGGAGAATTTTGGGAGTGCTTGCAGCAACAAGATTTTGTGGTTGCTCAAGAAAAGCTTAAGAACAGCTCGGTGGAGCCAGAAACATTGATTGTTTGGCTCTCTGATGTGAGTCTTTACTCTCTGTAACTTCTTTCCATTGTAACTTTCTTTATTCTTTAAAACTTTTATTTCTATTGTTTTAGTAACTTTGGTAATTTATTTCTGCAGAAAGGAAAATTGAACTATATAGAAGTTAAGTGACTTTCCTGAGGTCATACCATGAGCCAATAACACCTGTGTATAAATAGAATTCAAATATGCCTTGCAGTCTTGTGTTGTAGCTCCTACGAGCAGTTGTTTTCAGGTGTTTTACTGATAAAACACAGGTTACAGATTACCAGATCGTGGTGACCCAGCTTGCCTTGCAGCTTGTTCGTATATTATTCTGCGTGGTTCAGGTGAACACGTGTAAAAATGGAAAACTGAATAGCAGAGATGGGAAGAGTGTGAGCAAAAATGTCTGAGGTCTTTAATTTTAATGAATTCAGTCAAATTTCATCACCCTGCTGAACTGAAATGGTAGTTCTCCAAGTGATTACTTTTCAGGGATTACTTAAACAATGGTAAAGCACTGGAATTATTTTATTTTTTTTTATTGAAAAGAAGGCACGGATAGAAAGTACATATTTTTTTCGGGACATTGGAAGATTCCAGTATTATGAAAAGGGGCAAAATATGATAGAAGGGTAACAAAACACATTTGTGTGCAGGATTGTGAAAAGGTTTGTATTATGATGTTGGGAAAAATCTCCCCTCCTCAATTGATATTACAGCTGGCAAAAACCACAGAGTGAAGGAGTACGAAGGTTAAGAAGGCTAAAGCAATAACATTTTTGAAAAAATGAATAATTTAAAGAGGGAAATGTCATGCATAATGAATAAAAAAGAAATCCCGCTTGAGATTTGGGATCCATTCATTTGTTGTACTATGAAATTTAGTTGGCAGCACTGCAATTCCAACTTGCCTCATCTGAGTACAGTTAGGATCAACACATTAGTGCCTTGGTGTGTACAATCCTATTGCTGGCTCTTTGCATTGAAATCCATTAAATTTTAATATGTCCTACTTAAGTATAAGTGGTCACAAATGATTCATAATGTTGAGGTAAGCTTTTGGTGAATATAATTGTCAGCTGAATGAATTTCCCATAACAATTGTGCTTGTCACTGGGCTTTATTTTCTATATTGTTTGAGTTCTTCAGAGACCACAAGCAGAAATTTCTAAAATCTGCACTAATAAGCTAATTGTTCAATACTATGGAAAAAGTGTTGCTAAAGGAGAAAGTGTACAGCCTCTGACCTTCCAATTTAGAGGACTCAATAGTAACAAGTAAAAAAGTAAAAGTAAAACCTAGATACTTGTTTTAAGAGGTTGTAACAAATGACATAATCTATTTTCAAATAAAGCCAAACTTTGATAATGTAGCATAATCCTTTTATTTGAGGTATGCTGTCAATGGGGAGTCAGTCTTGTATGTCCAGTCATAGTTTGAATTTCCACTTAACAGGTTTCCCTTTGTTCCTTTAAGTTTTGGTTTCCTGTGATGTTTCAAGAACAACCTATATGATGGAGTGCCTCGATATTCGTACATGAGCTGTAGGCATTCGAAGAGCATAATTAGCTCTGCAGTTTGGATGACATTACTTTTCCTTTCCAGTCCCTATCTAGACAAGCCTACCACAAAATTACAGTGATTGCCTACTTTTCTGAGTAGAACCATGGCAAAGCGTATCCATCCACAGAAAGGTATTGGGGGAGAGATATTACAGAGGGAGGAAGTGGGAGTGGTGGAAAATAATTTCCAAGTCACCCCTCTTTTTTTAAAATGCAGAAAATGGGTTCTTTGGGAGCCTTCCCACCACACCACCCCCCTGCCCCTTTTTCTAATATGTGTGTGCAACATTTCTCTTAAGTGGATTGTAAATATTTCTTTTAACATATATAGCTCAAGCCAGAATATGTCAAGATTAATGGTTTATTCAGTTTCTTCTGACTGGAACTAGCATCCTATAGTCAGCAGACATACAACTGTTTACACATCAGGAGATGTTGTGGCCATTATTTCAGGTATCACAACCCATTTGTTTTGCATTTGCTGCTCTTTGTTTTCTGCCACATTTAGGTTGCGTAAACCTGATTCTTCTCTTATGCTGACATAAATTAGATGCATCTTAGCTGAAATTGCTAGTGGGACATTATTCTAAGCTGCTCTGAGCAAGTGTGCCCAGAACGAGATAGTTATTTGCATTATATTTATTTTTTTTGTTATCACTGAATTTGGCTTACAGCTTTTGAAGGGAAATTCTTACTTCATATTCTGTTTGGTCCTCCGTTTTAAAAAAAAAAAAAAATCACTTGACCTATGATGGTATTAATGTTTTTTCTCAGTATTCAGGTCTTTTTAAAATGAAGTAAAGGTGTTTGTGTATGTGGGATTGATTTCATCATTTTTACTATGTAGGCAGTGTAAGTAACATGTATGAGTCTGTGGAACTCTGTGGTGAATTAACAGTGCAAAACTATATGTACATCACTAACACCACTTATAATGTATTTGCTCTTCCACATTACCATAAAGGAGTCTAATAAATCTAAACCTAGTGAAAATTTCGTATTTTGTACATGCAGAACTGATTTTTCAATTACTTCAGACTTTTTTAGGGCCTAATCCAAATCCTGATGAAATCTATGGGAGTTTTTCCATAGACTTCAGTAAGCTTTGGCTCAGGCCCCCAGTTTTCAATTTTTCAAATAGATTTGCCAAAAATCTGCAGAGAGCCAGGCACTTGGAAAGTTTTTACTTGCAAAGTACAGCTGGTTTTAAGTTGCACACAGAAAAGTTCCCAACGCTTTTTTTGAAACAAACAAAAAAAAAGTTTTAAAGGTCTTATAACTTCAGTAGGTAAAAGAGTGACTTTTTTTTACCGTTTGAAGCAGAAATTGCCTTGGATCTTAGTCTAAGCATGACAAATTCTATACCACCTTTTTGTGGATGGATATGCTTTGCCACGGTTGTACTTAGAAAAGTAGACAATCACTGTAATTTTGTGGTAGGCTTGTCTAGATAGGGACTGGAAAGGTAATGTCATCCAAACTGCAGAGCTAATTATGCTTTTCAAATGCCTACAGCTCATGTAGGAATATCGATTATTTTTAAAATGCATAACTACATGATAACAAAGCTTAAAATGACAATCTTATTATAAATTTAGCTAAATTTTTTCTTAGGTTGTGAGTTTCAGAGCGCCAGGGATTTCTTTTCTAATTCTTTTTTTATTTTTTTTTTTTTTTTGCTACAATGGAAAACTGCGCTGCAATTAAAGAATAATTCCCTGAGGTTAACTATACCAATTTGAGAGAGAGCTTTTGGACTTCAGGGAATGTATTACGCAGCCAGATCCATCTGGTGACGCAGGGAGGTTTTCACTGCCTCTGGGTGGTTGGATCCCCAGACTAGGAGGTAGATGTGATTGGACAGACTGGGTTTTAGAGAGCATAGGGCACAGCCTGTGCCTCAGCAAGCATAGCTCATACCCTTGCATATCAGCCTCAGATTAAAATAGTGGTGTTTTAAGGTAGCATCTTTGGTTATGGATGACAGTCAATGAGGTGTAGAATCTCTCTAAATTTCCCTTTTGTTCCCCCCCCCCCCTTGTTTTTTTGAGTGATCACCTCCAACTCAGATAGGATGCAGATCTGGTGGCAGTAAAGCTCCTCAGTAGCTACCTTCTGAATTGACTCCCCATGGTATTGACGGCTTTTTCTTAGGGAGAAAAAGGGTGACATCTTCCTGAATCTGGATGCTTGACATTGTTACAAAGTTGCGCATCATTGCAGATTTTTTTTTTCTTAATTTTTAAAGAATGACAGCGTTTTGGAAGACCACTCGTGTTTATGACTGTTCCACTTCTCGCGAGCAGTCAGCTGTTAGCTCATGCAATTGGTATGGATAGTTCAGCTAATGTTCATATGATAAGGGAAGGTCCATAAATTCATGTTTTCCTTGCCCCATGTTTATTTAGATTCATCTGTCTCTAACACTTTGATCTGGTATTTGAGCTGGAAAATGTAATGAAATAAAACATGAGGGTGCTTCCTGGCTTCATGACACTGGCAGATTTGAAAATTCTTTAAAATAGTTCTCCCTTCCCCCCCCCCCCAATTGTGTCACTGGCTGAACCACAGTGGTGATAAGGGGACAAGCAAAAGTGAAAAGCTACATAAATTTGAATCCCAGAGGTTTTGGTTTGATTCAATTACACTTTGAGGCAAAGATTTAGCTTACCCTCTGGTAATTAGAATGTTGCTAAAGCACTAATAAAAAAGTAACGTGCAGGTAACTAAATAATGCTGAAGTACTTTAGTGTAGGATTATAAAAACCTTCAGCAAACTGGTAAAAAACGCGGGTTTGATGAGTTTCATGTGATTAACCTGGTAGGCTACATATCTGTTGGGTGTTGTAAGTGCAGATACCACAGCAGAGTGCATTGCCAATAGCTCTCTGTCTTTTGATGAAAGATGCACTTTATTAATTCTGACCTTAACCAAAGCTTGACTGTTATTCCACTTGAAGAAAACTAGTTAACTGTAAATTAGAGATATCACTGAAGGGGTATTACTTCAAAGTTGGGATATGATTAGGGGGATGTTCCACTGTATTAATCGAGTTTCAATTTTAATGACCTACTGTCTTCTATGTAACAATAAGCAGCTGTGCCACACTGTTTCAAAGAACATTTACTCAACCTTTAAATTTACCATTAGAGATCAAAGAGAAGGTCTGATGTATGTGGATGATGAAGGATGCCTCAATTCAAATGGATGGCTGAACAGAAATAGTGCAACTAGAGGGTAATAAATATTATGAACAACCTTTTTTAATCTAAGTTATGTGGTGCTGAACTAGATTAAATTTTATAGCTGCACTGAGAACTCTTTCACAGTTATCTTAAAACTGTATCAGTACTGATAAGGATGTGTTTCTTTTAGCACTTTTTTCAAATAAACTTTTCATTCAAAACTGGGAATTTTTTAAGTAAAAATAATTGCTGGTGACATTCTTGAAAGCAGCTTAGAAATAAATAGATGCTTGAGTTACATGTAGGAATTTGTGAAGGATGTTTCAGAGTAAACTCTGGCTAAGTGATCAGACTGTTTCCTTCCAATATTAAAATCTATTTCAATAGATATGAATTAGTAATTCCTGGGTTTTATCTTCTCTAAAATGGAGAGGGTGTCTTGTAACCAGAGTAGTCATTAGGGGTATTAGGTTCTTGTTCAGGGATACTTAAATGAAGTTATAAACTGACATTCTCATTTAAGTCAGGTCATGGATAAACCAGGCAATAATGTTACAGGACTTACACAGGAGATTGAAGTTAGTGGAATAAATTATCTTAGATATCCTGGGTCTGATTACATTCTACCATAAATTGTAGAGAAGAAGGAAATTCTATGGAGTAATGTAAAGTAGATTCCAGCTGGATATGATGAGGTGATTAAAGAGGTTAAGATCTAGCACGGGCCATATCCCATGTTATAGACAGCATTTTCCTATGCTCCTGTGATTCTGTCCTAAAAGTCCTTCTGGAAGTAAGACAGGTTCTTATGATGCCTGTGGCAGTAAACAACTGCCTTGTTTCCCCACAAAGGCACTGTATTGGCAGAATTAATACTTTGCAATACTTGCCCAGTCTGAGGAGAACAAATTAACCAGTTCTGCTTGAATATTTCATTTAATTACTTACCAAGGAAAAATGCTTGTTGTACAGTCTTACAACAGATTTCTCAAATGTTTCTAAATAAAAAGTACTGGTATCTATGTCAAAGAAGAGCCTTAATTTTTGGCCACCTTTGCAGCACATTAAAAACAGAGTTTTGTTCTAGTTCAGTGTAAAATTGATTCTCATGTGAATAACTTGATTCTCTCTGGCTATTGAGTTGCATATACATGAGATCATTTTGGTTAGTGTAGTTACAGTGTATATTGTAAACCCTGTGAAGAAATACAAGAGTTGTTCAGTTATACTAGTCATGGTTAGTCTACTCTGAATTTGGGTCCATGCTATGCAGAAGGTATTCCTTGAAGTGTGTACTTTGTGATTCACTGAAAAATAGGAAGCTTTCTGCAACACAGCATTGCCAAACCAAGAAAGCACTTCATTTCTCCATCCAAACCATTCCTTTTTAATGTGGGTATGCCACTTTAGCAGCTATGAGCATCGATGGTTGGTAACGGGTGGTGAGGGAGTGATAATTATTTATTTGCAGACCAGTGGTAAGGTTACGCTAAGGAGAGCTTTGCTATGTCTGGACCTCTGTGAAGATGAAAGAAAGATCTTTGTTGTGGATGCTGTTTGGTTATGTTGTAGTATTTTTGGCAAGTCAACAGTGTACCTTGGTAGAATGAAAAAGGAATACTTTTAGAGGTATATATAATTAAGACTCACCATGGTAGGTTGCATTATGAAATTCTTGGCAGACACAGCAGTCTGGTCCTTCTGAACAGTGAAATAATTTTTCTGATCAACAAGATAAGGGTGAAATCCTGGCCGCATTGAAGTTGCTGGGAGTTTTGCCATTGACTTAATTCAGTCAGGGTTTCTCCGGTTTACTTGACAGTACTGTATGTTACTGTTTTACTTGTATTCATGTAGTGGTTGCTTACCTTCTGACTTTCAGAACAGATGAGAGGGAACTGTGAAGCAGACTTCTTTTAAAAGTACCTTCAGAGTCTGAATTCATTTCAGGTGGGTCTTCCTTCAGTGTTTGGACAAAAAGGAAAGTACAGAAGATGTTTTTAGCCCATTGGAGATTTGGTGTTAGTAGAAAGGAAAACACAAATACCCAATTATGTTCTGGGAGGAAAAAAAAATTAGAGGACTCCAAAAGGCTCATTTTTTCCTTTAACTTTGGTGCAATGACAGCAGTGCTATCCTCTTGTCTTCATGACAAGTACAGAGATAAAAGTATAAAGAAAATATGAAAATTACATTGATTAATTTCTATTAATTCCTGCTGAGCACCAAATAGGAAACAGTCAGCATGTAGTATTAATAGCTGTACCAAACCCTTTGCAAAGGCTGACTTTAGCAACTGCCACAAAATGTGAACTTGAAATATTATATTTCCCCTGGTGTTTTTTTTTTGTTTGTTTGTTTGTTGAAATCTTCAAGTGAGGAGAAGCTAAATATCTCTTGGGAAACACAAGAAATACAAAGAATTTGAATGTACCTTGCTAATTACACTTATAATTGTATATTACATTTGATGCAACTCAAATAGAAATAATCTAATGGTAGGTTATTGCTTACACCATAGGCTGTAACAGGGAGGGCCTGTTGTGTAAGTGGTGCTTAACAAATTCAGCCATTTAGCTGGTGCACAAAAAATACCACAAGTGTTAGAGAGTTCATGGGATAAAATGAACAGTCTGCTGTAAGTAGCTTTTCATGTTGGAGAAAGTGCACATGCTGCTACAAGATGTATTATATTTCCATAATCAGTGATAGATAACAAGAATTGTTTAACAATCCATATCCTTATGTGTGCACTTAAGCTATGAGCAGATCAATAAAAAAGCATTAAGCCTGGTGCCAGCTGAAGATATTATACCTGAAGGCTATTTGACTATATAACGGAAACTAAATCTGGATCTCAGTAACTCTATTTAGGCAAATCATTATCTAGACAATGTCTTTTCCAATTTCTCTTTTAGTTCTGGGTCATTTGGAAAGAGAAAGTCTATACTCAGTGAATGGAGTTTCTTGTTTAGTATTTCTAACAAATAATTTTTCTATACATGAAGGAAATATAGCCATCATCTTAATGTAAATGTTGTAGTGCTTCATAAAAGTAATCGTTTAATCACTTCATCTCATATTTAAAGTTATTCTGGAGTCCATATGTGAAATGGTGGTTAGTTATACATAGAAGAAAACTTCATGAGCATGTGTTGAAATGACTGCTCAATTAAAATAAGCTTTCTCGAGTCTTTAAAATCCTGTAATGTATTGTCATGTACTCATAGAGTCTTGAGGGATGTGTTGCATTCTAGATGCTGGTCTGATTTCGTAAATTTTACATGAGGAGGAAAGTACATTGACCTGCTGGGAACTCTTTGTTGAATATGAAATAACGAACAAAATTTGAAGTTTCAGAACAGGTCAGAGTTAAAAACCTTTTAAACATGATCAGAGTGGACACTGAATCCTCAACGTGAACTCTCACTCTCAAGACAGGCTACTATTGCTTTGCTTTACTGGGTATTGTTAGACATAACCAAATTAAAGCAAAGGGACAGAGAGCACTTTTTTACCAATGAAATGTATCTTTGGCCTTTGGTCATTCTGTGTATGAAGTCACTAAGCTTATTTTGTGGAGGGGAGCCAAGACAACTTACAATGTGTTTCAGTCATTTTGAGTAGGCAAGAATGCCACAGACATTGTGAGCTTGGCTATACAACAAATTCTTTATAAGAACACAGACTTTTAATGCAAGGAAATGAAATAGCATGATGTTTACACAGTGGGATTTTTTTGTGGGGTATGTGGTTGGTGGTTTTTCTGGTGGGTGTTTTTTTTTTTTATAGAAATTGTCTCCCACCAAGTTATTTCTTTTAATGAAGGAATTCAGATCTTACTGAGGTCAGGAGGAATTTTGGTGCTGTCAGAGTGAAAGTTGATATCAAGTGAGACCAAAAAATCCCAAGTCAGTCAAAAAGATGTAATTGATTTTTCATATGAAATATTTCTGCTAATGATATAAAGAGGATAATATTTGATAGTGTTTGTAATCAGTTTGGCTCTGAACTATTTAGAATAACTTTAGATATTGTGCACATTGTGGGACAAAGAAATTGCTCATGTTGTTATTAAACTTTTGTTCAAACACACTGTCAAAATAAGTTAATATAAAAGATCATAGGTTTGATGTCAGCAAACTACAGTTAGATGATCTTTGGTTTGCCACTCAGATACAGGTATTTGGACTTAAATTAGTTTCTTTCAAGTGATGTACAAGTAGAGGAGAAAAGTATACATGATATATTAGTGCTGTGGCTAGAGGTAGAAAGAAGTAGTAGAATTTAAAAAGAACTGGTAAAGGAGGAGTGACATTACTGAAGTATAGAAGGAGCAGCAGCCGTGGTGTTATGTTAATCAGTAGCTTCATAGCGAAAAGTCCACCAAATAATTTAAAGCATATCCACATTTGCAAAAACCTAACTTCATTTGAGAATGGTTTTAGGCAGTAAAAGCCTATTTCAAATAATGTTTATCTTGATCTTCCAAACCAATTGGTGTTAATAGCTTAGATAGAATAGATTCTAGCATGCTCTTTTTGTCTACTTTTGTAAGATGGAATATTGGGTTTGCATGGCAAGGTTTTGGTAGCAAGCGGGCTGCTTCTGTGAGAAGTTGCTAGAAGCTTCCACCATGTCTGATAGAGCTAATGCCAGCCAGCTCCAAGACGGACCCGCCACTGGCCAAGTCTGAGCCTATCAGTGTCGGTGGTAGCACCTCTGTAAGAACATATTTAAGAAGTGGGGAAAAAAACCCAACAAAGCTGCACAGTTGCAGCTGGAGAGAGGAATGAGAATATGTGAGAGCAACAACTCTGCAGACAGCAAGGTCAGCAAAGAAGGAGGGGGAGGAGGTGCTCCAGGTGTGGGAGCAGAGATTCCCCTGCAGCCCATGGAGGTTAACGGTGGAGCAGATATCAACCTGCAGCCTGTGGAGGTGGGTGTGCCTGAAGGAGGTTGTGACTGTGGGGAGCCCACCCTGGAGTAGACTCCTGGAAGGACTTGTGAACCTGTGGGAGACCCACGCTGAAGCAGTCTGTTCCTGAAAGCCTGCACTCTGTGGAAATGACGTGTGGAAGGGACCCATGCTGGAGCAGATTGTGAAGAACTTCTGCCCATGGGAAGGATGCCATGCTGGAGCAGGGGAAGAGTGTGAGGAGACCTCCTCCTCAGGAGGAGGGAGTGGCAGAGACAGCGTGTGATGAATTGACTGGAACCCCCATTCCCCATTTCCCTGCACTGCTGAAAGGGAGGAGGTAGAGAAAACCGTGAGTGAAGTTGAACCTGGGAAGAAGGGAGGGGTAGGGGGAAGGTGTTTTAAGATTTGGTTTTATTTCTCATTACTCTACTTTGATTTGATTGACAATAAGTTAAATTAATTTCCCTGAGTCGAGTCTGTTTTGCCTGTGGTTGTAATTGGTGAGTGATCTCTACCTGCCCATATCTTGACACATGAGTCTTTCCTTATATTTTCTCTGCCCTGTCCAGCTGAGGAGGGGGAGCAATAGAGTGGCTTGATGGGCATCTGGTGTCCAGCCAGGGTCAGCCCATCGTACATGGGTGTAATGTCATTCAGAGTAGTTATAAACTACAAAACATGGTTTAGACCGCGGGAAATTCTTCATTATAGTTTGAAGCTCTAATTACTAACCGGATTATTTATGCTTTCATACATAAGCCTAGCTTGTTGCTGAAAAGCCTCTATATTGATAAATCTGTCACTTAAGTGTCACTGGATTCTCCTTGGAAAAAAAACTAAAGATTAATATCACTGTAAATGAGAAAAAAAGTTGTACTATTTAGGAAAGGTACAATTAAGGAAAGGTCGATCTTTCCATGCTACACTGTAGGGAAAATGGCATATTTGAGGCAAATAGAGGATCAGATGTTTTGCTAATCAAATATAGAAAGTCTTTAGAAATTCTGTAAGGTAGATACTGTAGGTACTAAATACTAAATTAAAATTGTGTGACAAAATCTGTCTTTAATTGACAGGTTTGTATGCATAAGATCTCATTTATGTTTTCTGTTGTGGATCATAGGAAAAACATTGAAACTGAGACCCAGTCATATGGCTGTTTTTTCCTGAGCATAAAATGCTGTGTTATGAGGTATGTCTATATTAGATAAGATTATTGACGAGAAGAGATTTTTGATTACACTCAAAGAAGATCAGAATGCAGTGGTACACAACAAGCCTGTGATTTTGTTTCTTAACAGAAATGAGAAAAAAACCCACTATTTGACACTTCCATTACTTCACATCGTTACTTCATGTTGATGTTATGAAATAACTCTCAAAGACCCTTTGGTCAGGCCTGCCCTCTTCTTGCTTCATGTCTGAGAGCCTTTTTTGGCTACCACATCCACTGGAAGACATTTCTTTCACCAAGTTCTGCATCACCAGCTTTCCCACCAGCAGGAAAGCAAAGTGTGGGAAAAGTCTGTTGCTTTTTAGACTTGCCATATAATATACACTGTGTTTTAGTTATTGCAGAAGTATTGAAGTCCTGCACTTGTGCGGAATGGAGTGCCGCCTCCTCTGTATACACTTGTGTTGCATTATGGAGTTATTTTTTACCTGTTTTCGTGTTTAAGAATGGAGGACTTGTTAAAGAAATGCTTAGATGGGGCCTCACACTTCTTGAAGGTACCTGATGATAGTAGGAAACGACGTGGAGGGAAGTCAGAACACTGGGAATTTTTGTGACGTATAACATGGTAAAATCTCTTTTTCTGTGTCAAATACTGGAACAGGTTGCCCAGAGAGGTGATGGAATCTCTCTTTTGGAGATACTTGGAACTCCTTTTGATAAGGCCCAGGGCAATCTGATCTAACTGGAACTGCTCTGATAAGGAGGTTGGATTAAACAACCTCCAGAGGCCCCTTACAAAAAAATTATTTAATGAGTCTCATGATTAACCTTTGTGAGTTTTACTGTTGTGTTTTCAGCTAGATGAGTTTCTAGGTCTGATGTATCACATAACTTCAGGTGTACCTTTATGCCAGCAAAGAGGAGATAATGGGGACCAAAAAATAGGATGATAGAATGAGCTTCTTACTTTATTGAAGGCTCACGTGACTGGCTTAAAATAGTTGTAAAGCTGCAGTGTAAGATTCAGTTTTATCACTATAAGAGAAAGAAATATTTCTACTTTTGAAAAAGGGAATGGAATAATATACAGATCAGTAAAAAGCATCACTGAACTTGTTTCCTCTCTTTTTTTCTTGATTGGTGTGATTGTGCCAAGCAATGTGTAAAATTCCATCTTTTCAATTCATTCTTCTCTCCAGATTCAGGTTATTTGTCTAATATTTTTAGTTATGTTTTGAATAGCATATTTGATCCTTTAGTCTTTAGATTTCTTTGTCTGGCTTCCTTGCAGGTGAAGTAGATGTTTCTAAATTATGTTTTATTTAAAGTCTGCATTTCAAGATTTGTCTTTGATTTGACATAGACTTTCTTTAGCATGTGCTAATGTAAAAAAACCAAGAAAAATATGATTTGGAGGGGGAGGGAAGTAGGGGCTACCCTTGTCATACAACTTTCACTTTGTACTTTAGCAGATTTCAGGGTATCCAGTCACAGTTACAAATTTTTTTTTTTTTTTTTAAATGAGTAATCCCTTGTCCCAGTCAGGCTACAAGTTGATCCTTAAAAACTAGAGAGTTGATTGAGAGAATTAAATAAGCATAAAGCATAAAAGGAGCAGACTGAGAGCATGTCTGTATCCTACTTGCTCTGTCACTTACTTTATTTATCATCTTGGACAGTAGCAGCAATGTCAGCTTTCAAATAAGGTGAAATAGAACAGTTAATCCTGTGCCTTCCCGTATAAAAAGCCACTTTGTTTCAGACATAGCATTTTATTGTAAAAACAGACCTTGCTTTTTAATAAAAAAAAGCAGGTTGGATTTGAACACACTTCTCCCTAAATATCTATTATATTCTAGTGGATGTAATTCATTTGATGATATTAGCCAAACTGAGTCTCTCCTCCCCTCTGAAAAGTTCAGTGCCAAGGTTCTCCCAAATTAATAGAGGTTTTGGGGAGCATGGTTTCTCCTATCTTCCAATACCTTGTCTTTGGTAGAAAGGTACTTGACAGCTTTGTAAAGTTTGTTCTCTTTAAGGTTTGTCACGTGAAGTACACCAATCTCCTGGCTACTTCTGAAAATACTTGCAGAAGATACTATACAAAATGTTTGTTTCTATGAATTAAGTCTTTCATTCTTAAACAAGAATAAAGTTGCAAAGTAAACTCAGTAATGCAACACACTTTTATCTTTCAGTTCTATCAGTTTCATAACATTTGAACGCTATTCATGTTATTAAAATTGCGTGACTTAAACAGGTATAGCTGTGGTACTAGTGAAATAATGAAATTCAGTGCAGTTTGTAGAGTAAAATTTGCTCAATAGGAAGTTCTTCTAAGCAAAGGAAAAAATTCTGTCTGCAGGATAAGATGTAATTTTAAAGTATTATGTACAGTTCTGTGCTCATTTCCTCCAAATAAACTAGATTAATTGAGTGGCATTATGATACTAAATGGAGCCAAGTTGCCTTTTTTAATTCCTCCTAAAATCAATCCCAGAGATTTTAATGTCATAAAAGGTTGAGCTAACACAAGATAATACTTGGATTTATTTGGTCAGTGGAGTATATCGTAAATGAAGTATTAAATACTAGGTGGATTAAAGTAAATATAAGTAACGTATGTTTCTTATTGCAGTATTGGAGCAAAGACAGGTTATTATAACTTGATTTGTTCTTAGCTCCTAGTACAATTAATAAAAATTTTAGTTAGTCATTGTGCAAAAGTGATTTTTTTTTAGACTAAACAAATACAGTGTTACTCAGGTTTTACATGTTATTGACAAGTCTGCTATTTGGGTACAATTGAGAAAGTAGAAATTTGCAATAAATGTAAACCATGTGCTATCTTTGATATAATTAACAGAAAAACAAGTATTTTTAGCAAAGGTTGCATTTCAAGTGTTGAAAGGGAACTTCGTTATGAAAAAGAGAATTCTCATTCTCTCTTATGAATACTTTGATTTCCTAGACTCCTGTTGCCCAAAGGATCTGTATGCTGTTTATCTTGGAAAAGCACCAGATAGATGTTTATTGAGTTTATTTCAATAACATTAAAAGAGGATGCTTGTATCCATGTTTATTTCATCACTGAGTTGCTTATTTCCAAGTAGTATCTGGAGATACAGAAAAACAGAGGCTAGTTCATTACCCTCTTAAAAACATGATGTTTGATTACTTGTATGAAATTTCAGCACTTGGCATTTTATATTTTATAGTCCAGTGTCTCTCCAAAGGTAAATTTAGCAAGTATGCTTGCCAAATACGTTTGGGAACCAGAACTGTCAGAACTAGAGTTTTTAAGTGTTTACAATATCACTGATGTTTTTTTTTAATGAAGTATTTTCAGTGATACTTTGGTCCCAGAATCTTTACATTGTTTATTTTCTATTGTGAACTAATAAAACTATTGTTACTTCTTACAGCTGGTTAAAATAGCCGGGTATCCTGTTTTTTGTGGTGTCTCATGTTCACTTTGAATGCTGTGAAAATATTAATAAAATGATCAGATAACTGCTCATAATTAGATAACAGGTCACTGGATAACTTTAGAATACTAATAGATAAATCTGGATCTATGTTGTCCTGTATTCCTTATATCTTCTATTTGGAAGGGTGGAGGGGAGGGAGAAAGGAAGAAAAGAAGTTCCTGGTTCAGAAACTCAACCTCTGTGTTAGAATAGGGTTATTTAGTCCTATTCATAAATACAATTGTTTACCTGCATGGTTCCTGTTCAGGGGTTGCTCAAAGCCCTTGCTCTCTTGGAATCCAGAAACCTGGTTTCAAGTAAAAATTAATTTATGATCAATTCCTTCTTGTTCTAAGAGTGTCTTTTATTTTGCCAGACCTTGGCCTAATTTCTGGCCTAATTGCATTATTGGTAAAGATCAGTCTGTTCCATTTTTAGTCCTCTTAGCTAAGCAAGACTGGTCATCTGCTCATGTGTCACTAAGGTAAGAGATTCCTGTATGATCTTAGTAACCTTCAGCTGAATTTTTCCAGGTTTATTTAATCTGTCATGAACATGGTAACAAGAATTGAACACAGTATTCCAGATGTCTTACCAGTGCCTTGTTCAATAGTATTACTGATTTCTTGATCCGTCTTTGTAATATTGTCAGGTAGATTTCAGAATTGCATTCACCTTTTTCCTGGTCATCACACTGGAGCCTTTTTCTTTTATCATCCTGTAATTATTTCTGTGGGTTTTGTATCTTCTTTCATTTCAATAACACCACCATTTTTGATGATAGTAACGCCTCTCATAATATTAAAGCAACTGCAATTGCTATTGAAATCTGATCTTGGTATTCTGTAGCTAAAATTAAACATTTCATGTATTAAACTACTTTATAATCTTTTTCCAAACTGACAAATACTCTTTCAGTAGCCCATCACAATAGTGCTGTGAAGTATTACTCTACCACTTCAGTTTTGCCTGAGAAACATACATCCTTCAGTACCTACGTTTGATATCAGTTACTAGTTCAGTCTTCTGTTACCCACGGTATATCTGATATTGCATCTGATGTCAGTAGTTCTTGCTCCTGCATTCTCTTGCCCAAAATCATGCATTAGCGTACATTTCAAAAGCTTTTTCTTTGATTTCACTCAGTTTCTGATCTGAATTAGGAATAAGCCCCTCATTCACTGTTTCTGTCTGAGTAGTGTTCCATCGAGGCTGTCACAAACATCCAAAAGACCCTGAAAACAAGGCCTCATGCAGCAAAGTCCATGGTCTTTTATTTCACATTCACAGCTGGGACAAAAATCCCATTTTCACTAACCTGCATTACTGAGCTTCCTCTAGTTGTTACAAACTTGTAAGCGGTGTTTTGCTTCGGTCAATGTGCCTCAGTCTCCTTGAAGGTAA
The DNA here is from genome assembly GCA_013398815.1 of Ibidorhyncha struthersii. NCBI lineage: Eukaryota > Metazoa > Chordata > Aves > Charadriiformes > Charadriidae > Ibidorhyncha > Ibidorhyncha struthersii. The sequence goes on along the minus strand of VZSZ01012185.1, from coordinate 718,157 downwards.
ATAGTTGTCTGGTCCTCTTAAACAGTCAAAGAATTGTCACCGTGAAAGTCTTGCAGTATGGTTGTGTGACAGAACATTTTTGCAACTCATAGGTTACAAAACTGCAAACCATGCCACAAACATTTACTCTCTTCAACTTCTGACTGCAGGGAATGAGGACTTGCTCTTTCACAGAATCATAGAATCGTTAAGGTTGGAAGGGACCTTTAAGATCATTGAGTCCAACCATTAACCTGACCTGACAAAACCACCTCTAAACCATATCCCCAAGTACCACGTCTACCCTTTTTTTTAAACACCTTCAGGGACGGCGAATCCACCACCTCCGTGGGCAGCCTATTCCAATGCTGGATAACCCTTTCAGTGAAATTTTTTTTCCTAATATCCAACCTAAACCTCCCCTGGCTTAGCTTGAAGCCATTTCCTCTCATCCTCTCACTTGTCACTAGGGAGAAGAGGTCAGTCCCCATCTCTCTACAACCTCCTTTCAGGTACTTGTAGACAGTGATTAGAAGTCCAAAATTTGTGTGTGTATACATATACATACAAATATATAGTGTCTATATATATGTCTGCATGCTTGCATCTTCAGCTTGAAGAATGCTTCATATATGTGTTCCAGGAAACTTAAGTGTTTTAAATGGGAATAGGATCAAAACATTTCTCTAAACTTTTTAGGATGATCAATACCATGAGGATTTGGTATCAAGGTTACAACAGTCAATTTTAGTCTGTCTCCTTTCAGTGTACACTGAAGAAAGGTTAGAGCTACATAAAGACAATATTGTGAACTTTTTTTTTTGAGACGCACGCTCTGGAGATCCCAGCTGCTCGTAATGTTGACTTTCAGGTGTTCTCTTGGTTTGTGTTGGCAGATTGAAACCGGATTGAATATATATGTATATTTATGTGCACAAACTGAATTTATATATGTAAACCAGAACTAATAATGACAAAACCCTTGCATATTCCTCTTGCTTCCCAAAAGGGTAGCATGAAATTGTGTTTGTTACTGAATGAAGAATGTCCTGAAAATGTGTCGATGACAGTATATTCTATAATGTCTGCTACTGCTGTATTTAAGCATTTTGAAAGAAAACCTTTTCCAGTTATGCTAAAGGAAAGCTACACTTAGTGGTACGCTGCATACGGGGAAGAGGATGTGAGACTCAGTCGACAAAAAACACCAGGTGTTATGTGAGGCAGTGTGCACTGAAAAATACAATGATTTTTGTCGTTATGGTGTTTGTCAAGAGTTGATATTCCCCTTGAAAGTTTCTTTTTATAAGCAGATATTTTTTTTTAATGCTGTTACATAAAGGCAGATGGAAGTCCTCCAAGCGCTACAAAACTCAGTAACAATTACCTCTCCCAACACATACCAGAACACAGAGCATGTTTTTCCGTGCTCATCAGGTGAATAGTTGTTGGGTGGAACAGTACACTTATCAAAGCACAACTGTCATCATTCGTTCTTCATTCATAGAGAGTAACAAATGACTTTTGGTAGATATTGAATGGCACTATGTTGTTTAATGTTACTGCATTCTCAGTGCTGCGTTAGTAAGGGTACTACTGAATGTTGATTTTGATTGTGTTCTTGGCTGAATGTCCAATAATGCTTCTTTAATGAAAACAGCTGTTAGATCTGTCCTTAGCAATGTGTTTCCCAATGCCATTCATATGATTTGCATACCACATGCACTGAACCGCATCCTGGTAGAGTGGCCAAGACAATTCGACAGTTTAAACAGCATAGTTGCTCCCATAAAGAGGTTATACTTCCAAAGCAGCCTGAAATTCTCAAGTCAGGATTTTATGAATTCAGGTGTGTTCAAAATATTTGAACGTGCTAGAAGCTTAAACAGAAGCCACAGAATTGGTGCAAATCATCTCTGCATAGCTCTCAATGCAAATAGTGGCAGCAACAGGACAAGCTATGGAATTTATGAACTGGAAGTTTTGCTAAAAAATATTTCAGTAAAACAACAGCAGAAAAACAGTCTGGTATGTCTCTGTGTACTTCCATTGAAAATATATTTTGGTGATCTTCAATGACCTTGTTCAGTTGGTATGATTTTTCATTAATTTATTATTCTAATGGAATGCAATACAGAAATATTTTCCATCATTTCACTGAATTTGGTTATGACAAATCAGGCACAAAACAATGGATTTTTGTGACTTCACAATTGTAGCCACACTATTAGACTGAAGTCCTATGTTCTGAAATCTATAACTGATTAATTCGCAACTCTACATGTTGCTAGTGAATATCTGAACTAAGCCTGGGCTGTTTTCTGCTGCCAGTTGTCACCGTTTTCATTAACCGACGCCCATTTAGGAAAAAAAATCCTTCTTTCCCCCCCCCCCCCTCCCCCTTCTTACACTCTACAATGGAAATATGCTTGCATTCCTGGAATGCAATATTTAAATGACAGACTCTAATCCAGACCCAGTATATGAATAAATGTTCCCTGGACCTCATCGTACACTCAAATATGTATTGTTTTCCTCTATATATTTTATTGGTTTATCTTCTTTCCAGAAAACAGCAGAAGCACTGTCTTACAAAGCTTGCCTGCAGTGTTTACTTCAACAGGCAAGTTACTTTTCAATGGGCAGATCCTAATAAAATTTAAAGGACTTGAATTAAAGGTAGGTAGCAGACTCAGTAGAAGTAATTGCTTAACTCTGTTTTAGAGAGAATAATCTCTAATGACTTAGACTGCATTTTTAGTATAAACTTCCCTAAAAATTACAGGCAGCACAAAAAACCCAGCTGAATGTTGTTTTGCATATAGTTTTGGAATCTCTATGAAATAATTTAGCTGTTTAGATTTTCTCCATTTTATAATGGTATACATACGGATGACAAAAGCCACTATTTAGAGAGCTTCCTGGTCACATATTGACTCTCTTGCCACCCAAGACTGCTCAGGAAGCTTTTTATATCTTTCTGATATATACTGATCTTTCTGTAGCCTCTTTAAGAGTTAATTTCAGAGGAAAATGGAAACTTTATGCATAGTTTAGATTGTGAATGAGTGGAAGAGAAAGAGGAAACCCAAATAGTCTTTCCCTCAAAATGCCTTTTCACTTTTCAGATGTATACTACTTTCGTTTTCCTGTTTTTCAACTTTTAGAGCCATGTTAAAATGTGTAAAAACATGGTGATAGGAACCTGTAGGAAAACTGTCAGTACTTAATTTTTGTTCAATATGTATTACATGTTTATGTTTCCTTTGGGTGTGGGTGTCTTTTTCCAACTTAAGAACCAAATGTGTTACAAAAACAGATGTAGTGAAAATAAACAAGAGAAGTCTCATTTCCTTTGGTGAACAAAGTTCACAATTAGCTTGAGTGTAATTTTGTGTGTTGTACCCTATCAAACAGTTTTGCTGACCAAAGCTTGCTTTCTTGGATTTATCACAACTGATAAAAGATCTGTGATGTCAGACAGGAATTTAGCTACACAAAAAAGGGGGAAAGAGTGGGTCAAATGTAATAACATATTCTAGATGTTGTTCCTGCCAACAATTAATGGGGAAATTCATTTTATGAAGCACTGTTTACAGACTGACATCTGGAGAACTTCTCAACTTGGATAATTTCCAGTGTGTAGATTTATGTACTACTATTCCTGCTTCTCTTTCCCCCTTTTTCCTTAAATTTTCACTTTTCTGATCTGTACTATTCACTTAATTATCAATGAATGTGAGTTATTCCGCTGCTGTGATTTCTTTTAGGATTCCAGGTGCATAAAAATTTTAAATGCCTGCTAAAATGAACATGCAGTGGATACTTTTTGAAATTTATACAGACATATGCAAGAATTCAAAGAGGTTTTCTTATTTAAAGTAAAAATTCTGTTAGTCTCTACCTAGAGAAGTCAGAATAGATACCCTCAGAAGAACCCCCGCAGTTTGAAATTAAAAAGTTGAGAGTCCTAGCAGGAAAGGTTCTTTTTTCAAATAGCTGTCCTTCTGAGTTGCAAAATGTTTTTAAAATGCAAAATCCTGGTCTAATGTGGTTTAAATATTATATTCAGTAGTGTATATCTGTGCCTTATTGAGTTTAGTCTACGGAAAGTTTACAATTTACTTTGAATATTTCTGTTCTTTCAGTGTGACAGTTGTCTTAGTGTGGTCTTTGCTCCTTTTTTCCTGTGGAATCATAGCATGTTGTTGAGGGTATCCATCGTTATCTTAAGGATGGGTACCTGTGTCTATTGGAGCATCTGAACAAGCTAGGGGACATAGTTCAGCAAATTCTACTAGTTCCTTCAGTTAGAAGGTAATCCTGGTATTAAAAAAGTAGGATAGAAATGCGGGGGCACAAAGACCTTGATCATGTAAGCTTATTGCCTCAAAAGACTAAAAATATCACTATTATATTGCTTTCTTATCTGGTCATTCATTTAAATAATTATTGGTGCAAGAGTCCTGGTGAAATCCCGCCTCACTGAGAACAGTGCTGTCAGCAAATGGAATGTCTATATGAAACAATAGCATTTAAAAAACAATTTATAGGGAACAGTTATTAGCATCCTTGCAGAAGTAACAAATAATTACTATTAATGTTGATGCTGATACTATTGCTCTGTGTATTTTGACAACACTTTCCTTGTATGTAAAGTAGTCTATCAGTGGTAACATCTCAGTCCGCATTATTCTCTGTCAAGAAAATAAAGTTATGGGAGAAGTGAATTTTTCCTTTTAATTTTAATAACCTCTGATAGTATCAGATGACAAGTAAATCTTAACAAATCTCTCGCATCAAAATCAGGAGCAGGAAGTCTTGTTTCCTTTCAGCAAGTAGTGTGTTGTACCTAAGGGTAAATAGACCTTTTTCGACTCATTCAGTTACTATCAGCATTGATGAGTAATGAAGTATTTTGGCATCAAAAGCCATCACTTCTCAAGGCTATGTAAGTTACTGAATTTCAGGTTTTAGAATGAATGTTGTAAAAGTTCTTTTATTTCCTTGTAGAACTTCAATAGATGCTAATTGACTCAGGCAGATTCTCACTCATGCTGTTAGAAAATGTTATAACACCTTTTAAAATGTATCATGCCATTCTTAGTAGTTTTTTTGTGCAAGGAACCTTAATTTTGTGTCCTGTATTTAGATTATTGTTTAATAGGGTATATTTTATCTGAAGAATAAGAATGAAAAATATCTGAATTGACTTTTAAAGCAGTGGTTTCCATTTCATCATAGTTTACATTTTAGTCCCAATTTGCAAATGGGAACAGACGTATTAGTTTACTGATATTTATTTTAATTTTGGGTGTAGGTACATTTATATTTAATGCAATGTCATACATTGTCCCAGTGTTACAGTATTTTGACATGACAACATTTTTCTGATTTCCCATTTTCTCATTCAGTTTCGTAGCAGGTACCCTACATATCTGAAGTTGTCATGGGTCATAAGTTTGCACACTGCTGACGCGTTCACTCCTAACTTTCCTTTCTAACTGAAAAGATTTGCTTGCTCTAAATCGAACATAAAACCCATGCTGTATCTTACCCTTTCTGTCAGGGTGTATCTGGAATATAGTAGCTCATGTATTTCATCTTCCTTAAGAACAAAGGATGTGCTGTATCAGTTCTTCATCTGGCAGGAACGAGTGTTTTCACTGGATTCACTGGAGCTGCCGTGCTTTACCGTAGCTATGCAGTGTGGTACATTTCTGCAGGACATCGTGCGTGGCTTTGCCAGTGCTTCTGAAACTGCTGGGGAAACCGCAGCTCTTCTACTTGGGGATGCAACCTTATTTTTAACAACTGTTTTACTCGTTTAGTTTGTAAGGAGAGAATAGCCTGTGTTGCTGCGGATTGGATACACCATTTATGGGGCCTGGAGTAGAAGATTTATTTTCAAAATAGAACGACTCTGACATAAAGGTGAAAAGTCTGTGCGCTCCATTGGGAGTTGATGTGCTGTTTATAAACACGTGCTTTCGGAACACAATAGATAAGTACATGGATTTGTTTGCTTGCTAGTGGTTATCCTGGGAGGGCTATGAGAAGGAGATGCAGCTCAGCTGTGTACTGTGTTGTTGGCAGTGCACTTACTTGTAAGGCCATGTTTTTGCGGTGGAATAGTGACACATCCTCTGATGTCCCGATCACAGCTGTTTTGAAATAAATTTACATCAACCTATTCTACTGCAAGCTACTGCAGCTATTTTCAGGTGATACTACTAGATTATCCCGCTCTTCATCTTTTAAACACAGGCATTTAAAGATGTTTGAAGAGAAGGCTGTAAGTCATCATGTTCTCTAATGAACTACACAGAAAGCAATATTGCAAAATAGAATCTATTATGCCATGCATCCTAAAATCACTTGAGTAAGACATTGCCAGTGCAGTGTGTTATTGGACAGTGAAAGTGTCCCTGTGTTTCCAAATCTCTAGCACTAAGTAATAAAAATACTGTTTTTAGTAGCCCATCCAAAAATATCATCATCTCATTCTCTGTGGCAAGCTAACAATCGTCATAAGGTTTGTTGACTTTGTAAAGTTATTTCATACACATTTAATTACTTTTATTACAAAACTGTCGCCCGGTAATCTGATCTTTAACACAAATGACATTATTTGTATCTTTTGTGTGGAACCAGCTTTACATATTCTGTGCTCTCAATACATTCAAACTTTTTGCAAACCAGCATAAGTAGTAGAGAGAAGTCATTAAGACGAAATCAGCCTTCTAAAAAATGGTAAGAGTTTTCTTTAACAAACATTTCTGTGAAGTGAAGTTAAAGACTGTTCAGTTTTATATATTCCTGTCAGCTAATTTATCACCTCTGTTCCTTAATTATGCACTGGTGAATTTGTTTTGTTACATAAACACCACATTAAGGTTCTTCCATTTTCAAATAGGTGGCTGTGCTACAATCCCAGAGTCCGATTTAGAGGAAAGAACAGTTATACCGGGCTCCACAGCAACATTTCCCAGTCACGGGCAGATTGCAAAGCAGAAATCCAAGCCTGGTAAGAAAAGGAATATTATGTTGTTTTACTTAGAAGCGTACAGCTTGTCTTTTCAGAATGCTTGTGGACATATGAAACAAATGACACATTTTTCAGGCATTGTTAGCATAGTTTTCAATTTTTCTTGTGATTATTTGTACATTGTGTAGGATTCTGAGTTTATTCAGCTTCTTCTATCAAGAATAGTTAAACTGTAGAGATCAGTCTTGGAATTAGCTAACTTCACAGTTGAAAGATTTTATGCTACAGAATACTTAAATGAGATTCTCACAGGTTTTATTTACAACCTCTGCCACAGAGGCAAAATGAAACTGAGGACATTTTTGTGTAATAAAGGCCTTTTTTTCTGCAGTATGGTGGTTAGACTTTGTGCCAGCTGATTAAAATATGGTCATTACTTATCTTTTGTGGGGAGACTTCCTAGAATTTCAGAAAAATATTATTGGATATAATAAAATGAAATTATACTGGCTATAAAATATGCTACATACAGTGATGACACATTTTCTGGAAAGACTTCATGCTGCCGGGAACTGTGATATAGTGTTAACATATTTTAAAAGCAGCACTGTAAAGTAGTGCACTGCAGTTTAATAAAGCATCTGGTAAGTTCTTGGGCTTTGACTTGCAGCTATTTCCCATTTTGTTTACTAAGTTGCACCTTCACTCCTCTCCCCCCCCCAATTTTTTTTCCTGTGATACTTATTTTTAAATGTATTTGAATGTTCTTTGTAAATCAGATGTGTTCATTATAGATGGGTGTTGAAGTTAAGAAGAGAAGCTTAGAGGTTGCAACCAACAATAGTTAGAAATATTCAGAAAGTCCTTATACATCTGCAAAAAACAGTTAATTGTGTGTTTAAAATGCATTCAGCTGCTTGTTTACCCAGATAACTGTTGCAAAGACAGGCAGTGAGTTGGAATATATAGCTAATTGCAATAGCAGAATTTACATTAGCAAATTTTTAATAATGGGCACAGAAGAGGAATATTTAATGCAGAAATCGATAATAATGTTACAGTGTAACTTGAAAATCAAAACCGAGTATCTGCTCACAAAAACAACCTGAAAAATACACTGGAGGCCTAGAGATTGGACTTTTCTAGACTGCTAATTACTTGCAGTCCTCATGGACTTCAAGTGATAAGAAGAAAGGAAGCTGTCAAAGTTGACGTATGTATAGTTTAACCTTTGTCATCTGAATATATTAAGTACCCTCCTGGTAATGGAAAAGTATATCGTCTGTCTGATGCAGAATACAATCCTGATAAAACTCCAACTTTTGGCAACTAGACCAATAAATCAAGAACATATGTCAGGTAATCCCTTTTCTTTGTCTGTTGCTCCATTCTTCTGATCAAGCATGTATTTGTTCTTCAGTAGATAGTGTTTTGCTATGTTTAAATAACCTGATGGCTGAAAAAAACTAGCACGACAGGAAAAGTGTGGAAGTGTATTTATGAGTTCCAGAAACAGCAGCATGGGCAGCTGCACATCCTACTGTAAGTCTTAGTCCATGATAAAAATTGAGACTTAGATCACTTAGCTGGCTGTTGTTGCTTTGTACCTGTAAAAGGTAGAATGAAAACTTTGAAAGCTTTAAAAAAGTCTTTAGGTTTACAGCTATGTGTTATATGACTGAATTTAATTCATACACAGTAAGAATTGACTGCCATCTGCCAGTTAGTGCTGCAATGTAGAAAGCGCCTAGAATATCTGCCACTGAGCTGTCTGGAAATTCTAATTGCTACAAGTGTGAGAGCCAAGGGAGCTTCTTAAACCATAAGGTAACACTAGGCATGAAATCACTGCATTGCAATGTTTTTCTGTACATTTTATTTTTGGCCTGAGTTCTTGCTTAGGCACCAGAGACTGCCGCAAGACCATGGTGATTACAGTGAGCCCTCAAAGAATATTTGTTGTGTCTTATGTATCTTTTTTTTATGAGTTTGCATTTAATTTATCGAATCAATAAGAGAAAAAAGGGACAAAGTAGAGTAAAAATTCTTTTGCTTGATATAACTTCCTTCATTTTCTGAGGGACTGCCAAGATATATTTTGATTATAAGTTGATATAAGTTTATTTTCTTCTTGTAGATGGCTTTTCTTATTCATATCTCTAGCTATAGAGGTAGTTTAATGGAAATGCAAAATTATACTGGCTTTAGAGAGGTTTCTGTGATTAGCTAGTATTTTTCACTGGGCTATATCAGCTGAACTGATATGCCATGCCTAAGCTTCTAAATGTTCTTTAAAATCCCCACAGTTTAATGATAGATGTTTAAATAGATAAAAATAGATTGAGGCTACAATAGCTCAAAACTAAAGAGACAAACCAGGGTGTCTTCAGCTGTAGTTTAGTATGAACATGGATGGGCACAACGGCCGATATCCCTGTGTAGGAAAACTGAAGAGAAACATCTCTAGGAACAGATTGCATTCACAGAGGAGGATGGAAGTCAAAGGAATAAAATGAGCTGATCAAGTTAGCATATTCCCTGTAAGTCACGACAGAACCTCAGCTGAATATGATGGACTACCATCCATTGAAATGCAGTGAGAAGTGTAGTTAAGTACTTGCTCCATCGGGTGCCAGACCAAATCTTAGCAACAGGATTTTGTACAGGTTGAATTCTGTTATCCACAGTGTGGTGGAGAAAAAAAAAAAAAAAAAAAAAAAAGAAATAAAAGGAGTAATGAAGTTGCCTTAGTGTGAATGCTTGTATTTCTGTATCAGAACAAAGAGTAAGCCCTGATTTCTCTACTGGTACAGCGTGCTGGACTAGGACAAAACACAAGCAGTTCTCAAAAGTACAGTTGTAGAGGTAGAAAACCAAAGCAGAACAAAGTGCCTTATCTACTGAACAGAAGTGTAAGACCTGAATCAGAGAGGTCTCAGTAGTAAGCAGTGGGAGTTCCTCACTGAGAAAGGAAGAAACAAGTCCTCTCAGAGGTGTACTTGGACACCCTCGCTTATAGCTAAATTGGTTGTGCGTATAAATCTGCTGAAGAGAAGTGCTCATGAGGAGGTTGGAACACAGAGAAATGACAAGCAAAGGAAGAAGGCTCAAGACCAAGAGGAGGCTTGAATTCTGTGCCAGGCTCTGTGAGCTCCCTATCAGTATGTCTACATTATTACTGCTGTGAGTGCTGCTTGCATAGATGATGGTCGGTTAGTCTTGAGCTAGGTAGCTCCAGGATTGCTCACAATCTGCCTGTGATAGCAGGGCATTGAACCCTGGCTGTAGAATTTACCAAAGGTCAGAATAAATACTCAACAGTTAATTTACGTGAAACTCTTGCTGCTAATAAATACCTGAGCTTGCTAGTCTCTTGCTAGTGAGACATCGTATGTAGTGTTTGGAGATGGCTGCCAGTCCCTGCATTTCATGGTAGTGTGCTATTTGGTCATGCTGAGAATTTCTAAAAACCTTTTGAATTTCATGAGTACCCATAGAGGTAGAGAAGAGGTCACCGCCTTAAATATGTTTTATGAGTTATGCAAAGAACTGAGGGAAATGAGGGGCTAAGACCTGGAAGACTGTGCTGTGCTATAAGAAATTATGCTGTAGGGTAGCGTCCTGACGCAGACTTGCAAGTTATCTCACACAAAATATTACATTGAGACTTTCCAGGCAGCTGCTAAGTGTGTCAAGGAGGCTTTTGGCTTTATTTGGAATAGTTACTTAGGACAGCAGAAAATGACATCTAATAGTCACGCTGCAAGCCTGTGCAAGGAGAGAATGAACGATTCTGGCCCAGTCACAGTGTCCCTTTGGAAGGGGAATTAATGGTTGTATGATGTTTTATTTCTATTTCTAAAATAGTTCACACTGATTTTTTTTTTATTATTTATTTTTTCCTAATCCAAGGATGTTGTGATCCCATAGTAAAGAATGGGATGAGGTTCCATGATGTTTGGAAGTTAATGATATAATTGCAGTTGTAGGAGTAGCTTCTTGCCAATGGCTTTTGCTTTGAGTGGGTACAAAAGTACTCCCTTGAACATTCTCTATCCCAGTGAATGGAAAAGAATTCTTCCTGCTTACCTCTCAAGGCACTGAGTCTGTGTGTGTTGCATTTGGAGGAGTAATGTTAGCATGATAAATCTATCCCTGCTAACTTTGATCTTGTTGTTTTGGTTAGAGTGAGGACAGAGCAGCTCAGATTTCATCGTGGGCTGCACAAGCCTGGTGGAGACTTTGAATATAATTTGAAGTTGAGTCCACTTTAAAGTCTCTGTTGCATCATTACTTTTTCCACGAGCTCACAGCTACAATACCAATGCAGATATGCTGACCTCTGCTGCAATAACAAGTACAAATGCAGTGATTGGAGACTCTTTCATGTAGGTCCCGTGGACTTAATTTCTCTTTTATGCTGTTCCTGCCATCTTCCATTTTCTTCTGTATGAGTTATGAATTTCTTACTAGAGTTGCAGTCTGCTTGAGTGAGTGGCTTGATTTCAAGGAGAAGTCTTCCTATGTTCTAGAAGGTCACAATTAACGGAGATTTGCAGAAGTCCACTTCTCAAGTTCTCCCTTGTCCTTAGATGTTTCTGATGAAATGAATTGAAAACATGGTTTGTAGCAAGTATAAGGAAGTTCTTGTATGTGCTGGCTTTTTAGAGACATCTCTAAGGGATATGGTGGACGACCTTAAAATAACTTTTCTCTGAACAGTTAAACTGTGCTATCATTGAGCTTAAGGATGAAATAACAATGTGTGTATTTATCAGGTTATAGCCCTTAAAGCATGTATTCTGTATTCCTCATATGCTACTGCTGCGTGCTATTTACTATGAAAGAGAATTTCCTAAGATATATTTTTCTAACCCATATTCCTACTGAATATTTTAGACAGAAAGGATGTAGTTGCTCTTTTATGAGTAAAGAGTTTTATGCTGGTAAATCATGAGTAACTCCGCTATGTTGTGAAAAAACAGATGAAAAGTAGTATGAATCAAAGAATGATTGGGCTGAAAAATGCATCTTTGGGATTTTTTTTTTTGTTATGGGGGGTGTTTTGTTTTGGTTTTTTTTTTTTGTGGAACAATGGTGCTGATTACTTTGTAGTTTGCTTAGTCGTTCAGGATTTTACAACACTGGGAGTCAGATTTGTCAAGTGTCATGTCATGCAGCTGTTGGAATTTTCACAACTTGTAATACGACTTGATTTTCCTGGCAGAATTTTTCACCAAAGGTCCTGTAAATCTATCCTGTAAATGATCTATCTAAACAAAAAAAGTCTTAAATATTTAAGGGAAATGTTTGCCTGACTTTGCCGTGATAGTTCAGAATAATCATTGTCTCTTTCTGAGAGAGTATTTACATTTATTGTTTAAATACAAATATTTCTGAGAAGCTATTCATGAGACCAAATGAGACCAAAGGCTTGGCATTTGCACTCGCTACTGTGCTGCCACTGTTTTTAGTTAAATTCTTTGTATTTTGCTGTCATGCAAATATTTAGATGACTTAAAGATTAAATTTCAAAGTTCTCATCTTGTGTGATTATATTTAGTAAAGTAAACAAACTTTCATAGTTTAATACTCATAACATCTAAGACCAAAAACTGTCTCAGCATTTATATTTATGTATTGGAATAGATTTTTTAACTGTCTTTAATTTGAAGCATCTGGCTTATTACTTTTGATTAAATACACAGGCAGCTATACATAAATGACTGAAGTTGAGCTGTAAACTCCAGTAAAACAAGACATACTGAGCCAAGTTTTCAAAACACCCTCCAAAGTTGCACCCAGACATTGCACAGCTGCGCATCTTTTCCTAGAAATTTTACTTTTATTTATTTCATTTGTTACTTTACCTACAGCACTGCATGACAATGTTCATGTAGATATTGTGGGTGCCATTTAAGAGGATCTTTCAGCTTTACCCTTCTAATCAGACTGTTGTCCTTATTATGCCTAGACAATTTTGGGAACTATCACATGATTCCAGCCCATAAAGATGCTTAGTTACACATCCTTGTGTAAACAACTCTTGTTAGTAAACAAGATTGCAACCATTTTTCTTTAAAGGGTCTAGTGACAAATTTAAATCCAGGTATGTGCTTAATTTTTCCTGTGAATCATGAGTTATGTGAACACACAACTGTGTGAAACTGTAGCTTATCACAAAGTGATATAATATAGGATGAAATTTTGCGATAGGGTTTCATTTATTTGATTTTAGAAAGGAGTATTCTTAAACACTTGGCTTTGTACAAACAGATGGTAAAGAGCTTTTGGGTATAAATTGTTGCCAGCTATCCACCGAGTCTTCATTTTTGTACTGTTCTTAATATTATCTTTTACCTACGCAAATAAGCAGAGACATATCCTTAAATTTTTTTTGAAGGCTGTTTAAATATTTTGTAAAAACTCTAAAACAGGTCTATGAAAGATTTCTATTTGCTGTAGATCAGACGTATTATTTATATATTGGACTAATAACTGCATTAAATTTTCAACATACACAAGGAAGATACAGGTGGTGGCCTTAGTACTGTTATTGTAATTATCATTGTTTGCTACACTGGTAATCATTTGGATACTGATATTCTTGCCAATTACAGCAGAAGTATTTTCAATGTACGTAGCCAAGCAATGAACTTTTTCAGGTTAGACAGTATAATAGGACAGAAATCAATCCTAATACTAACTCTATTGTACATGAGATTACATAAATGGGAAATGTATAAATTAAGCTAAAGACCATTTGGGAAAAAGGTATGTGCTGTCTGGAATAGGATTTCATGCCCATAATGAGCTTTCAAAACAATTAGTTGAATGAATCAGTATTGTTGGCAGCGCAGACTTTTCAGCCACCCATGGCCACAGTTTTGAACCTGAACTTCTGTCTGAAGTTTGGTTACTAACTAATGACAAAAGTAAGAACAACAGATCTGACTTCAGACTTATTTTTTGAAAATCATTGGATTTTCAAACAACCAATTAATGGGGCTTATCTGAGGGGGAAAATGTGCCTCTGACAGTTTGAGTTCAGTTTCAAGCATTTTTAAAAGTGAGTTGCAACACAGTATTTTGTCCTTGAGCTAATGAAGAGTCTTGAATTAGAAACAAATATGGCAAAAATGCTGAAACTGGTGGTGACCTCAGGTAACTGAAAGCTCCTTCAAGACCTAACCTTATTAGTATTAAGTATTTCCCACTGATGTATTGTAGTGCTATGAGACTAGATCCTTGTTTCTTTCTGTATGGACATTGCTATATAATAGGAAAGATACCAAGAGCCTGCAGCTGGGCCCACCTAATACTTTAAAATTGCTAAGCTAATTGTTTCCACAAGAAAAGGTGCAAAGAAAATCACTGGGCTACAAAAAGCCTATTTTTCTGGAGAGAGCTGAAGAGATTTATGGAGGTTTTCTTTTCCACAGAGTCTGTTTTTGTAAAGAGCAGTACAGCTTAAGAGATTAATGTGAGAATTCCTTCATTAAGTCAATACCAAATGAAGTGCAGTTTCTCTTTTAGCAGGAGCTTGTATATACATCTCCTGTGAAATGTAATATTACATGAGAACATAACAAGTCTTATTTATATTCTAATATTTGCAGATTCAAGTATATTATAATGTATATTATCCACTGCAGTGGGTAAAGAGATCAGTCTCTCTGTTTGCCCCATAGCAGTCGTTGTGGTAGTGTTTTACAAAATGTTTCCTTTCAAAGGTTAAAATGTCTCTGGCTAATTCCAGTTTGTTTCATGACTGTCAATGAAACAAAGAACTAAGGGGTACCTTACTCTGCTTCGTGGGTTGTTTCAGAAATTGCTATGAGATTGCAGAAAAAAGGTATGAAATGAACAAGTCACAGTATAGAGAGCCTGAACCTTTTCTGTCAAATTCTGTGACTTTAATGGAAAAAATAGTTTGTTTAAAGCACTTTTATGATTTGACAGTTCAAAGGCACTCTTAAAATTATTAGCAAAAAGTTGCCATTGATGCCGTTAAGGGAGGAGCAAAGAGTGATACAAGGCATAACAACATACTCATGGCCATATCCAAAGCTTTTTTTAATCTATGAAAAAGCCTTTCCTTATTTTTATCAAATCCTGAACATGAGAACTGCTGATGGATAATAGAAGATAAGGAACACATAAAAGATAATTTGAGAAGGAAGGGCATGCTAAATACGGAACAAAACAAAAATCAAAGCTAAAAACATTGTTACGAGTTCTGATTAGGTCTTGTATGCAAGAAAGGGGAACTACAGCACAGTGGAAGGAATCAAAAAAAGAGAAGATTAAAAGCTTTTTTTGTGACTAAATGTTGTTTTTCGTATTTCCTTGGCAGTTATCTTGCATAACTATGAGCTTAAGAGAAGTAGATAATTGTCTGTCACTAGGATTTGTTCACTTGCTCGTCCTCTGCCAGTAAAGATGGGCAGGACAGAAACTGGTCTGACTTTTCTGTCTGCTGCTGCTTACTTTCCCTGCGTGAAGGTGAAGGTTAACTCTCTGTTTTCCTTGCTAGTGTGTGTAAGATTTCTTGTGTTGTTTTTGTTTCCTCACACCAGTTATTTTCTCCATCATCTCAAGTGTTGCCATCTAAAGTGCACACTGCAGATGTGCCCAGCGCTTTGTTTCTGGTAGATACGAACTGCCGGCTATCGTTTTCTCTTAACTCTTGTATTGAAATCTCTTCACTGAATACTCAGTAAAACTTGTTTCTCCAGACATTTGTTTTCCCACCTAATGCTTTACTGTCTCTCCAGTTCTTCTATGCAAACTTTTGTACCTAGTTTTTTGTTTAACTGGAAAATCATCATTTTGTTCAGAACATGGATAGCTTTGAATTTCATATGTTGTTTGGATTAGTGTATTATTCCTGGCTTCACTTCTTTTGTCAGATCTTTGTTGGCTAGTGAGATAGTACATAGATATCTGTGCTACTTTCTCGAAGTATGTCTGTGAGTGAAGTATGTCTATAAAAGATTCTTTCTACTAATGATTCGTTATATGCATTTGTGTTAGATGTTAATGGCTCCTATATGTTCTTGGCAGGCTTTGAGAAATATAAAAAATTCATGCTGTTCCGGTTTCTAGTGAGGTATTATTTAAAAAAAAAAGTATAAAAGGACAGAGAAACTCATCAAAGTATTATTTGAATGCCCACTCAGCATTCCCAGCCAAGAAGGATTTAGTGGCTGCCATTCTAACCTGCATTTCTCTGTATAAGCTTAATAGTTAAAATTTCTTCGAGTTCTTCAGTTTCAGGATGAGCAATGATGTTAGAGAATGAAGAACGCCCTTTGTTCCTATGGGGACTTAAGTCTGCAAGGTCAATGTGTGCGTCAAGTTAGGCATGTTATTTTTTGTTATATGAGGGGACAGGGCACATATCTGCAATCTGTCACTCATTAATTGTCACTCATTTTACTCAAATGATGTCCTTACTGAGGCAAGATAGTTCCCTTTGCTACATGATGCAGGAAGGATCCCATATAAATTGGCAAAAAAAAAAAACCCAGAGTATGAAAACTCAGTCATATTCCTTAAGTATTAGTTGCAGAGAACATGATTATTCCTGTTTTACCTTTTCTTTCTGAATTAAATAGGGAACTTAATTCACTACATTTAAATGCCACGTGATTGACCTCTGCCATGACCCAATATTCCAGGGGAATCATTCCTGACCTCATTATTGAATCCTGGTCAGTTGCCCATGGCCCTGGATGACAAGGCTGGCAAGCAGAGGACAATACAGACACTTTTGGCTTCTACCATCCATCTTTATATAAAAGAGGTAATTAAAAGTAAGATGTTCAATAGCACTAAACAGATCCAAGCACTCCACTTTAAGACCTCCTGTACTGCTGAAAACCAATGCTGCAAGTTTTAGGAAATCCTAACAACTCATTGAGCACTCCAAGGATGAGTTTTTCCAATGCAGAAACTCAGGGTTGGAATTTTGTGGCTTATGTCATGTATATGTCAGACTACACGATAAAGGTTACTTCTCTCCTCAAACTGTTTTGCTAACTTTCTCAGAATCTTCAAGTTAATACTAATGTAATTGTTTGATATATCAGATGAGTATTAGTTAAATCCAGGATGAGGCTGTAAAATGGTTTTCCAGGTCTTTTTTCCAGGTTACATGAAATGCCAAGACTCACTTTATAGCTTGTCAACATTGGCCACCAAAGGGAGATTAGCTCTAGGTCTTTAGGAACCGTTTGCTGGAAAAAAATGACACTGTGGAGGTGTTAGAGGTTATTTTCCAAAATATCTTCTCTGAGAAGTAATTTTAGTGTCTTGCGCCCCTTTCTCCCCTCCCAATTCCAGAAGGCAGCCATCCATATTATGAGCTAATGGCTTAAACTTTCTTTAGAAAAAGAAAAAAAGACTGTTTTTGAGATACAAGATTGCATGAAAGCACCTGAAACTGCTAGTATCAGTTCTCTCTCCCTGAGGGCTGACTCTGCAACCTCTTGAAAAATAAGGGATTTGAATGGAAACATTGACTCTCGTTTAAAGAACTGCTGACACGCCTGAAATGAGGGAGCACATTCCCACATGCTCTTTGTTGGAGAGTGTTACTGGAATTGCAAATAGGTTTTCCATGTCATCCTGTAGAAATTATCAGTGCCATTATAAGTCACTTTGGAGCATTGCTAGAGCTTTGAATTGTCAAGGAATGGACATTGTTGGTAATATGGATAGGTATAATGCCAGAGCATATCATCTTAGTTAAATAATATTGTGAATAGTACTGAAATGTTTCCAGAGTTGGTATCAGCAATTTTTCTCTTAATTATTAGAATGAAATATTCAAAATGTTACTGCAACATCAAGGTTCTACAACTCAGAGCTTTTCTATTGATGCAACATGATTTCCATGTTTGTACAGGTAGGTGATACTGTCATGATAGGGTTGACATGTCTCAGAAGAGGCTTGAACCCCATAATCCCAGTAGTCTATTGTGACTCAAAGTTGTTCTCACTTCGGTATTCTGGAGGAGTACACATTTTGGCCGTGCTGGCTGTAGCTCTTAAAAACGGTCACTTAAAATGGGCAGTAAAATTCTTATTTTACATTTACATGCAGTAGTGTTAAGAGCTCTTCTGCATTTTTTTGAATGCTTGGGGACGCAATTCTCCAGTGTGAACGTATGCCTAATTGAAAGAAGACCACATTCTGCTTTTAATGGTAATATTTTCTGGGGCCTGACCTCTGTGTGCTGTCACAGCTATCATAGCTGATGGCCTGTTACGAACTCCTTGGTTCTTGTCTTGGTTCTCATTGCCTGTGGCTGTGAGATGCAGCACATGTGACCACGTTGCCCCTAATGCTTGAATGTGTCATATTTCTAACTTCAGTGGAGAATTAAAATTATTTAGTAATTAATGACTCTATAAGTTTGACTACAGCTAATGCAAGTCTTCTGACATTTTCTGATCAAGGGACACATCAGTTACAATAACAGAATTCAAAAAGTTAGGCTTCAAGAAGAGATTCAAGTTCACCACGTTGGGTGAGGGTGGTTGGATGACTTTGTTAAAGAATTGTTTGGTACCTCAGGACCAAACAATATTAAACTTGAGGAAGACTTCCACAAAACGGACAAACAACAGCAGAGCTGTAGCCCTCATTAAAATCAACGGTTCCAACAATGCACTGCTTATTACTTACTTAGAGGTAAGCAGTAATTTTGTCAGCCTCATCAAATATTTATCAGCTATCTTTGCTAAGCACATTCTAATTCTGAGTTTTTTTCTATTGTCATACTCCACAGAGTATCCTCTCATCTTTTTCACCTGTTACAGTTGTTCCATCTTCCTGTGGTTGCGGTGTCACCCTCACTGCTACCCTCAAAACAAATGTACTATGCCACTTACTGAGGACACGTTTGCTTTTATCAGTGGCGTGTTATTTACAGCCCGTGTTGCCTCACCTAACAAGGTGAACCACAGCAGAAACCCTGTAGTTCCTTAGCTTGCTACTTTTCCTAAATAGAATGAAAAATTTTGTGACACCAGATAGACCAGATTACTTTTCAGCTCAATGGATAGCTCCTATCTAGTAGCACAGCAACTAACATACTACTTAATCACATCTGAACTCTGACTTCAGTTGTCTTTAAAATTTCTCTATAAAGGTTGCCCTTGCCTTCATGTTAACAATGAATTGAATCTGTGATTTTTTTATTTTTTTTTAATGTATTTTGGCTCACAGATGTCATATCTGTCTTCAAGTCTAGTACCCTGAGTGTCATGGACAGACTGATGGGCTGTGTAACACTGCAATACCCCAGCTATGTGCTAGCACCCTGGAGAATAATACTTTAAAAATTAGAAGCTAAGCTTGTTTTCTGGATAGTAACCTTAGCAAAATGTTATAACTTGGATTTTGATGTGATCTCTGATCCCATTCAAGTAAACATTTAATGTGAAAGTTAGCAGTTAAAATAACAAAATTATATGCAGTTAGACAGAGTTAGAGCTCTCCTGTGGCTCTGTTTATCAAAAAAATGTTGTTCTTTTGTTGCTTTATTCTGGTGTGTTTAATATTCCAGCAAATGGTAGATTATTTTTTTTTTCATGTGTATGAGTACTAACAACTTGTCAATTTGGGATTTGCAACTGCTATCATTGCAGGTGGGAAAGACGAAAAAGCAGCAAGGTAAGAACAGAGGACAGAAGAACATAACCACAGTAGAAAATGAGAAGAATAGAAAATACACTAAATGTTCCACATCACATGGGTATTAGTTCTCTCTCCCGTAGTCATAATCCAGCAAAGATTTTAACTGTGTGAAGCATGAAAAACATGTGCATGCTTTCATCTGGCCTGCATTGCTAGCAACATTAAGCAAACAATCACCGCAACTGCTCTTCAGTGCGTGTTGCAAAATGTGCCTGGAAAGGTAACTTTTGTGTAGCTAGGCCTCTAGCAGTACCTAGGTTAGCTAACTTAAAACTAGGCTATGGCCTGAAGCGGGGCAGTTGCCACGGCTTTATCTGCTCTTCCTCACAGCCACCAAGTGTTTCTCCATTCGCTGGTGCCAGCACTACTCTCTGTATGACCATGTGGTAAGGCAGCTTTAGGAAGCTGAACGGGTTGAAACCTTGCCGCAAATGTGGTTAAAGCTGCTTTTTTACCTTAGTCTTTATCCGTTATAGTTAGGCCATAAAGAGGAGAGGTCACTGTTTTATGGGGTCAGTGAGTTGTAACTGGGTCTACAGGAGCAAAGCTGGTAGTTCTGCAGTGGAGGAGGTTGGTCTGTGCCTCACGATGCATGGAGGAGAAAATGGCTACCCATTTTGGCAGCAGGCCATAGATACATCAAATTAAGTATAACATGAAATTGTGTCCTAGGTTGTGACTCGATCAGCTTCCTGAATCTCATACCACGTAATTGCAAGGGCATGAGTGCTGGTTCAAGGAAGGAAAAGGGAACGAGGAAGCCACGACTGCCCCAGCTTACATTAGCGTATGCTGCCACGTGACTCGCAGCCACAGTAGCTGAAGCACGTTCAGACCCTTAATAAATAGGAGCACTGAGAAGAGAACCCAGAATGCTATTAGGATTTTTTAAATTGTGTGCTATGCCTTATTAAGTGGAATTGTAAAGTTATTCTGAGTGCCGTTACCTAATGAACCAGTGCTGGAAATACTGGTTTATTTTTATGCCGTAGAGGGTGGTTTGTGTATGATGGGGAGCCTCTTCATTCTTGTGTTCACAATCCATTGTGCCAGAACTCATTTATGCTTTTTCCTGGCAGTTTTCTCACAGCTCTAAAATTGTGGACACAGGACCTAATCCAACAAAGTTCTTAAGCACATACACTGCTAAGTATATGTAGTCTCACCGGACTCACAAGGGAGTATAGTAGGCAAAGTGACAACGCCCTCTGGTCTTTCTATATCAACTGTATTTGGTTTTTCTTGGAGTAAAATTGATTGCAAGCCTGAAAGAAATGTCATATTAGGACAGCTGCTTCTCCTGTCCTTCTTAGCATTTTGTTGGTTTCGTCAAATGGAGAATAGGTCAAGACTCCATCATGAACATGAAGCTAAGCCAACACATAAATACCCTTGAGCAGCAGTTTTAACATTTTGAAATATTTATAGCTAACAGCTAAACTTTAGGATAATAAACTGTTCATGGGCTGTGTTAGTTCATTTTCTCTAAAATACAATTTTTATTCTGGCTGAATTCCAGACATCTGAGCATGGACTAGAAATCAATCTGGAACGGTCTAAAATTAAATTACCATTCTTTCTTTTCTTTTCTGTTTGTTAAAAGGACTTTTTCAGAGGAGCTGTCTGATACACACAGTGTAATACAATAAATGTGACTAAACTAAAAGAACAAAAGAAAAAAAGAAGGGCAACACAAGAACCTCTGTTACATTTCATTTGCTTTCTGGAGTACTGTTCTGACAATTATGCACTGACTTAAAGTTATATGTGTCACATCCTGTATTTCACTGTTTCTTTTCTGGATCCTCAGTATTTGATATTTATGGTACTGTAATACATCATGACCTATATCATGTACTTTAATGCAAAGATAAACTAGAAAACATAGACTATTTAGCACAAACTGCTTTTTTTCCCCAGTAACTGCATCCCCCTCTCCTGTGGTAACCCCTAAGATTTGTATTTCAGATCTGTTTTTTCTGTTATCAGCCTTGTTTTGGAGTGATTCCTTTTCTGCTCCCACTTTCTCCTTTCATTCTCCAATCTTGGAGTCCTTTTTCTTCCTGGAGAATAATGAATTCTTTTCAGTGTTCCGCTTGTAATATTCGGTAGGGCTGCAGAAGGTGTTAATGGTTGTTGGTAGTCATGAAGCCAAAGGTGATCAGGACTGCTGGATTTCCTGTCCAGATATCACAGCTGCTCTGCGTATTCAGTTCTGTGATTTGGTAGTCTGAATTTCATTAAGAAGAATTAGGTAATTGTTTTGTAGGATGTTTCTGAATTTTGGAGAATGATCATATGTAGCACGTAAAAGTTACTGTATTACATTTAGAGAAAAGTGGTTGAAATGAATGCAAAATTTCAGTAATTTGGTCAGTGATTAGAGTACCAAACTAAATTTTTCCTTTTCTGTATTTACTACCTGTTTATTTCTTCTTTCAAATTCAGGATTGTTTCTACAACTGTTTAGGTCGGTGGCTATCAAGGTTGCTATCCCCTCCAGAACTGAGCATTGCCTCTCAGTTCTTAATGCCCGAAAGAATGGTCTTCTGCCAGGTTACATCCCTGAACTTGTTCTCCAGAAGAGCAAATGAGAACTAATCTTGATACAAGTAGGAGTTTACACATGAGCAGCCACAAATACGGCAACAGAGACATCAGCTAAAACTGTTCTAGAAGCACACCTCACAGGTTTGTGTATGAAGCTGATTTTTTTTTACTTGCTCCTAAAATCAGATTCTACGTTATTTACAGAATCACAGAACAGAGCCGGTAGTAATATCTAATACAATTGTTAATAAATAACCAAAAAGTAGCCAATGGAAATGTTAAATATGTATGCAGCTCAGTCTAGAGAACCTGAAAGTGTTTTCAAAGTTCTTTCTGCAAATCAGTGGGAGTACATTTATGGAAAAGATAACAGTTAAAGATCATATAGGAATTAAAAAATTCATATTGGATTAATTAGGTATTATAAACCATTCTCTAATTCTCAGAAAGTCTTCCACCAATCAGTATTTCAAACACAAATGATTTTTTTTCCCAACCATTATTTGGTCTCTGAATTATCTGTGGTTTCAGTACTTCTCAAAGTAGTCATCTTTCATGGTTTTCCTGCTGAGTGCCCTGTAGTTCTGGAAGAGACAACCCAGAAAGGTGGTTTTTTTCTTTTGTTGTTTTTTTTTTTTTTTAAAAAAAAAAAGAAAGCAACCTGACTGCTAATCTTTGTAACTACTGCTGTACCAGCTTTGAGAAATACTTAGTTCATATGTCACAAAGACGTGTGGAGGGGGCTTCCCTCCTGCCTTCTCTTCCTTAAATCCTAAGTAGTGAAATATTCTGCTAACTCTCTGAAAGCAGGTGTTTCAAGCATGTTTGCTCACCATTATCTGCTACCACAAAAAAAAAAAAAAAAGAGTTGGGTTGAGTTCTTGAGATAGGTTTTTAAAGCCATTTTAGATCTTTTGACTATGATTTTGCTAGATATGTGTTGTTCTCCTTGCAGAACCATGGTGATGTGTTTTGTTCTAAAATACCACAAAGAAAATCTTTGTTTTTACAGCAAACAGGATGGGGTTTTAAATCTGCAATCTACATTAAGTAATGCATGTTGCCTGATTTTGTCATAAGTAACAGTTTCAGGGGAGACTATTATTGGCAGGCACTGCTTGAACTAGAACTAGCAGGCTCATAATGAGAGAGATCCTAAGAGACCTGCTGTCTTTGTACAGATGTATAAAATAACCCATGAAACTTTCCATAGGAATCTCTGGATAGACAAGGTACATTCCCTTGTTTTTTGCATCTCCTTTCTCCCAGAAAAATATCTGCCTGTCAGTCGTATCTGTTCATATCCATTTATCCTGTGATGTGACACTTCTTTGCACCTGACGTTCCAGTAGAAACTGGAGTCAGTATTTTTGAGTTGTTCTGCCAAGAGGCAATTTGTCTCATTGAGCTGAACTTGAGAAGTTTGTAAAAATTCTGTTTTCCAACACAGATATATGACCAATAGAAAATATCTTGGTAATTCATTCATTTTTTGCTGAAGGAACAGAAGAAATCTGATGCTGGAACACTGATAAAGAAACTGATTTGTCAGGTCTTTTGATGACAGACACATTGGCACTGGAAAGGTAATTGTGGCATACGCCCAAATCTTTTCTCTTGCCCAACTTATGTTGGGCATGTTCATTTTGTTTAAGGGTAGTATCAGTTCAGGTGAGATCAGAAACTGTCTGTCATGTTGCAGTTAGAGGAGCCTTAATATAGATCAACCCTCTGATTAGCAATGCTTTTAAAATTATTTGTTCATTAATTTATACAGAGATAAAATACATTGAACTTTTATGAAGTCCAGTTTTCTACAGGCTGAACAAACTTTGAATCCATTTTCAGTATCGTTAAATCTTGTCCTATATAACAGATACCTGACAGCAATGAGCTATGTCAATGAGGGATTAACAACATTGTAAGGAAATATTTTTCAATAACTAAAGAGAAATTAAATTAAAAATATGATTTTTAAGTAAAAAAACATGCAGAAAATTATCTTCCAGTGCCTGCTCCCCCACTCTGTCATCCAACAAAGTGTGCTAAGACAGAGCTGCATTACCAACTTGGTATTCTGCCCTTGATTTCTTCCATGCTGTCTCAAATCACTGCCATGCTTTTAGATGATGTGTTAAAAACTAAGTATTTAATAGAGAAGGGGAAAATGGTAACTGAGTACCCGCAGGGAGGTTTGACGGGAGTGGAAATTTAAGACCACCAGCACTGTCAATGCAATACCAAACACAAGTAGTGCAGTTTTGTTTGAGTATAACTAATTAGATTGATCCAAGAGAAAAAGGGTGTGAACAGGAAAGTATGAGTTTTTCCACCTTGGAGGATCTGCAGAGCTCTGCAGTATGCTTAAGTGGTGCATTTGGAACCTGAAAATATGTTTAGCCAAGTACATTACTAAGCATACGGTATAATAAAGAAAGCAGTGCTAGCCATGTGTGTAAGACACTCCTACTTCTCATGTTTATGTGACTTGAAATACATGTCCCCCCACCTCTGTCCTTTTAATTCTACTGAGCTCACAGCAGTGGAATGAGGCAAAGCTGCCAGTGTCTTACATTTCATTCATCGAACCTTTAAACAAAAATGTCTTATTAAATTATGAACATTTTAAATCTCTTCTGGAATGAACTTCTGAGTTATTTTAGATATAATTTATTATTTGAGGGTTTGTGCCTGTGTAGCTTTGAATTCCGCATCTGGAGCTGTGTGAGGTTTACTTAGAACTACTGATATTTAATTGGAATGTTTATCCAGATATTCAGGTTATTGACTTAATCTATTAGAATTGGAAAGAAGCAGCCTTGCCTTTTCCAAAGGTCAACCCTACCAGATCCCTAGCATTTTAAAAGGAGAAAAAGGGAAGACAATTTTATACTGTCTCCAGTGGATCCAAAGGTCAGGGGGTTGTTCCACTGACTTCACTATTCAGTATAGAGAAAGTAGATGGCATAATATTTTTCTTAAATTATTTTGAATATTACTATTGGTTACTATATATTAACATAGTATATAGACGTATATTCAATATATTCAAGATCACTGATAACACTGATTTCTTTTGAATTATACACACTTTGCATCAAGCATGAAGAGCTATATTTTGACTGCTTACTAAGAAAAGTATTATATATTATATATTTGACTGCTCCTAACAAAGTATTTCAGTATCTTAAAATGTGAGCATTTGTTTCAGGCTTGGTCATTCGTTCCACCTATATTAGCAGTCTAAGCTTCTGGATAGTGAAGAAAGCAGGTTCCTGGGAAGAATTAACTGAAGAAGTCGTGAAGATACCTGTATCTTTCCATGGATTGTTCTGGGGCTTACCCTGATGCCTCCGTATGGCAGTTCAGTCCTCCTGCATGCCGTGGAGGGAACCACATCACACTGGGGGAAGCTTTAGTTTCAGGCATTCATGACTGAATGTGTCATTGCTTTGGGACTTCTCATGCCATGCTTGCACACTGAGCTGGTTTCACCTCAAGCAGTTCTCTGATCCAGTTCTCTGCGCAGCTGCAAAAATGTTTGAGCTAGTGCTGGAAAGTTAAAAGATGAGGGTTGGGAGAGTGCAGTTGCCGATTTCAGAATAAATATTGCTTATGCTCTTTTGCTGGGTTTGTGGAAATGTAGCATCAGCAGGTTATCTCTATCCGTTTGGGGCTGTGGAGACTAGGCACAGATGCCGTAGAGCAGGGATAAGTAACAGGTTCAGTGCTGTTTATACACTTTGCAGTACTTAAATGGAAGTGCATATGACAGTAGGCATAATTTGTGGTCTCAATAGTGATTGTAATGGCCATGCTAAACACTGCAGGGCAAAAAAAACCCCAACATTTGTGGAAGGAAACAGTTTATGTGGAGAGCTTGATTTCACACCATCTATATTTCAGGGTGTTTCACTTCCGACTCTCTCTAATCTGGTCCAATGGACTCCATTAGTGGTTGAAGTACATTTTCTAATGTTGGTCCATCTAAAAGGAGTTTCATCTGTATTCTTTGAGACTGTTCCATGATATATGAACTAAAGTACAGAAAGTGGGGATGTCTTCTAAAGCTCACTTCTGTTCCAAACAAATTGTAATGTAGATGCACCCAGTATATGTCACGGACAGTGACATCAGAGTTAACCAAACATGCTGTTCAATTTTTACTCATATTCGAGTAAAGCATTTCAGTAATTGGTTTCCACTTATTAAAATATTCAAATTCTACCTATGCTATTTTAGCTTTAAATGAAGTATGTTCTTACGGTAATTACAGATGCAATTGTTTTCATCTAGAATATTTTGTCCTACAGGTCTGTTTTTAAATGAATATTTCCTAGTTCAGATCATTAAAGTATGGATTCTATTTAAGTGTGCTCCTGCATGCAAGAAAAGTATATTTTAATCTCAAGTCTCACTGTTCTTGCCTACATACCTACATTTTCTTCCCTCTAGTTGGAATAGGAAATACTGCTACATTGTGATACTCTACTTAAAGGATATTTTCTTATTGCATCTATCAGTGCTTTATACTGCCCTGTTTTAGGTGCATTTTCTGTAGAAATTTAGAGCAGTATGAGTTTAAAAAAATTAAACTTCCTTCTCTGGTAAGGGCTATCTTACTGTGTGAAGACCTGGCCAAATGTGTCTTTATCAGTGAAATGAAACATAAGCTGAATTTTTAAGTACCTGAGCGGTATCTGCAACATGATCCACGATCAATTTTTGCAAAACCAGAAGTGTGTCTTTTTGGTGAAAACTTATTTCTGACTATCCCTGATACTGGTTTAGTTTACCTTTTACTACCCTCCATGACTTTGCTGTTAGTCGGCTATGAAACAGACTTAGCAAAAGCTGATCAACTTTTTGTTGTGTTTTGTGGATGCCCAGTACTGGTTACACATTCAGGTTAGGCTGATCTTCGTGCAATAGTCACGTTTACATTTGCCACACAGTGGTTGCATCTTCGATACAGGCAGACTAAAAGTTGACTAGGTCTCATGCTATGCCATCCTTTTAACATATAGACCCATGTATATAGCCATAGATTACAAAAGTCAGGAGACAATGAAATTTAAGAATTGCTCTAGTCTGAGAGTTCAACTCTAGTCAAATACTATGAGAAATCTTGAAAGTCTCAGTGTAATTTTGAAATTAGCTTCTTATTTTGTTGCTCAGGTACAAAATTTTGCAATCACTTATCCGTCAATGAAATGAACCTTTAATAACATGCTTAGGGCGCTTCAGGAGCCGTGTACTGTTTAAGAAAGAGTGGGTTACTCAATAGTTGCCAGATATCTAGTATACTGATCAGGTGTTGCAAATTTTTTTCATATGGTTTGGATTTTTCAAGGGTTCTTATTAGAAAATACAGTTACATTCACATTAGATTGTTTTATAGGGTTCCTGTTTCTCTGACCAGCTTGAACTTTGATCTGACTTGATCCCCTATATCATTTACATAAGAGTTTCCCCTGCCTGAGTTTTGTTTACAGGCCTTTCAGAGCCTTTATCTCCTTTCCTAGGAGGCCAAGGAGTGTGATTTGTGAGATGTCTGCCTAGCTGTGCTGGTATAGATATGACATGTATCCATTTGCACCTATCTACAAAGCAATCCTCAGTAGTTCAGGTAGGGACGGAAGTGACGGTACTTCTTATCTGGGGCTGTTACGTCGCATCAACCTTCTCCGATCTTTAATCCTTGTTGTTTGAGTAATATCTACCTGGGTTGGTTGGGTTTTTTTTTTATGTGTACATAGGTAAAGAAGGTCAGTCTAAAAAGTATTTACCATAACCACTTTTCTGCTCCTTTCTGCCTCTTTAGACTGTTAACTGTTTTTTTCTCAATCTGATTTAAACTTATTTCTTTGAAGAAGGGAAAATTACAACTGTGTCTTATTAGGTTTATGCATCTAAAACTGTTTCAAATGTCTTCTTTTCTCTAAACAGAAATTATCTTAGGAAAAAGGGCTTCTTCAAGGGCATGCTCCCTTATACATTTGCCTGATAAGCAAAGCCTTTCCTCAAAAGAATGATGTCTCGTCAACTCAAGGGCTGAATATCTTTTAACTCACTTTTCTCTTATCCAATTGAAGTTTTTGTTTAGTTTTATATTCTCTCATCTTGCCCTGCAGGATCAAAAAGGAAGCATACTTAAAAAACCAAAAATGTTGAAGATTCAGTGTATCATCTTTTAGGATGTACGTATAGCCACTTCTAGTTTAACCCTCTATGTGGATTTTTTTAAGTATTGTAATACTTTGTTTGTAAACAGGATATTCAAACGTTGTAGCAAAATTATGTGCTTATTTTGGGTGCTGATTATACAGCTATGACAATAACAGTGTATAAGCAGGGGTGATATTCATAGGCAGGTGGTTTGCAGAACTGAGGCCTGAGCTACTTCTGATCTTTCAGTTTGTCCGGTAAATATTTATTCTCTACTTTTTGGTTTAAATGTAGAAGTATTTTTAAGCCAAAACACTTCACTACCACTAGAGAGCTGTGCTCTTAAGGTATGTTGTTTTAACCATTTTCTGAACTGCAGCATTTATAGTTGTTCTTGCACAATGTACCATGGACTTCTGGTTCGCTGTAATGTTTTGGTGAAATATATAAAACTATTTTTTGAAATGAAGAGTAGGACAGACAAAACCTGATTTTTTTTTTTTTTTAAGTGTTCTCGCAGTTTAATTTTTCTTTAACTCAGTGTGTGAAAAATACCATGAGGTGGTCTATTGTGTACTGCTTCACTGATAAAATTGTCCTCTCTACATAAAATACTAGATTTCTTGTATATGTTTCCTCTTTACCATGTTCAGTTACCTTACCGCGTGCTGTAAATTACACTGGTTCACAGGCTTAGCATGGGCAGAAGTTTAAAGAACTACATCAGGAAAAGACCAAGGGAAGGAAAAAGTAACCAACTTGACTTGATAATTCGCCTCATGATATAACTTCATAGTTTTGATTTAACAGAAATTTGGGGACTAGTTAAAGAGAGAGGGTTTTTTTTTGCTCTACCTCCACTTGACATTGATCAGGTTGGATGGCTGCAGGGTGCTGGCTTGAAAGGAAAACATATTAAATCTGTGCAGGTATAGGTGAAAGTAATTTAATAACTTGATCCACAGAACAGAGAATAGAAACCTGAATTACAGTCTTGCTTTAATTGGGTTTATGGATTAATTTGGCTCACTTGGATCAGATCTGTTTAATTATAAAGCTATATGGCAGATTAAAGGGAACTGAAAAAAGCATACCTGTTACTAACGTACCTCCCACAAGTCCTTTTCACTTTAAATTATTTTGTTTGTTCCAAATTTCATTCTAACAGAAAAGCCTTCTGGTGATGAAGTATAAGGATCTGTTACTTTGCAAGTCTTAGAGAAAATATAAGGAACTCTCTATTTTTTTCCCCCCTCCTTCTTCCCCTAAGGGGTTGCTTTTGAAAGATGACTTATAATTTTGTAAGGACAAATTTATGTCTGCTGTTTAACTGCAGAGACGTAATTTGGGATTTAGTCACCTAGCCACCTGATTGCACCTGCCTACTCAGTAGTTAAATGCCTAAACCCCTTAATTTGATTCTCCAGTTAATTGCAAAAAGAACTCTATTAGATTGTAATAGTCTAGATTGAAATAAAAATAAAAAATGGTACTAACTTTTCTCCCTCTGATTTTTTTTCTGAAGCATAGTGTAAGGTTGTTTATCAAGGTTTTATGGTTGTCTCCTCTGGCTTGAGCCTTGATGAAATTTAAGTTTATTAGTAGATTTCACTGACGTTATGTTTTTTGACATTTCTTATTCTGACTGATAATGTTGTATGAAAAGGTCTCTGTGTGTGGTATATTTAACTGTGGTAGAATTTTACTTTCCATTTGTATTCGCATGTTTTTGTTTTCTATCATACAGGTGGTATGTTAAGTGGAATAAAAGGTTGCAGTGATATTTTCAAACTTACAGTCACTGTTTTACTGGTGTGTTTAATACACGTTGGCAATACGTCTTTTTTTTAAAAAAGAGAATAGCTTCTTGTCTTCAGTGCTCCTGATTCATAACCCATTATGTCCTGCACTAAACATAGCATTGCTCATTTACGCTGATCTCGTTCCAGGAATGTGTTGTGTAACAGCTGGCAGTGCACAACCAGAGGCATGATCCTGAGTGCCTGCAAATTATTTCAGCAGAAGCTGTAGTCTCTTAGGACCTTGCGTGAAGTGTTTGGCACTTCCCAACACATAGCCCCTACTGGCTGTCCGTCTCATACCCTGGTGCTTTTATATCGCCCATAAGTATGGTGCTGAGCCAAAATTTTAAGCGGTTCGTGTTCTCGTCGTTGTTTGCGCATGTCTGTTGCTGTTATTTAAGTAGGCGGGAAAGGAGTTTTCTCCTGAGGTACAGAAGCGGGTTGCCAACAACAAACCCTGTATCTTCAACTTTCTGCTGGAATTACTTTTCCTCTATTGTCTTTCTCAATATTCTTCCTTTCTGAAACTGTATACCAGGTTATTGTTCATCGGGCTGCATCAATGCCAATTGTTGGTTGTTTTTACATAGGCACTGCCATGAATAGTGAAGGTGGGGACTGCACTTACAGATAAATGTTAGTTGAGATACCACAGAGAATTTCTTACTGAGAAAAGACATTGTTTTCTCTTGTTTTGTTTTTTTTTGTTGTTGTTTTGGTTTGGTTTTTGTTTTAGATTGAATCTTTTTATTGTACAGTCTATACTCTCTGATGAAGCCAGCATTCGTTTTTGTTTTGTTTTTTTTTTAGAAACCCAGTTTTATGATCTCTTTTCCTTCCATGATTGGGTCTTTACATCTTTAAACATACAGAAGTGCTTTGTTGTTACTGACACCATGAAATGATACATATGACAATAATTATTTTTCAAGAACAACGTGGATCTTTATTTTTAAATGAAGATACACAGTAGTTTATCTGTTTATTAGATCACATAGTCTTCATGGTGCTGTACTGAAATGAGATTGCTTTCACAGTGTCCCTTTTCTAAAGGCAAGATTTGAAACACCTGTTTTGGTGTTTAAAATGGGACTTAGCAGGAGTGGACAAAAATCATAAGAAAACAATAGTGAGTTCATGCTGTACTTTAGCCTTAGAGATGCCTTAAACGCAGTAAGGATGTCTTCTGGACTAAAGGGTCCCTTCACTTTCACTGCCTTTCACTGAGTAAGTGGAGATGTGCCTGAATATTACTGGAGTTGCATTCCCTAGGTGTTATTAAAATGTACTGACACCATCTGTTTCAGAGCAAAACACAGGCACAACAGCTATATGTATTCAAAAACAAAGAAGGGAGTTTTACAAAGAGACAACACTGTTTATTAAGGCACCTTTCTTCAGTGGAGACTTCTGCCCTTGATCCATTCCAACTAGAGACACTTGGTAGGCAGTCACACTTTTGATGGAAAAAGAGAGATGAAGTTCCATCACATGTAAAGTACAGTATTTCCTACTAGCTGTCCCTAGTGGCTCTATGCACAGCTTTTGGGGGTTTTGGACCCTTTACTTTGAAGGTATTTTGCTGGGTCCATAAGCTATGTAGGCAAGTGACCAGGATTGCATTCTGGAACCAGACACCCACTTCTTGGGTATCTCAACCCTTAAGTTAGAGATTCCTGAAGACGTATTTCTGGATCTCTCCCACAATTCCAATTCAACTTTTAGCACATTGGACAATCCAATCTGCAAAATCAAATGTAGAATAAATTTAACTACTATATTGTGATTTCTCATTTTTCCAGCCTGATCTTTCAAATCCAGGTTCATAAGTGCGCTTAGGGATCTTATTTCCCCTGGATTTGAATTTGTCCTGCATGTACACATGAATGCATGTGTCTGTGGAGTGTTGTTGAAGAAGATTTGTTGGAGAAAGGAGATTTTGGGAAGGATCTGAATGACAAGCAGATGGATAATTAGCTTTAAGGAAGAGAAGGGGAGAGACTAGCAACTCTGAGGTCTGTATTGAAGGTGGCAGGAATACAAGAGAGGGAGGGGAATGCATTTTGAGGCACAGAATAGAACAGTGAGGGCAGCAGGATTTGTCTGGGGAAAAAATGTGAAAAGATGAAGCCCATATGGATTTTTTTCTAGCTTCTTTTCCATTGCTGAGCTCTGCCTTGTTTTGGTTTATAATGATTTTCCAAGTACAACATGCTTAAAAATAAATCAGTGTTTTCATCAGAGTTTATGCACTTGCAGTCCTGATTCTGTTTTTAAAATGCAGCTGTTGAGAATCACTCAAGATGGCTTACATTTCTTTGTGTTTTCCCTGATAAGTTATAGTTACATTTTTTGCCAGCTAGTTCTCACACAACTTCAGAATTAGACTTGCAAAAACTATTAAAATGTAGTTGACAAGCAGACCTAATAATTCTTGTGGTTTTGAATGTGTCTTCTTTTATTTTGGTCTTATTTCAGACTCGGTTTTTAAGCTGATCTGCTCTCTGGAAAGTAGGCCTATGGTTTTAGACACAAGGCACTAAAAGGCTCTGTGGTCATACACAATATTATTCTGTGGAGAAAAAAAAATAACTATACTGGAGGATAACAAAAAATCCATTGGGAAAACACGTAACTATTTTTCAATAACTGCTTATGAAGCAGCGTGAATTAGCTTGAAGACAGTGGTCCTGCTCATGTGCAACTCAGTTGAATGGCTTGTTTGAATTTTTGTAGCAGCTAAAACTCTATGCTTTTGATGCATTAAACACACAATAAAAACTTTTCTCTAGCTCTGGAGAGTATAACTCTCTTTACCCTTGATGCATATGTGATACATTACTGAATGGATGCTCTAAGTAGAATACTAAAAAGAAAAAAAAAATCTAAGTGATCTTCTACTTTCATTTGTTTCTAAGCTATACTGTCATCAACATTATGTATTTTCATATTTATAGTCTTATATCAGTAAAAGGGTCTTATGTTCCCATTTATTCGGGAAATGCTATGTAGTCAAAACATTCCTTGACACTATAGCCTTTTGCAAGAATTGGTGTGCTTGAGGTTTGACTATAACATCTGTACATTCCTTGGCAATTATATTACTACAAGTAACAGCCTCTATGGCAAAGCTGACAAATTTTACTCTGTATAAGTTAAAGATCTGCTTGGATAAATTACCTTTTGAAAAACTGTTGGTGCAAGATTTGTGTAGTATTGTACTGACTTTCAATTTGAAGAACTGATTTTATCCTTCTGCCTAAACAGAAGTGATATGGGCTGATGTAATTTTAGCTTATCTCATAATTATAATGGGTGCCTTGTCTGATTTTATGTATGTATGTTCAACCAACCATCCTGCATTTTCTCTATGTCTAAGGAGGTTAAAAGGAAGACCATATTACAGACTGTGAAATTCCATGTTTAAGCAAGAGATGGTATTGGGTTATTGGTTGGAAGAAATTGAAGTGGAATGGAGAGGTGAACCAGGTCTTTGAGTTACCTGGATAGACTCAGAGACTACTACTTCTTCCTCCTGCTGATCTTTTGCTGATCTCCTTCTTTGTTGCCTGTATTTTATTTGCTTCAGTTACAAGATGTTTTATTTGTGAGGGGTTCACAGTCATATTGAGAAATTGGAAGTACTTGGAAAAGGCATCAGAGCTCCTTTTTAGCATCTCGTGGTACACTTTGTATGTCAGGTGATGGGGAGGTTATAGTACCACTTCTTAGCTGTATTCCCGTTATCTGATTTTGGCTAAGTCCCACCTAGGAGTTTGAGGTTAAAAAAAAATATAAAAATTCTCCAGGGGCTGCATTTGTTTTTAATGGAAAAGGAAGAATGAGTAAGTCAGATGGCCGGTTTCCTCAAAAAGATCTGTCCGTTCCCTGTATCTCCTATAGGTATTGGACACATCTATAGATTTTCTAAAACAGCTTATGCTTCCTTCATGTTTGATAATGACACAATTTGAGGAACACATGAACTAGAAACCGAAAGAGTTCTATGTAAGAAGAATGCTGGGGCTTTCATCCTCTTCCCTCAGAATTTGTTCAGTGTTTTTTGATGAAGCAGAATGCAGTAGAAGCAGCTTGCTTTAGGTTGCATCTAATTGTTATGTCATCGCGTTTCATAAAATTAAGTACAGATTTTGGTCAGATTGAAGAACTTTTTACTGAATTATATATTTTATCAGATGTCAATATATTGGATATTCTTCAGTCCAACCAAAGGAGACCCCTGAATCGACTGCATTTTGTTATTTGTATGATTCCGTAAGCCTTACTGACAGTTTCTCTTAAAACTATTGCATTGATCCAGTAATTCCTCCTGTAGTTGTAAATTTTTAAAATTTATTTTCAACTATTACTTCAGTTGTTGAAAACAGTAGCAGCCACATAAAAAAAGAGAGCAAATAGCTTTTTTTCTAGCTAACAGTTATCAGAAAATCCCATTTTATAGTGTAATATTTGTTATGCAAATGAACTGGGACCAGATTTCTCAATTACCTCTCTTCATAATGGCATTTAAACCGCTGAAGCTGTGGGGATACTTTTTATGATGGAAATAGCCCCATTAGTCACCCAGAATTGCCCAATTCATTAGTCACCCAATTTAATGCAATAATTGTGATATCCAGGCCACTGAAGTCAGTGGTTTTCCAGAATGTGTTTTGATATCAGTGGAGAGCTGTGCTGAGTAGGAGTGGATTTATGCATGTGCTTATTTCATGCACTGAACTGGAATTTAAGGCTGGAACGGTCCTTTTGTATGTGCAGGTCCTCTGTATTTCTATTACCATTGCAGTATGAATATTATATATATTCTTACACGGTTGCAGCATTCATTATATCAGTACCTGGAATTATTTACTCTAATGCAGAGAAAAGTAATAGGTATTTGACACTAATCTTTGTGTTGCATGGCTTTTCTGCTGTTTGGAATCTCCTAAGTTCTTCGGTTCCTCTGAACTTCAGTATTAAATATTTGAAACAATAAGTATGTCACAATCAGCAGGAATTCATACAGACCCAAAAGATGAGCATTTTAATATGGAGATGAGTTTTCTTCTGTTGATGGGTAACCTCCTGATACCATCCAATACTCAGTTCTTCACTGTGCCTAGTGACAGCTTCCTGACGGAGTTCCAGCCTATTTGCCTGTTAGTGATTTATTATTTTTGTGCATTGCTATTGTCAACTTTCATTGGAAATATAATTAAAGCAGGGAAGTCCTTTAATGGAAATTTAACGTGAATCACGCTGCTCACAATACTGTTGTCTGCTTAAATGTCATGAGTGAGGGATGAGGAGATTTACACTGGCCGGTGCTTTTCACTCAAGGGTCAAAATAGAACTGGTTCAAGAAGAAGGGTAGCAGGAAAAGCAGTTAAGCCTCCTGCTAAAGTCATTGGTTGAACCGTGACTTGCGAGGCAGCTTCTCAGAATTCACCGCATACTTTCATAAATGATATTGTGTTGACATTCAGTTTCTCAGAAGTTCCAACTGTTCCTTGGCTTTGCTTTAGGCCTCGCTGCTATTTGCAGCTCCTGCAGAACCTTAAAAGCTTTCCATAGGGACTGTGTGTATGTACAGTTTATGCATACTGGTTTGAGATTGTAAACTCCCTGCATAGACTTTTATCACACTGCGAATTTCATTTCATGCTACTTGCATCCTCTCCTCTTTTTTTCTGAGTCTTGGGGTAGAATTCCAGGCTCATGGCATAGTGCTAGCAATGAAAAAATTTTGCATTTTGAGAGAAAACGTGGGTAGGTCTAGAGAACAGGTCCATCCAGTTATGTTATGAAATTTATAACTGTTTGAAAGGAAAGCACATTTGTTGAAAAAATGGCTAAAAGTTCACTCTATATTTTTTTTTTTCCCCCAGTGCTGATTTATAAACAACCCAGTGCTCTTTTTCTTAAGTGTTTCTGTTGATTATGATTTTCATCAATACTGAACAGGTCATGCAGTGAAGATGATCAAGTGTCATCTGCTTGACGAACAGCAACTTTAGAAAAGGTAACTTTTCTACCAAATAGTTTAGAGACTAGGGAAAACTCAGAGCAACATGAAAAGGAAAAGAAAGGGGGTCATGGATATGCATCACAGATATCTCATTTGTACCCACCAAACTCTCAGGAAAAGGGGGGAGATAGAGGCTGTGAAGGACAGACAGATAATTTATTGATTACTTGGATATGTAAATCTCTTTTACTGAATAAGGGGTAATTGTTTTTTAGATCCTCTTGCAAATTCTATTTCGTTATCTTTTTGCTTCATTTAAACACTGAAGCTCTTGGAAGACAATTTAAGCAATTACTGTGTTACTGAAGGCAGCAAAATTTTCTTGCGTATCTGTGGATGCTGAACTACAAGCCTCTTAATCTTTAGAGGGGTAACAAATATCTCTGTTCAAGAAATGCATCGGGGGGCAAGGGAAAAAAATGGAGCATAAACGAAAGCTAAAAGCAACGAGGTCCAGTGGTGGGACGTGTAGTAACTTAGTGGGGAGAGGCACCAGGGTGTTTACCTTAGCATAGGCTGTCTCCGTTTTTACAAATTCTTACACATTTGACTTACCCTGGCAATGGCCTGACAGCACTGCCTGTGATATCCAGTGGATACAAATGCTTTCGACAAAATGTAGGATATAGGATACAGAAGTATATTTGATTAAAAACTATCATTATAATAGATTTTGGGCTAGGCTGGGTTTTTAAAGAAGTGATTCTTACTGTGGTTGCACTTCCTTTTTGGTAATCTTTCTGTGTATGACCTGATACTGCATTTGATAGTGTCAGTTTCTAAGTAAAGCAGATACTAATGCTTTCAAAGTATAATATACAGCGAAAGAAATGCCCTCAAGAGCTTCACCTTGAAACTTTGTTTTTTTCTTTAGGATTCATAGGGTTTAGAGGTTCTTTTTAGACTGAGATTCACAATTAGAGTATGCCTTGTGTCTTTTGTTTTAGGATGAGATACCTTTACAGCTGTTAGAAAAAAAAAATAATGCTGCTCTTCTACAAAAAATGCAACAAAGAGTTGCAGGTGTATGTTTGTTGTTTTTTGGCTTTTTTTTTTTTTTTAATTCAGAATCATGCGTTTATTACTTGGCAAATGGGGAGGAGCTATATTTTGGATTGGTTATTTTTCATTCCACTGTCTTAGAAACTGCTTTTGCCATTCTTCTGTCTGTTAAATTCACTTTTTTTTGGACAGTATTTTATCTTTAATATGTAGTCAGTTACTGTTTGTAACAAATTTTTGTGGTGAGGGATGAAAAAGTCATTTGTGTGCCTTCTTCCTTAGTCATAATTTATTGCTACATTAAAAAAAGCTGTCCTTGTATTTGGGATGCAGCAGTTTGCTCCTGTCATATTGTGACAGTCTGTTTATTTCAGTCATTTTATCTACTGCTAATGTAATGTTTTTCAGTCAGCAAGCGCTTATCATTCTTACAGAGATTTGCTCTCCCAGTTTACCAACTTTAATAACTAATTTTAGCAGGGGATGGTGTATTTTATTCTTAGCAGTTCTACACTTGATTATTAAATACATCAGCTCTTGGATAAAAATAACCTGGTCCGGGTAGATTGTTACTTTCTAGCTGAATATCTTGCTTTTTATTACTTCTTGCCAAGATAAAGTAATTTCTGAATAAGTCACCCTTTGCCATCTGCAAAGCACAGGGATGTTCTTAAACAGCTTGCCAGTCGGGTTCATTCAGGCAACATGTGGTTGTAAGATGCGTTTTGATAACGTAGGAAACTGTTGCCAGCAGCACGAAAGAATTAGTCTCTATAATAACTGGGAAATTTCTTTCAATGATACACTCAAAAAAAATATATATTCTTAACTGGCTGCTTTTACTACTAAACCCAGCTATTATTGTTTCTTTTCAGTCCTTGCTATTTGTAGATAGGTATTACTTGTGTGCAAGAAATTGCATTCAGTATTAAGAACTGCAGTAATCCCAACAGCACATAATTCGTGATATGCTGTCACTGATGAAGTCAGTGTAAATTCTCTTTTTTTTCTAGAAATGAATTGGCCAATATAGCCCTGGATAGTGGAGATTCCTATAAAGCTTAATAGGGTGGGCACTGTAAGTGTTTTTGAGGTTAAGACAATATTTTACTTTTTAGTCCTACCTGTTGGGCTGGAAATTTGAACCAGTGTTTGCAATGCGTTGAAAAACTTAAATGTGAGGAAGAGAGAACGGATCTGTGCAATAACCTCTGAGTAGCTCATAAACGAAAGCTGAGAGCACCTCAGCACTAGCGCCAGTGTACCACCCACAGGAATTAGGACTGGCTAATGTAAGTGTACCCACTTAAGACTCCTAGAAACTACTAAAGTGGGGTGCATTAGGATAAATAGATAAAATTACGCAAGTCGTTGCTTAAGACAGCTGATTTGTCAGGCACAGGCATGTTTATATTGCTTTTATATTTCTGACAGAGGTATGTGGTCATTAATGAATAATCGTCTTGCTAGATTTAAAGGTAAAGGGTAGCCCTAACAACATTAAGTGAGGGGCTGTGGTAGAAGCCTCCTTTAATAAATAAGAAGCTTTTGCACTTACATTGCAAAGCGCCTTTCGTTTAAGCAGGATAAAGATCTATAGAGGTGGGTAAGTTATGCTGCATTCATTTTAGTATAGGAGGAGCTGAAGCATATTGAGTTTGAGATTCACCCAAGGTCATGCAGAAAGTCAGGATCAGAAATAAGTTTTAGAGTCCAAAATATTTTCTTAAAAATCATACTCCAAGCCCAATAAACATAACTATTCCTTAAGAATTGAAAAGTGACTAGTTATTCTACCATGTCTCGCTGCTGTTGCATAATTGCTGACCAGTGGAACTGCTCGTGGAGTAATACTTCATAGCAGGGCTGAAAGCTTCCTCCCCTGAAGTAGTTTGGAGTACTTTCCCTGTGCCTGCAATATGCCCAAGTTCTCGCCCAAACGTGAGTATGGTTAGGATAATCTGTCTGCTCTGTGATCTTTGGAAGCTGCTGCTGAATTTTTAATTGAACAAAAGCTGAAGGTAAAATTAGAAAGCTTTACAAGGGATAAGAATATGGTTTCTAGAACCTTGATGTTCAGTTGTTTTCCAATGGTACTGGGGAAGCTTTCTCTGCCTGATGCATTCAGGTGAACAGTGTGTTTGAGTGCCGTTCTGGTGGGCTTTTTTTCTCAGTTACTAATTTTTGGAATAGAAAATACAAAATAACAGTGTATACAATAAAATACCCCCATTTGTATTACAAAAGCATGTAAATACTGTATCTTAGAATGAGTTTGCAAATGATCAATTATTTTAAAGTGGATTATGCTAAGAATTGGATGTGTGTTGCAAGATCACTTAAATTTTGGGAAGAGATTTTAAAGTCACCAGCTTTACTTTGTTTTCAAGATCTTACTAGTTTTAATTTCTTTCTCAAAAATCACGTTGTACTTTAGCATTCTTAGCAGCTAAAAATATAGTACAGTAAAAGTTGAATTTTTTAGTGTAAAAAGCCTGCACACATGAGAAAGTAATAAAATATAGAATGTTTGGCATGACCTTCTTATTAGAAGATCACATCACACCACAAAATGTATATTCTATTAAGTCATATTCTTATCAGCTGTGGAAAATGAGATGTCATTTAAAATGCTTCCAGAAGATAAATTCCAGATATTTGAGGTTTTTCTGGACTCATGGATGCTTTGTAATCAAAGACATTTGCAAGTCACTAGCCACACATGGCTAGTGATTCTGTTCATCGGCTATTTCCAGAGCAAGTATAAGGCAAAGGATAAAGTCCAAGAACCAAATGTTTCAACAGTTTTTCTACACTTGCTGTTAGCCCCATCTGACAAATACCTTGCGAAGAGCATTGGTTTTGGTCACGTGGCCTTCCACTGATCTTTTCTTATGTGAATCTCTGGTTGTAAAGGTCAACATTCTAGGTAATCTAGGGAGCTGAATGATGTTGCAGTAGGTTTTGGAAACGTCTTTTTTTTTAAATGTATAGTGAGTTCACAATGGTATGGTTTTTTCTTTTTAAAAGTTAAACTCACACTTTTCTTCCACTCAGGGTGAAAGTTCCAAACTTCTGTAACTTGCCTAGATAAGAACTAAAGTTTCTGAGTAGCATTAGTGCTCCCTCCCTCCCTCCCTCCCTCATATAACAGTTTTGGAGGCTAAGTGTGCTCATGCTGTTTGTTTTTTTTTTTTTTTTCCAGAATCATGGAGAGTTTTCTGTATGCTCTTTTTCCTTTTGTTACTTCATAGTCCCAACCTTTCAGAGGAGTCCCATTCAGAAATCATGTCCTGTGGTCTCTTGTTTGCTTTTATTATTGGTTTTACAGTTTTGCTTTTTAAATTCTTCTTGAATTTGACTTATTTCTAACCACGGAGCATGGGTATCAAGGTATATTTGTTTTTCTTTGTCGCGGAAACTTCTTTGAAAATACACACACTTGCAAATTATAACCTAAAATATTCATATGCCTCTGCTGTCCAGCATTACTGCACTTCGGTTCAGAGCTGGAAAGGGGAAATGGATGCAGAGGCAGTTAAAGGATTTTTAAAACAGGCATTCATTTAAGCCTGAGTCTTTATTCATCTGGTTTGTCTAATTCTAATTTCAAGAAGCTAAATGCTGTTAGGAGATTATATTGCTCCCCTCCATTACACTTCCATTCACTTTTCCCTTCCTGGCTGCTATTTTCCTCATGTGAGGTCTGGTTCAGGAAAAACTGTATGTCTTTCCTTTGTTTATGTGTACACCCAAGATTCAGGAAGACTCTTAAATATGTGCTTAGGTCAATTCAGTAATAGCTTGATCCTATGTCATTTTTAGCTAATAGTACCTTTGCCTTTGACTATTAATGTGGGTGAGATAGGATCAATGGTCATTTATTTTTTTTCCATACCCAGTTTTATCTATCTTGAGGCATTGCTTCTCCTTCTCTTCCACCACTTTTCCATACACTGTCACAGGCTGGAAAACTACTTCCTCGGTTTTGCTTTAGGTTAGTTGCATAATTCCACTGTTGAGTGGTCACTCCATGTTATCCGTGTGCTTGTGGAAACATCTTTAAACATACATTTTAAAATTTCCTAACACTGATAAAGCACCAGCATGGATGAGGCCTTTGCATTAACTTACATTGGTTGCAAAGAGTATGCCACAAGGCAAAGTTTAAAAGCCCTGTAGGAATCTACAGACAAGATATTAATTAAATGTACGTTTTGGAATGGTGCTTTCCTCGGGGAATAAGAACAAGGACAGATCTTATTGAGCTACACTAGGGATTAATTTGACCTACAGTCTTTGATGTTAAAAAAACTGGGGACAAACTCATTTACTTGGTATCTCCTTTGAAGAAGAAAATGTATAAGGGTGAGGTAACAACTTTACATATCGCCAGAGAGTGTGTGGATGTAGTTCTGAAACAGTCTTCTGACACAGTATTAAATTTCTGGTCCTGTTCTTTGCATGAAAGCAGTGAATATTTATAATTACTCCCCCCCCCCCAATTTCTTGAACTGGTACAGAATGGGCAATGTTTCAAAATGCACAGTATTAAGACAGAAGTAGTATTTTTAACAAGTAAATTAGCAGAGAACTAAAATTAAAGTCAGCAGCACTGGCCAGATTTCTGAGGAGGAGTGAAGCTATCGGGACAGGCAAGGGGGAAATTCTCTGAAACTGGAAAATTGCTGTATTCCTGAGGCAAAGCTCAACTGATAAAGGGTTAACCGAACTGACCCCTTGGTGACAGTGAAAAACCTTGTAAAATTTGCTTGTTGATCTGTAACCTTACTCCCTTTACAGACAACAGCTCTCCACACAAACTTATATGTTCCTTGTGAAATCTTCAACAATAGACATTGTAAAACAATTACATAATGCTGCAGTGTTTTCCTTCAGGAAAGAAAGGATGGTGGTTGTAAATAGTTTAGCCCTTAGCAATTTTCTGCTACTTAGGACTATGACATACACAGCTTGTGTACAGTGACAGCTTAATTAGGTATAAGATCATCTGTGTATTTGGATCAAATGGGAGATGTAGAAGGCAAGACTTTTTTTGATAATAAAGTAAAAAGTATTTCTCTTTGTGCTGTGTTTACATTCAGTCTTAATTATTTTGTCCAAAAATTAGCCTCCCCTGTAGATTTTTCCAATAAATAGCAAGTTAGTTTAACAGAGATATAATATTTTGAGTCATTGTTGTGTAAACTGGAAGTTTTGCAGAAAATGTTTTTGTACGACATTCTGATGTGCACTAACAGTCAACCTGGGAAGAAGCTTTTATAGGAACATTAGTATTCTTTGTATGGGTTGTGTTTCTCTTTTTATTAAAAAGTTAAAATGAGGAAAGTTGTTAACTAGAAACAGGCTTGCTAAGGTTACTTGTTTGTTGTTTTTTTTTCCCCACTGAAACGCTGCTTTACTGCACAATTAAGATTGCAAAATGTGAAGGAAGTTAATATAAGCTCCCCCTGCCTTTTTTTTTAGGAGGATTTTGTTTGCAGTTTGATCAATAGGAACTAATGTACAGTTGTGTAATATTTGATAGCTACGTTAAAAAGCACTAATAAACAGGTCAGGAGTATGAATACTCACCCTTACTACTACTGGAGCTCTAAGTCATTCAGTGTTTTACCTAAGTTTGACTGAAAAATGAAGCTGAGCCAGTAAAAGACATAGTCACTTCCTGAGCTGTGAAAACCTGCCAGCTGTTTTATACTTTGGTAAGTGGTTGGTTGTTGTCTTCAGACCAAAGAAACAAAGTGAAATTTTATTTTATTTAAATATGACCATGCTTAGAATAACAGAATCACAGAATGGTCAGGGTTGGAAGGGACCTCTGGAGATCATCTAGTCCAACCCCCCCGCCAGAGCAGGGTCACCTACAACAGGTTGCAAGGACAGCGTCCAGGCGGGTTTTGAATGTCTCCAGAGTGGGAGACTCCACAACCTCTCTGGGCAGCCTGTTCCAGTGCTCCACCACCCTCAAAGAAGTTCCTCCTCATGTTAAGATGGAACTTCCTGTGTTCAAGTTTGTGCCCATTACCTCTTGTTCTGTCATTGGGCACCACTGAAAAAAGACTGTTCCCATCCCCCTGGTACCCTCCCTTTTAAGTATTTATACGATCCCCCCTCAGTCTTCTTTTCTCTAGACTAAAAAGACCCAAGTTCGTCAGTCTTTCCTTGTAAGAAAGATGCTCCAATCCCCTAATCATCTTAATAGCTCTTTGCTGGGCCCTCTCCAGCAGTTCCCTGTCCTTCTTGAACCGGGGAGCCCAGAACTGGACACAATACTCCAGATGCGGCC
Source organism: Ibidorhyncha struthersii (assembly GCA_013398815.1). Lineage (NCBI taxonomy): Eukaryota > Metazoa > Chordata > Aves > Charadriiformes > Charadriidae > Ibidorhyncha > Ibidorhyncha struthersii. The sequence goes on along the minus strand of VZSZ01012185.1, from coordinate 674,621 downwards.
TCACCAGGGCAGAGTAGAGGGGGAGGATGACCTCCCTCGACCTGCTGGCCACATTCTTCTTTATGTACCCCAGGATGCCATTGGCCTTCTTGGCCACCAGGGCACATTGCTGGCTCATGGTCATCCTTTTGTCCACCAGGACTCCCAGGTCCCTTTCCACAAAGCGTCTCTCCAGGAGGTCAGCTCCTAACCTGTACTGATGCAGGGAGTTATTCCTCCCCAGGTGCAGGACCCTACACTTGCCCTTGTTGAACTTCATAAGGTTCCTCTCCGCCCAACTCTCCGGCCTGTCCAGGTCACGCTGTATGGCGGCACACCCTTCTGGCATGTCAGCTACCCCTCCCAGTTTTGTGTCATCAGCAAGTTTGCTGATGGTCCACTCTATCCCTTCATCCAGGTCATTGATGAATATGTTGAACAGGACTGGTCCCAGTACTGACCCCTGAGGAACACCACTCATTACTGACCTCCAACTAGACTCTGCACCACTAACCACAACTCTCTGAGCTCTATCTGTCAGCCACTGTTCAATCCACCCCACTGTCAATCTAACCCACACTTCCTAAGCTTGCCTGTGAGTTTGGTGTGGGAGACAGTGTCGAAAGCCTTGCCGAAGTCAAGGTAGACAACATCCACTGCCCTCCCCTCATCCACCCATCCAGTCATGCCATTGTAGAAGGCCATCAGATTAGTCAGACACGACTTCCCCTTGTTGAATCCATGTTGACTACTTCTGATAACCTTCTTTTCCTCCAGATGCCTGGAGATGACGCCCAGCACAAGCTGTGCCATCATCTTTCCAGGGATGGAGGTGAGGCTGACCGGCCTGTAGTTTCCCGGGTCATCCCTCTTGCCCTTTTTGAAGACTGGAGTGACAGTGGCTTTCCTCAAGTCTTCAGGCATTGATTACTTTTGACATACTTTTGACAATAACATTGATTACTTTTGAAAATTCTACCCAGCAAGCTGTTTATCTGGATTTGCAGCTAGACATATGGTCTATGTGAATCAGAAGTGAGATTTTCAAGTTTGTCTTTGTATCATCTTGTTGATCATGCTTCATTTACTGCTTTACTTGGTTCCAACTATGTAGGAAAGGATAATTTGAGCTGCATGTATATCAAGTTTGTACATAGAATTCTCTCTTAGCCAACATAAATTTTATTCTATGATTGATAACTCAGTGTTTTATATCAAAAAAGATGATAAAAATGAATTAAAGAAAGAAGTAAATCACAAGCATGTGTCTTCCAGTTCTCTTTTTGTTAGTGTTGATGATTCCAATCACTGAATCTTTTTTTAGTCTTTTTATCAAAGCATCAAAATTGCATGATCGAATCACAGTTTTTTAATGAGAAGGATGTCAACTTTAAAAGTAATGTTTGGCTATCTAGAGTATTTGCATAAGATAATGGAGCAGTAGTTTCATTCTCCTGGTCTCTGATTATGAGAAAGGACCCTGACTGACAGTTTGACCAGATTAGAAATGATTTTAACTTCTTTGGTTATGTTAACCATAGAGATCTACTTTCCTATTAAAGTATGGGATTTCATTAATTTCCTTTGGTCTCTATATAAAAAAAAAAATGGTGAAAGAAAGTGTCAATGATACTTAAATGACTCTATTTGATGTTGATATTAATTTTACTTTGAGATGATTAAGAGGAGGAGATTTTTTGCTGATTTTGTTGCTATGACTGCATTGGTAAAGAAAGAGCTTATAAGAATAAGAATTTTCTAGGCTATTATAAATATGCTATGTACCTTTTCACACTAAAAAAAATCATGTTTTTGCACATTGAGAAACAATTTTAATTTTGTAATCCTGAAGCTTTGAACTTGCGTAACAGTAGAGTTCTGATTGGAATTCAGCCGAATGGCTTCTTGGGTGCAGGTGGTTGTAGCAATTCAGACTTTAACTACCTTGAGCAAAATCTACAGCTTTAAATATTGTATTTAATATCCATTATATTGTTTAACATCAGTAAATAAATAGTTACTCAATATTGCAGGCTATTGAATAATAAATAATGTAGTTACGGAATTTTCATTTCTGAGAAGTTATAATGAATAGTATGTGATCTTATATGCAGTGGATTTTTTTCCTTATGGTGAGATCAATCATGATTGATGAGTTGGGTCTGTGCTTAACTTGTATTGGAGTTTACGTTTCTATAATATTCATGGACTGTCCTATAGAAGACTTTGGTATAGGGTGGAGAAAAATCCCTTATTTTCTCTGGGGTTTTATAAATTGATTCCAAATAGTAAAGATTTTATTTTCTGACAATTCAGTAGATTGCTAGATTAGTTGCTACAGAACCCATGTTATTACTTCATTCCCTTTTTAACTGTGTATTCCAAAGAAAACGAAAATCAGACGCAGTAGCGGTACAGATTCTTTCATGCCATATTGCCATGGTATGTCTGTCACATATTTGAGAAACTAAATCAAAGCGTGTAAAGATACTTTAATTTTTGGCTTCTGAGGTTGTCATTGTTTGCTAGTGTCCAGGCTCCTCATGCAAAGTTCTGTAAAATTTAGAAAGAGGTAAGACCTAAAATTTCCAAAGAGATCTTATAACTCTGTGTGTTGTAAACATGTCCCAAGACATTAATAGAAGTCAATGTCAGATTTGAATCTTCTCAGAAATCTGAGAGGAATGTAATTAAGTATGATAGAAATGTCAAAAAAGCCTGTCAAATTCTGCACAATTTTTTATGGTGTTGATTTCTTGTCCACTGGTACATTGATTTAAGTCATCAGGATCCTTATACCAGCGATACTGAATACAATCACATATAAAATGAAGATTTTGAATTATTATAATTATTCTCCCGTTACTGATCTGTTTAATCGTCATGGATTTACTGTCATCATGAAGTGTAGGAAGATATATGGAGTTGCTTGTAGTTTTTGTATGAAGCTAGTGAGGCTTTCAGATGTCTGAAGACTTAATTTCTGTAATAATGACAGCCAAACTAATACTTTGAAGCAGTTGAGTTACGGTTTTAACTCTTAGATGTGCACAGGAAGAAAATGCCTCACAATAATTCTTTCGTGATTTTTTTTTATTCAAGTAATTTTCCCCATAAAATGTGTATGTGGAAATGCAAAAAAAAAAAAAATCTATTTTATAATTTTCGTCTCGTAATATCTTGTCAGTGCTTCCTTTCATTCAGTTGTTTAAGAAAATTAGTCAACTGTTTTTGACAACCTGTGGAACAGGTCTTTGCACGTATGTCTTCTTGGAATTAAGATGATGAATTGATTATGATTGACCTTGAGAGAGGTTTTTATGTTAAAATGTTTACAAAGAAGAAGAATGTCTTACCATAGGAACTATGTCCAGGAAAAAAAGACTGCTATCAGAGAGAGGAATACACATTTCTTCTCCTAGCTTGTTTTCTTTGGAACCTCTGGACAGACCTACCACCGGCAAACAGGAAATGCCAAAAGGTAGTAGTTTAGCCAGAAGAAAAGGTGAACAGAAGGTTGTTTCTGGATCTGTAATGCATAATCGTTGTTACAAGTCATGTAGGATCCAGCGAATTACCTTATTAAACTTAGCAACGGATTTCATAACAGCTCCTCTCCAAATCAATATTTTCTTTCATGTTTCATAAAGAATATCGCAGTAATAAATGGATAGGACAAATTTCTCAGTTACTGATTTTAAGAAGTGGGGAATTGGATTGTTCAAAAGAGCTTTTTCCCAACTGCACTGACAGTTCAGTTTTTATTGTAGGTAAATGGTGCTCTCTAACCAGCTCACTTGTCAAACACTTTGGCCTGATCAGCCTTTCCTTGGCAATGAGGTCCAGCTCTTGAATTGTTTTCAAAGTAGAAACTATTTCATTCCTTTGCTTACACAAGTAGCATGTAAGCAGTCTAATCTTATTTAACCTCACTCATAATTGTTGTAATTTGCATCACCGCAGAGTAAGATTGTGCCATTGACAGTTTGTTAATGTTTTCCTGATACGTACCTTCAAACTTACTATGGATTGAATTTTTTGGTTAAGAGTTAAGGTTTATATACTGTCAATATACTTTTTTTCATATTATAAGTGATTTGGTTGCAAGTTAAGTGTTTTCAGGGGTCTAGTGAGGTAAATGTGAATATTGTATGCACCATTTGCTCAAGTTTTTTTGTGCCTGTGTTAACCTGACATTTAGTTACTGAGGGTACTTTGGAAAATCAATTCTTCAGATGTACAAAGTAGTTTTATCTGGAAATCTGTGTTAGTACATCTCAAGCAAGTTGCATTGTCATATGAAAGATCATGTGTGTAGACATGACGCAGGGTAGGAGCAACTTCAGGTTAATTGCTTAATTAGTTCTGCAAAGATAAGCCCATAGACGGCATGGTACCTACAGTGGTGGCTTAGCAGTTAGAGTGGTAGTCTAGTAACTATCTTGATAAGGCAGTTCAAGGTTTGCAAGATGGTGTAGATGAAAAATCTTCCCTTATGTAGACAAACTCAAATGAAGTATACAGATTTTATATGGATGAGAGATGATTCTTACTCGTTACATGAAAAAGCTAATCGTTCTGTATAACAAGCAAATAATATGTCCCAAAAGAAGGAACGAGGTGAAGAAACATATTTTCTATTGCTAGCTTTGTTTTTCAATAGGATATTTACTGTACAGTCTCATTTATCTGGGGGTGGGGTAGCATGACACTACAAAACATATATAGCTACATATATGTTGAAGTTGTGCAAGCTACTAGAATTGCTCCTTGTTGATGTTTGTGGCTCAGGATTCAGACCTTATGTTATTTTCCACTGCTTCTTCAATTCCTGCCTCTGGAAGAAACCTTCCTCTGTCACTATAGAAAGAGGATAACAGTTATTTTGGTGCAACACCACTCCTTACAGGAAATCATTGTACAGAGGAGTAGCAGCTTAAAAGCTAAAAAGAAAGCAAAATATCAGGATCCATCTTTGTGAAAGAGCGACATTGTTTTTAAGATATTTATGATTGAGATTTGAGTCTAATACTGGCTTTAAAAGAAAATGGAGTCTTCTACAGACTCCTTGTTTTTCTTGTGATCATTCATTTTTTGATTTTTATTGGTTTTTAATGTTTTTGCTCCTTGGAATTTTTGTACAAACATCATTGCGAAGTCAAACATATTCAAATAAAACCTAATAAATCTGACAGAAAAATATTGTATAACAGTTCCATTTAGATGGTGAGGACTCTCCCATTAAAGACTCCTATGGCTTTTTTATGACTTTTTTTTTAATGTTTGGTTCCTAGCTTCTATAAATTATGCATGTTGGCTTTTCATTAACATAGAAGGCAAACATAATTCATTGCAAAGAATTCTTTGGTCACACATGATTGAGAAGTTCAGAAAGATCAAAAACACTTAGCTTTGTGGTGGGAGCAAAACTGTATTTCATGTAAAGNCCCCCCCCAGTTCCACAAAAATTCAGGAATGCTGATACATTACACAAAGACATTTTGTAACGGCTGGAGCTCTACAAGGAGCCCACAGAGTGATGTTAACCTCTTCCTAACAGATGAAGTAATTGTTGCATTGCTTTTTATGTGTTACAGGAGTCATGCATTGCAGTAATTATTTTTGCCTACAAAAAGATTTAAGGCAATTTTTTTGTTCTAATGTTGGTTGAGGGAGAAGATTGAAGGTACTGATAAACAGATAAGATCAAGATGACACCAAATAAGGCGAGCTTTGTTACTGCAGAGCTGGTAGGGTTTTGTGGGTTTTTGGTGTTACAGCCTGAAAAAGGTTTTATATTCATAAGAATTCCAATGAAAAACATGACATGAGAAAACACTGACTGAGATGTATGAAGACAAGGATGATGGTTCTTGCTTTCTAAAAGACAGCAGTGGAGAAGGATTAAATTTCATAGTGCAGGAGAGAGTTTTCTATACTGTGAATATAGGAGACTGATTGTAGGATGAACTTGGTAGATGGAAAAATTGCATGTGGTCCAAAGGGAGAAAGAACCCTAGTGGGGTCTTACGAGCGTGGTTTTAGTTTTATTTAGGAATAAATATAGCTGATGCAGGAATTAGTCCCCAGATATTGTAAGACAGAGGAGATGGTAAGTAATTGAATATGAAAAGTTGATGTGGGTTTTAATACCTATATCTGACATTTTTTTTTTCAATATCAAAAGTACTAAGAAAACATTCTTGTTCTGTATATGCAGGATGTGTAATATTTCTAAAATATACCTGATCTCTGAACAAAATGGTGTTGATGTATAGTTAGTAGTTAAAATAGACACTCCTAAAACAGTAAACAATGACAAATCTTGATGTAAATAAGAAAGCATAAATAAACTATATACTCCAAAAAGAACTTTCTTTGTCTTATCCTTATCAGTATTAGGATGCAGGCCGTGAGGTCTTATATCCTTCCTAGTAGTCCATTATATTAATATTTTTGGTTAATGGCTATATTTAGATTAGCTCAAGTAACTGGGCAAAAATATTGTTACATTTTAAAATATAAAAAAAAGCCCAAACTAACAGAACAGAACAAAACAAAAACACTGGAAATGTGGGCATTGGCAATATTGTGTCCATTTTTGGTCCCCTCCAGTACAAGAAAGATGTCGATAAAATTGTGTGAGTTCAGCAGAGGACTACGAAGTTGGAAACTGGAGCACATCTCCGATGAGGAGAAGTTGAGGGAATGGGACTTATTTAGCCAGGAGAAAAGGATGCTTAGGGTAGACCTAAGAGCAGCTTGCCAGTATTAAGGAGGAGGTTTTGAGAAGAAAGAGCTTGGTTCTACACAGAGCTGCAAGGCAGGATAGGAGACAATGGTTGTAAATGGAAACGGGAAGTTCCAAATTGATGTAAAGGGTGAAAAAAACCCCAACTTTTCACGATGAGGACAGTAAAACTTTGGTACAGGCTTCCAAGTGAGGCTGTGGCATCTCCTTCCTTGGAGGTTTCAGGACCAGACAGATTAGCTAAAACCCTGAGCAACTTGGTCTGAATTCAGTGTTGACCCTGCTTTGAGCAGGAGTTTTGATTTAGACTGTTGTATCCAGAATTATTGTATGAATCTAAGGAATAAGAAGTCTCACACTCTTGGTATTGTTTTGGTATGTCATAGAAATACAATTCATATGCCACTGGATAAAAGAAGTGTGAAAGACATTAAATGATTTTAACATAATTTAGGCAGTATGAATTAACTGGAGATACTTTCTCCTTACATGTTCATGTTAGGTTTTGTATTTAATATGACTAGGTTTCACTTTGCAGGCACTTAGTGCACTCTTTCTGTTGTCATATTTGTTTCGGTCACTGATCTCTGTATGTGCCACTTTTCTTCCTAAATTCAGGTCAGTACAAATTGTGGTCTGAAGTTTTAGGATAGTTTTTTTTTTTTGAGGTTGTCTTATTATTGTGCTACCGTAAATGAGATCTTACTAGAAGAGGCAATCTTATCCCAAATAAAAAAAAATATGACTATTCCCATTTTTCAGAGGGACATCTTAAATATGTTCCAAAAGATATACCCAAAACCATAGTGTAGTTTTAGTTAAACTGGGTCCACGTGTCCCGAGTGCCAGCCTAGTGTCAAAACCACAAGACTATTTGGTCACATTGTAAGGCTTCACTTATATATCGTACTCTCTTTTTAATAATTAGAATTAATGTTTTATATATGTAGTACTTGAGCCCTAACTGACAAAACTTGCAGTGTAATCTTGTGAATTTGTCCTACAAAATTCTTTCTTGAATAGTATCTTGGTGTCTGTCAAAAGAATTCAGTTCACTGAGGTGGTATTCAAGTACCTGAAGTTGAAATAAATCATGACATCCGTTCTTGCTAATATTTTGTAGAAGCCAAGTACTTAATGCTTTGTAATTCATCCCTAAGATTACCTCAATGAATTGCAATCTTGTGTAAAGGTATTGGATTGTTAGTTTTACAATGCATTATCTCAAAAAAAGGCAGTCAGTGTAAGTACAATATAAAAGATAACCTTTCACAATAAGCAGACCAAATTCAGTTCTGTAAATCCAGGTTGTTACATATATGTCACATATATGTGAGGGATTTTATGAATCTTTAAATTATGGATAACACCATCAAAATCTCTGTTAATGTACATACCTGAAACTGATTTCAAATTAACAGATACTAAAGCTGAAAATAATTATTTTAGAATTAAATTCATATTGCTTGAAACAGAATTTTAATAAATATATGGTTGATAGAATAATCATTTAATCCACATAAAAATTTGGAAACTCCTGCACTATTGTGATACGTACATTAGTAGTCCCACAGGGATATTGGAGCCCTGCAGCATGCTGAGGCACATGTGATTAATATTATGCACTTTTATTTTTGAAAAGTTGTGGCTAAGGGTGAACAAGAGTACCAGTGCATCTCCTCCATGTTAGTTATGGAGGCAGACGGGGCCATTGGTTCTCTGTATATAAAGCCTGAGGCTGCTTTGGATGAGGCTTTTCAAACGTAAAGGTAGCTGAAAGATGAAAAGCAGAGGAGGCACAGGTAACCTACAGAGGTGTCTCAGCAGCTTTTTCCTGAACTGGTTTTATGTGGGGCTTAACTGCTACAAGGAGCCTTGCACCACTTTTCTGCATTTCACAAGACTTGTCCGGAGGGGATTAGAAATGTTGCCAGATACTGGGTTTGTTCTTAACACCTTGAAAAGTGGTCAAAGCAGAGTACTGTGAAAGCCAGCAAATGATAGTCCTATCAAGTGTCAGATACGAAAAATACCCATGTTTTCTGAAATACCAAGGTTGGGAAGGGGGAGTTATTGGGTCAGGAATGAAATGCAATGCATGTGATGCATTTTGCAATAGCTGGCTGTGCATATTGACCTTTTCCAGTTTTCTTCTGAGTAGCTGATGCTCTGGATCAGCTTTATTAGCTTTTCTTAATCCTTTTAACTGGATAAAATGTTAATAGTTAAAAGAAAGCGGCCCTAATAAATAAATAAATGGATCAGTGTGATATATTCAACATGTTTCTCATTTAAGTCTCTGCAGTATTGGGAAATTGTGTTTGGCGGGGCCATACTCCCATCCTAAAACAAGTAAATCAAAATCTTTCTTCAGTACAAACCATTGAATTGCATTCACAACCAATGTAAATTGGCATCACTCTACTGCCTTCATATTGATCTAATTTGTCTGAGTCTGATAAAAAGTTTGGCTGTGTTATATTGCAAACCTTTAGTTACCTCACCACCTGCAGTTTGTAACCAAAAGTTCATTTCTCAGAGGCTGGTTGTAGCTTTTAAGGTAGCTTCAAAGAAGCTTGGGTAAGGCAGGCAGCCAGGGAAATATTTCCCTTTACTTGGAGAAAGAGGAGCTAAAATACGGCTGGGCGAGTGTTCTGCCTGTGGTGCTGCTTTGTATCCAGAGACTTCAGAATATACTAAAGAAACTGGTTTATGACAGCTCTCATACTTTTGAAAGTTCAGGAACTGTTCCGGTACAAACATTGTTGGTGTTACCTTGTTCACTGGTTATTACTGATAGCTTTTTACGTTTCATAATATAATGATTATGATCACTGTATGAGTGAGGCTCTGTGATCTGTAAAACCGTTTAGATGTCAGGCTTTCCCCAGCAGTTTACAGGATTTTTGTCTACAAATCTGTTTCTTAACTGCAGCGTCATACACACACACACATATACACACTCTTTAATATTATGTTTTAATGTATTTGAATTTAACCTTCTTGTGGTGAGAAGCATAGAAGCATGACTGAAATTGATAAATGTAAAATGGTAACTTGGAACAATGTTATGTGTGTTCCTAGAATGCTTTTAACTGCAAACATGCAGGCAGAATACTGTGGCTGCAGTTTTTTGTGTATCTATACTAAAAATGTTAACTTGAACTGAACCGTTTAACATGCCTAATCCATAGCAGCTGTAACGGTCAGTGAAACTATTTCTGTAAACCACTTCTGTTGGCATTCCGAGCTTCCTTTAGTATTGATTTAATTTTAGTCAACCACTCAAACTTCACCCAGAATAAGCTGGTGCCAGATTATGCATCAATGACATATGTATTCTGTATTCTTCGGAAACCTCGCACAATTGCAGATTTCGCTTGCCTGTACGACCACTTTGTAACTAATTAGACTAGACGTGGCACTAAAGAGAAACCACAAACACAGCAGTGTGCCTTGATAGATATTAATACAGTCCAGTCCCTTAACAAAGTGAACAATTGCCCAAATAATGATTTCCTGCTGGGGACTTTTTATGCTTTGTTTGTTAAATCCTATTTTCCTTCCGACTTTCCTGTTGACTACAGCAGAATTGAATTTTAGTCAAGCCGACTCGCACTGGGTCAGCAAAACTCTTCACCTTTGTGGAAGAAAAGTTAACTCATTGAAGGCTGTCTGGTTTTGAACATATCTTATCGGTGCACGGAGCTCCCACCCACAACCAAAGGGAAGGGGTTAATAGCACTTTATGAAATGTGGGAGAAGTGAGGAGCTGAGGTACATATTTGCTAATGTGTTTAAAGCAAAGCCAGAGTTCACTGGACCGTGGTTTAGTTTGTTTTCATTTTCTAACTGTTCATTCTTTTCTTTTCTTAGTATTTGCCTTAGCGATTTAGCAGAAAGTTGTGCTAAATGTATTGAATATAACATTAACAGTGATTACTAATATAAGCATTGCTACAAAAAATGAAGGTATAGTGGAAATTAATCCCATGGAATATCATGTCACTAAAGAGAATGGCAACGTCTTCTCTGCATATTCATTCAGCTGCTAGCATGGGGATACTGGAAGTAAGGTAATTTACAATATAATTTACAGAAATATATGTCTAAATAGGTTTATCTAATGACATGCAGAAAATAACTTTGGTGATGGGCAGAAGGGAAATAATCTACTAACATTCTGCTGTTTATATGCAATGCATGCAAATTTCAAGTAGGTATATCATTAACACCACTGCTTGCTACCTTTACAGTTGGAAAAACAAACAGTCCAGTAGTCTTTAGGAAATTTGAGCATCTGCAAGAAATGTTTTGTATGGAATAACATTCATGGAAGTGCAGGAAAAGGAAAGGTCAGGGGGGTACGTTTTTTTATTAAGAGGGCTTAATCGAATCTTGATAACTTTTGATGACCTTTCTCTTTCATAATGAAATCCATGGACCATTTTTGTCTAATAAACTGATGTGTCACACAACTTGTTGTTCAGTTTAATACTCTGAAATTATGAGGCCCACTGGGATGCAAATGGTGTTAATTGTCAGAATTAATCAGCAGCAGATAAATAAGAAAGTACCATATTTTTTCATGTTGGTATTTTCTTCTGTGTTTTGCACACTATAAAGTATGTTGTGTGGGTATAACATAATCGATCAAGAGTAAAGATTCTACACTAGCACTTTAAACCTTTAATTACTACAAAGGTTTTCAATTTAAAAATCGGTATTTTACCAGGGTGGGAAAATGTCACTCTGGTAGATAGAAAATGCTACATTTAAAACAGCGAACAAGTGCTGGAAGTTGCATTTTCTTTGGAAGAGAGAGTTTCATAGTGTGGCTTTCTGTGATCATGAAAACTACCTAAGGCAACTGAATCACATTGACGATGTCCTGATTTTTGCTGCCTTTTTTAGTACTTGCATCTGTTGTATTGCTTGAATGCTGAGCCTTCTGATAGGAAAAGGGTTTGAGAGACGCAACAAAGGAAAGGTCATTGATTATGCAGGAGAAGAGAGTCTAAAGCTAAGGCTCCCAAAATTGCTTTCAGTAGAGTGATAGCTGCAGAAGTCACTTAACTGTCAGTGGCACATTTCCTGTATCCTTTAGAGCCCTTTGAATGCTGGAAGGGCATGTAGCCGTTTATTTTTGAATTCCTGGATAAAAAGTACTTCCAGTTGCACAAATTGATCACCCCAGAATCAAATGAATGTTGTATTTGGTCCGTCTCTGAAATTTAGAAAAGGTGGGGAGAAAACCCCCCTAAACTTTAGCTCTTTGTTTAAGGACATCTGCCAAGTGCCGATGGCCAGTCCATTTCAATATCTCTGATGCTTTGTGCAGGTATCCAAAGCAGGTTATATTCCATTGGTATTAATCTCTGAATCAGTTTCTTTCTTATTTGTGCTGCAGAAATGACACACAGATTTATTAATAATAATAATAAAATAATAATTTATTAATAAAAATACTTGGTGAATCCTAGCTCTGATTCATCTTCTGTAGTGTATGTGGAAGTGCCATGTAGTTGCTTGTTTCTCTGCCTTGTTTCCTGTCCCAGGAATGATGCTAACTCCTTGACACAGAACATCTTTACCAAAATTCGTGTGTTTTATAAGAGGCAGCTGTGTAAACTGCAAGGGATTGGGGAGGGAGTAGCTGCACCTATCTGCAAGAGGCTTTTGCATGATCGTTCTGCAGATCTGAGCATAAGCATTTCGTAGATTCATTGGTCAGCAAAACACCACGGTGATGCAGGTAATGATAATTAGATGTATGTACACAGGGAGAAACTAAAACAGACACATTACATTAATTGAATAAGTTTGAGGAGGAATCAGGGACTAAAATACAGAATTTCTGTAACTTGGCTCTCACTTACTTGGTTAGACCATGATATTTTTATTATGTGTGTTACATTTAATGGCAGTCAAATTCACTAGTTGTAGGGACATGTTGGAGAAAATTCAGGTGTAACCTGAATCACTGCCCTGACTGTGAAAAGCTGAGTTTTTCCAAATATTGCAGATGACTGATGGCTCTGATCTCTTTTCACTTCAAGTTCAAAGGAAGAGTAAGATCCTGAATGATTAATAATATTTCAGAAAAAAATAATTTGATACTGCCCTATGCGACTTCTCTGGCCTTGTGGGAAAAAAACAGCCAAAAGCCTGTTTTAAAAATCTTCGCAATTAGCTCTGAGATTTTAGATTTCCAGTCTGCAGTTTTTGTGAATCTTCAAAGCTTAACTCTGCTTTTGTTGCTTTATCGGCCAATTTTTATTCTAAAACTTTGCTCTACTCTTATGTGAATTATTCTCTAGTATTATCTGCTACCGGTCTTTCTACAGTTCTAGAGTCCTACAGTGTTTCACAGCTTCTACATTGGAATAAATAGCTGATTATTATTTTTTTTAAAGTATCAAGAGAAGGCAGTTCATGACCTAAGTATCTGCCTCTTTTCTGAGGTAAATAGGCAGCTATAATGTTTTATATATGTATTACATATGACATCCAAATGCTACTTTGGATTGTCGCTAAAAACTTCAGTAGAGCTGAAGAGATGCAATCTGGTGTTCCACCCCAAGCTGCTGTGTTCCCAGCCACATGGTACATTGCTTTAAAGAGTTTCTAGAAAAATGAAATCAGTATTAGCCTGCCAGTACTTAACCAAAACGTCTTCAGTTATACCATTGGACCAGTGTTTGCTTATCAGGGAACTCCAAAGGACTTTTGTTGCAGAGGTGGCTATTTTGGACCTAATATGAAGGTCAGACCTCAAGTAATCTGTAGAGTGGAGAAAAATTGCTTCGACAGGAGTAATTATGTTAGCACACTTTTATTGTGAGAATAATTAAAAAGAATGTTGGGCTTGAGGTTTTTCATTGTGTTTCTGTTCATCATGTTTAGTTCACACCAAAATTTGTGTGTCTGCCTGAGCTGTGATTACAGTTGGCCTGTTCGAATAAAATGCAGCACCCCACACTGTCTAGTGAGGTAAAAATTTACTGCCATCAATTTAGACTAAACCATTTGTATAAAGCAATATCATTGATTTAACATGGATGGTCATGATATTAACAAAAGAAATTGCAGTCTCAAGTTTTGATGTGCAAATGGCTTTAGGAAAGAGAAATTAAAGGTCGTTAAGAGGTCTGTTGTCCTGTCCAAGAAGGCACTGAGGCAGGCACGTAAACATGCTTGTGTTTCCTACTCTGAGGTACAGAACTGGCATTAAGACATCTCCAGTAATCCTGCTAAAGCATCCTGCAATGGGCTGACATAACCACTTGATTCCATCCCACTCCAGTTCTGGAGACATTTAGATCCTGAATCACATAATTTTTATTTTTTCTTTGAATTCACAGTCTCCTGTACTCAGTAGCTGGTAAACTGTATATTTATCCTGGCAGAAAATGCTTACTCAGTCCTGTTTTGTGTTCTGTATGGTTTTATGTAATGAGCCTTGTGAGACAGAGCATAGTATTTTGCATGCCTGTCTCGTCTGGCAATGACACTGTGAATGGCACTAACTGTCTGTCTTACACTTGTTGGTTGTCCATGTAAAGTTACACTTCTGTTGTATTTCTAAGGAAATAGCTTTTAGCACAAAGAAACAAGACCTTATTGCGTCTCAGCTCCAGATACAACTCAGATATTATAATACGCAAGTTCCTTAATGTCTCTCTGACATATATTGAAGCCGTTACGCTCTCTTGGCAATATTAAAAGCTTATAAACAGACTTGTGAAGGCTTGGCAATCCTTAGTGAGGCCATGGGTGAGGCAAATTAGTTGAAAGACACATCTGACCTGTATCCAGAAAGAACAGGAGCAAAGCAAGTCATTTTCCCTATTTAGATGCTGTAAAAGTATATAAAAATATACAAATGTTCTTTCCTTTTAAATATGATCAAATTTATGATCTTCACATTTCTAAAAGCCCATTTTGTATCTGTACTGTTTCTTTGATGGAAGAGGATAAGTGAAGTAGAAATTATCTTTGAATGAGGCATAGATGTTTGGACTGGTAAATTGGGACTCGCTTCTTAACTTAATTCCATGAACAAGCAGGCGAGAAGATGACCTGAATCTCAAATTTCATTATCCATAATGGAAATATGGTTATCTTTCTTCCTTTGATCGTTAACAGGATGTTGGGGAGGGTTATGTGTGATTCTGTAACTCTCCTATTTCCCTTTCTGTTGGAGAACCGTTATTGTTCCCTGCTGCCCTTGCAAATAAAACAAGTTCAATGGTCAGCAGACGTGCAACCTGATGGCTGAGGAATGAAAAATAATCCTTCACCTTCACTTTCTTTATCATTGGCCTTTCTTTGTATGACACAGCAAAACAGATAAACCAGAATTTGTAAAAGTCCCTTTGCTACTGGGTGCCAACGTTTGAGGGTGACAAACATTTTGGCATGACTTTAATTTGCTCTTTGGAAGTTTGGGGAGCAGTGAGGGCTAAGCATATTTTAAAATCAACGAGGGCACTAAGATTCAAAGATTCTTCCTGAAAATCTTGCTGCTGACCTTGCTGTTCTTATTTGTCATACAAGAAGATGAATGTTTACCAGTATCACACTGAGAACTGGTTAAAATGCTCTAAACAAGTTCTAAATAGTGTTTATACCCATCTAGAGATAAGTTCTTCTCCTCAAGTGCAACTATAGTTCAGAACTGACCAACCTCAACCAGCGAAGGAATTTAGCAAACGATGAGGCAGTACAGATTATGCATTTCTTGACGATTTTCAGTGGCATTTACATGCAACTTTCCTGGCAAGCAATGAGTTGGTTACATCTAGCTTGTCTGGACATGTTTCTTCAGGTTGTTTGACAAGAAGTTACTTCCTTGCCTGATGTTTCCCTGACCCATTCCAAGAAAACCTTTGCAGAATGAACTTGCACTGAAAATAATTCCAAGATTTCAGCAATTAGAACTCACCACAGAGGACAGGCTTATTTTTGTTGCTTCCCTTTCCTAATGTGGAGCTAGAACTGCAGAGCCAGTTTATGCGGGCAACAAACAACATCAAAAGTAGATTAATTTTTGTTCTGTTCTCTTTCATTCTGGGATTTTGTAGCTGGAATTTACACATCTCTATTCACCTACTGAAAAAAAAAAAAAGCTGCACTAACCTGCCTGTGACATTTAGAGATGAAAGCATTTTGTGACAGCAGCAACCAGGCATGATCACTACAGTGAACAAGTTTATTAAACTCGCATTTGAATCCAGCTGGCACAGTGAACAGTGACTCAACTTCTCCCCGCGGCAGGCACATCAGTACACACTCGCTGCCTGCCGCCTTCGCTGGCTTGGGCGGTCAAATAAAACTTCTCCTCCTGGGCCAGGTCTGAGACCTGCAGCACGTCTTAATGGCTTGACAGAAGGCACGAGCGACTCGGTGTGTCTGGCACTATTACTTAGACACCCAGGGGCTGGATTTGGACTTCACAGAAGTGTCGTGGTTGTGTAACGTAATTCAAGATGAGCTGCCTGGCTTAGTCCAACTAAAAGCGATCAGAAGTGTGACCCTGGTTTGAATATATCTATTCTCTCTTATTCTTGGCCTCTGTTATCCATTAAATTTCCATCTTCTAGTATGCCTTTCCCAGCAAGGCCATACCAAGATACTTTACAGGCATCTTCTGTCTCCGTTCATCTCTTTGTCTTTGGCCAGCGTGACCAGGTGTAGCTGGTGGCCTGCCACCCTCATCCCCCGGAAGCAGTTGGTGATGTTTGTGAGCATTTGTGTCCATTTGGTGCTACTGTCACACTTCGCTTGCTGTGGGTCTGCTGCTTCGTATTTTCAGTTGGCTCTTGAAGTTTAGTTTGGAAAACAGTGATGGAGGAATTGGATGTAGTCCTAATGAAAGAGGGACATTACCATGTTACTTGATGATAGAGCAATCGGCTGAAGCCAGCTGATCTTCCTTCATATGGAGCTTTGTTACTTTCTGACCTGCCTTTGAAGTTGTCTTCAGTAGCTGCCACTCCCCCCACCATTTGTTTTTGCAGGCTAATCAAGCTTGGTGGGTGGATATGCAGGAGTTTCCTGGAGTCCTGAAGTATGGTGTCGACAAATTCTGAATACATCCGATAGGAAGAACAGGTGATGCGTAATGGCGTGTCACCATAACTAACTCTCATATTACCATGGTCAGTTGGATGATAGCTAAACATGCAGCTAGTTGAACTGGTCACTTATGTCTAGAATTGTATGGGGAAGCCAAACCCTTCTGAAATTCTGTGGGTTTTGCTTATTAAGAAGTGCAAGTATATTGCTGGGTAGGTGGCATGAATTTTTGTTTTGAGTTCATGGCCTGACATCTTGTTCCTCGCCTAAAAATAATTTTCTCCAGATACTTAAAGGTTTTCTTTCAGACTTCCATAAAGGTAGTGGTGGGGATATAGCTAAAAATAATGTATATACATTTCTTAGTTCTTATTTTTAAAATCTATGAATTATTATTATTATTATTGCAAAAAGTGTACAGGTATGACGTGTGTGTATGTGAGGTTATCATATCTCTTCGTCTTTCTGGCAGTAAAATACAGAGTCTGTGCTGATTTAAAAAGAAAAGTCATAAAGCCAGTTTTATGACTGCCTGTAGTTTGAGGTAAAGGTGGGCTAAGAGGTGTATACTTAAAATATTATTTTTCCCCATGCATGATTTTATACAGTACGTGAAATCTTACTTTAGTGTAATTACTCTATAAAAATAGGCTGAAGAGAGTATTGATTATATTATCTGTCATAAGGGTGTGTAATGAAAGAAACAATAAGACTGGCTATAAGCTTTTGAAATAATCCTGTTTTGCTGTATATTTTCTGTTCTTCTATGTGTACTCACTTGTGTAGCTCTGGAAATGGATATGAGTATGTCAGGAACAGCTCATGGTACATATATCAGTTCTCATAGTGAGGAAAAGTGAAAAGTAGGTGGAAGTTCCCTGTTGCTGCAGCAAACTGGTAAAGTCTACTTCTGGCGCAGTATTGCTGTCAACATTGTTTATTCTAAAATACGGGGCAGGATGCTGTGGTTATCAGGAAATTCCAGCAGTTTTCACAGTTGGCCATTTCCCATGAGGGTTACAAGGAAACTTCTTAAATTCTTTGTCTAGACCAAGCTGTAGCAAGCAGCTGCTGCTGGGAAAAATCTTCTAAATGCCAGGGAGGTCCTATATACTCCATCCATTTCTGTCTGGTGGTTGAAACATAAGGATGGCTTTGCCAGTAGGAGAGGAATGGAGAGGCAGTTGTAACCTGCCCTCTCCCTACTCCACTCTCCCATCCAACTAGGACCACTTTACAGGTATGTACAGCGTCAAGGTACAATAGAGAAGTTGACTAAGTGTACCTGCATCCAACCCTAATAGGTACCTTTTTCCACAGGACTGAGAGTTCAGGTATGAATGTGGATTGAGTCATACCCTCACAACTGGAGTGTTTATGAGGAGGGCTGAGGTCAACCGGGATAAAGGGGCAGATGCCGGTATAAGTTGTTCTTATTGTTCTGTCAAAGCTCTTAGTTTGCACCAGCAGAGGATCTGCCCATGAAGTGTTTTGTATAAGTCAAGCAGAATTTCAATAATTTGCATTAATAGCCATCTAATTCATTGTGGAAAACCGGATTTCATAAATCACAGAATCACAGAATGGTCGGGGTTGGAAGGGACCTCAGGAGATCATCTAGTCCAACCCCCCTGCCAGAGCAGGGTCACCTACAGCAGGTTGCACGGGACGGCGTCCAGGCGAAACTGCTTAAGAAACAATTGGGAGCCATGCGTCACTGAAATATGCTTAGTTAATTTGCTCTGACATGCCTGTTGGTGGTGGTGGTTTATAGCGTTGCAGGGCACTAGAATTCGTTTCACAGGCTGTGACCCTGTTGAGCAGGTGCTGTATAAATGGAGAGCAGCGCGGCAGCCTGTGCCGGAGCTGTCAGTCAGAGGACAAAACAGGAGAGAGGAGGTGGAAGTAGAGAAGACAATGGGCGTACAAGGAGATGGTGTTAGTTACAAAGCTGAATCACTACTTCATTTGGGGGCGGGGTGGTAAAAGCTGTGTTCTGATAATACTTCTGGGAAGATTTTGATTCAGAAGCCGTAAAAGGCCTAATGTTTCCTGGAGGGGGAGGTTCAGAGATGAAAATTGCCAGCAGCCTGGCAGTTTAGTATTCTGAGAGGAGAACAGTGTGTTTTTTATTCAGTCTAAAAAAAGGAACTGATCCCTGTCTCCTGCTACTTCAAAAGTGATGTGTCCTCTAGGCTGGCATTGGAGAATGTAGATGGACTTGCCTTGCTTGGTTATATATGCTACCTAAATCCTAGTAAATAATAGTACTAGCTGCTACTACAAGCTTCTGCTTGTTATGTAAACTTTCCTTAATTACACTGTGGAGAAACTTGACTCTGTCACCTCAATAGAGGCTTAATTGCCTAAGTCTCTTTTGGGGGACCAACACCAAATATAGGTAACCTAAATTCCACCTAACGCATGTCCACCTTGTGTTTTACATTTAGATATTTCCGAAGGTTTATGCCACAGATTGTGGCACGGGAACATAGGTGGAGCTGAGGCTCTCTGTATAATGCCTGAGAGATGTTTGACCCTTGCCTTTAAGCTTCACTCATTAGGGACTTGAGAATTTTGTTTTCCCCACTGGAGAATGGTAATACAGAAGTTCTGTCTGCACCTGCTGTGCATGGGAAAGACAGATTTGCCATCTGTTGAGCTTAGATGTTGATCACCTTTAGTGTTGATTCCAATGGAATGCAGTCACAACCCTGCAGAGAAAACTTTGAGGGCATCCTAGACTCGCTCACCTACAACATGGAAAGCTAGGCATGCTGCCTGGCTCAAGGGCTTATTCAGCTCACCTGCCCTTAAAATGGTTTCATGAGACTGGTTCTGATAAGGAAAGAGGCCTGGAAGGAGCTTCACCTCATTGCTGCTGGGCAGGCAAAGTATGTGGATAACCTGAGCTCAGAGAAATGGGAATATTAAGCTCTGGGTCTTGAAGAACACCTGTGCTTCAGAGTAATCACATAATCTCCCACCTCAGGAGAACATAGACCACAGGCAGGGACAATTTTAAAGATTTCTCCAGGTCATTGAGAAGGCTTGTGAGCAGGACTGAATTAAACAGAGACACTTAGATTTCTGTTCTGTAAAGGTATGGTCATCTTGTATAAATGTATTAATTCATACTTTATTGCTTAGTATTGTAAACTCTGTAAAATATTCTATATAATATCATAAAATGTTTTTGTTTTAGCAATCAGAGACTCAGGTCAGACTTCTTCTGGTAAACCTGTGCTAAGATAGTGGTGAGCCTGCCTGCCTTTTGAGATATTTATGGAGGCAGGATGGTTGGTATTAGTGAAATGGCAATAAGTGTTGTTTTAGTTTATGGACTACCTAAGGGATACCATCAAATGTACCTTTCCTAAACCTTTTGATGTATTACTGTGCTCGCTGTGGTAGTGAATAGCTCATGCCCTTTATTGCAGAGAAATGTAATGCAAAATGCTGTTGTCTTGTAGATTAAAAACCCCTTTATAAATCAACTGGATATAATGAGGGGTTTGTTCTGTAATTGAGTCATCCTTTCTCATGTTTTTACACAAATAAAACATTTTCCTTTTCATTTTCATTTGGGCTACTGATTTATGTCTTTGGCACCCTGTACTGATGCTGTAGGAGCTCTGAGATGTTCATTGTTAGGCTCAAAGTATTGCAATAATTCCGTTGCTTTTTGTCTCCATGTGTAATTTTCAGTCAAAGATTTACAGCCATGCACCCTGTGGATCCTCATACTAAATTGTCTCATCTGCAAAAGCAGATATAAATGAGTCCCTTGGCTATTTCTTCATAGTTCTAACGCTGTTACGCGGCCTGCACATGGCCAGCACACGAAAATACTCACTCCTATTGATGTAAGAGCCAAGTCAAGTTATTGCCACTGTCTGTAGGTGCACTTTCTGTACGGTTGTTTTTAGAATAGCATTATCTGTATTTCATATTGTCCTTTAATCTGTGTTAGAAAGCTATGAAAAGCAGATAAGAGATCTGTGTTGCAGAAACCTTTGCAGAAAGTGCTCAGTTATGTTGTCTCATAAGGCCAACATCTTTCTTGACTACACGTGAGTAATTTTTTTTTATGGTCAACTTCAATAGTCACCATATGTCGACCACAGATTGTGAACAAGTTGGGTTTTGGTTTTGAAACCACTTGGGAGTTACTGATTAAAAGCTAGTTTAAATTAAAAAAAAAATAAAAAGTGTTTCCTTAAAGACAGTTTTTTGTCCTGCAGAATAAAATAGTAATATCATTTGTAGCTTCTAGGAGTATTCTAATGAAAGTTTCTAAATCAAACTTGATCCATTTTCCTATTATAAAAAAAAAAGTAAACCACTGATTTTGTAAAACTCCGTTCTGCAAACCCAGCCTGTTATACAAAAAGCAGCTTAGATTCTTATGGGCTTATGTGTCATCCATGTATAGGCATGCAGAACCCACAGTTGGAATTAGCTGATATTATTCTTTCTTATTGATTTTTTTTTCTTAGATATTTTGAAGGTGTGTAAATCCATTTTTTTCCCCTGTAGCCTCTTTTTATTGTTTTGTGGTAAGTGATTAAAAAAAAAGTTGTTATTTTGTCCAGAAAATAAGCAGGTACAGGCTGAGAAAGATGCAAGATACCTATAACAGGACCAGGGTTGTAGTATATGGAACAAAGCCTTTTTTCTTCTTTACTTGCCCAAGCTACAATAGATTAAAAAAATATAGAGAACTTTTTGAAATTGGTAACATTTTGGTGAATATTCAAATGACTTTTTTCTGGGTTTGTTTCTTTATGGAAAATCTGTTTCCCTGCTTTCTCTGGTTTAAATTAGAATTCTCTGGGCATTAATAAGCGTTATTTTTCTGTGCACATCACTTGTGATTTGAACATATTTGCTTTTGGCTGAGGAGATGTATGAGACAAATTTCTCTGCCCACTATCTTTCCAGAATGCAGTCCACAATGGTTGTTAATTTTTTTGCCATCCGGTGTTCACTTGCTCCTTCACACCTTCTTGGAGGTCCTTCAGCTCTTTCTTGGTCACGTTATTGGACGCAAGCCCAAATACAGCACTGAATATGACCTTTGTCTGACTCCATCAAAAGCTGTTTCTCCAATCTGAGAAGGTGGTCAGCATTGGTCTACAAATTAAATTTGGAGGGGAAAGTGTCTTATTTTTGATCACTGGTTGTATCAGTGGTGGAATAACAGTTTGATATTTTAAAAATCTCAGTTGGAAAAGTTTGATTGGTTGAATTAGTGCAGGTATGCTGTTTACAATTTTTTAAGTGTTTTATTTTCTGTACATTAATTTGTCTAATTATAAAATAAGAATAGTTATGCCATTTAATAGTACAATGTGTGAAGTGATCATATAGCAATATTAGAGGTGTGACTTTGTCAATTGGTGGTAGAATTCATTTTTCCAAAGTAATTAGAAAATACCTTTCACATTTTCCTTGATTTTTTTTTCACACATCAGTCACTGGTGTTTCCCGGATTCATGAGACTAGGAAAGTTATTTCCTCACTTAGTAATTTTTTTGCTTCCCCTTTGCTGTTCTTATACTTGTCTAATTATAAAAATAAGCTGTTGTTATTGCCTGAAATTATTCTAATAATGGAATAATCTTTGTTTTGTTTAAACCACATGCAAGTACATACTAATTCTTAATTAGTGGCATAAACTTAACGGCTTTGGGTTCTTCAGTATAGGCAAAGATACTTGATCTTACCCTTCGCACTTACTTTTCACTGTCAACCATGCATTACAAGCTGCCTTCAGTTCTGTGAAAAAGCATCTATTATGCCCTTTTGGGAAAGTGAACTGTTCTCTTTTGCTCTGCTTAAAACCTTCAAGTCCCATGCATGTATAAAAAAACAAGGGGGCGTGGGGGGAAGGCTAGACACCAAGGAGTCACTATATATAGTAAGGTGTTTTGTTTTTTTTTCCTTTTGACTGCTTAAAAAGATAAGTAGCTGAGAGAGAGTCAAGTGTTGTTTCTCTATAAATTGTGTGCCAGCAGGTTTATCGCTGAACGCTGTAGGTTATGTTGAGTAGAATAATCAGGAGGAAGAAAGGGAGGCTAAAATAACAGAGCGGTAGGACTATTTTGACTCCACAATCAAACCCTCCTTGACTTTTGCCCTTTGGGTGGAAAGTGCTTATGTTACAAAACAACATGAGGTCAACCTCTAGGTTCTGCTGTGCGTTTCTTTCTTGCTGATCTATACTGAGAGAGTAGTTGCCTCATATATTTGCGGTCTTTGCTTTTGTGTTAAAGGTTACATGCTTTTACTCTTTGGGTGATAAGAATGGCAGTTGCTTTTCATACAGAGTGTAAGAAGAATTGCTGAACTGAAGGATGAAAAATTGCCTAGATGGCATCGAAGAGCCATGCCTAGGCACAGTAGGAAGGTATCCTGAAAAACGTGTGAGCATCCACTTTTCAAATATCTTCTTCCCTCAAAGACCGCGTACAGTGTTAAGACTATTTTTACAGTTATGAAGTCAGTATATAAAAAAAAATTTGGCTTGGGTGCACCCGATTGATTTAATAGCACTCTATGAAAATTCTCCGGAGTCCGCTTGAAAAGATAAATCAAACTTGGTCTAGTCTTCAGCTTTTTTCTGAACTCTTATCAGCTTAGGATGACAACTGCTTGGTTAGTGATCCAGTGATAGACCTGTGATGTGGAAGAGGTGTGGGAGCCCGTGTGTGTTATTTAATGGCTGTGGTACAGTGGAGGAGGCCCCTGTCAGGAAGCAATAAAGTAGTTATTAGGTAATGACTGTGGAGGCACCGTATATGAGGTTAAATTGATATATGTAAATCACTGACTTTAAGATGCTGAAGCTGCCTCTTGGCGCCCATCTTTTTTTACACAAGTGGGGATCAAATAGTTACTGTTTTGATAAATGGTATGTAGCTAACCTACATTAAAGACCTTAAGGGAGTTGAGCTCTTAAATTCCTTTGAAATGTAATGGAATTTAGGCGCCGAGTGCTGTTTGTTTTTTTTTAAAAAAAAAAAAAAGTCACTGGCTCATTTGCTTTTATTAAACTGCTTTTGAAAATAGTGTGCAAAGACTTTGATATGTTCTGTTGCAGTATGAAAGTAGCATAGGCACAGGGTATCCGTGCAGACAAGCACATCTGACTTTAGATGCGGGTTGGCAGTGGTAGAAAGCAAGGCGAACCAATTAGGATTAACTGTTGATGGCTTTCCACTGTTGTGTCTGACACGTGTGGTGCATAATACTGATTGCAGTTTTTGGAGGTCTCTGCACAGGCTGTATGGGATCATTTGAACAGAAATGTTTCATGTTGGCTTGTTGTTTGGTGTCCACAAATTTTACTTAAAATAGTATATTTTAGAAGTGAAAAAAAAAATCTGTATTTTTTTTGGAGGCCCGATTCCTGCCGCATATGCAATCCCTAAGTCAGCAAAGTATGTAGGAACATGCCTGAGTAACTTTAATTTGCTTACATACTTTGTCTGCTATACAACTGTATCTTAAGAAAATACTTATTTTCAGCAAAGCCATTATACATGCTAAACAATATAAAATCTAGTGTGATTATCATTATTACCCAAATTCAGAACAGATTAAGCAAATCCTTAACACTGCTGAAGTCACAGTCTACTTGCGTAATGTATATTAGGATATTTGTAAACATTTATACGTGCAGTTTGTATATATAAGTGGATATCTTTGTCTGTAAAATAGATATAAACAAGATTTCACAGGGGTGTTAGCTACAACTTTACAAACAAGACCTGAGATTTTTTTTTAGGAATGTATGTTTTTTTCTACTTTCAAGGCTTGAGATGCCTTTTCCTTGCTTGTAAAAATCAATGTTTTGTATTGCTGTGTATGGAGTCTGTTTACAGGAGTTAAACCCCAAAAATTTTATTTCTTCAGACTAGTTCTGTTGGGGGGCTGCCGTTTGGTTATCCTCTCGTTTTTCACACAGGGTTTGCAACTTCAAATATAGCTCATCCTACTCCAGCATTACAAAACAAATTTTAATTGGTGTTCCTTCCAAAAATATTTGTAGAATAATGTGAATGTGTTAGATTGCAATCTGAAACATTCGCCTTTCATTTGCAATGGAAACCATTAGAGGGTTTTTCTTGGCTGTGCCCAGTAGTCCTCTAAACAATGCTGAATTATACAAATATTAAGAAACAACAACAACAACAACAAAAGCAAAAAAAAAAAACCCCAAACCTTAGACATCTGTCAGGCTTTACAAAAGAAAAGAGAGTTTTCTTCATCTGGTAGTTTACGCATGAAGTTGTAACTACTCTGAGAATTGAATTTGCTTTGATTAAAGACTATAACTGATACTATTCATATCATCTGTGCATGGAAACTATGCAGCATTTTAACAACAAGTGAGTAAAATACAAACCAATTGCAATCTGCTTTTCTTAAGAGATACGTAGAATTTGGTCTGTGCAGAGGCTTGCCATTAATCTTAGGTACTCTGCTACCTGGATGGGTGATCACCAGGGGAACAGGCTTGCTTTTCTGTGTGAGGGTACATACAGTAAATGCACAGTAAACATTTGAATGAAATTTTATTTTAGTATAATCATGTAAAAGAAATGCAGTTAAAATGAAACCAAACCAGATGTAAGTTTTTGCTAATATTTTTTAATTATGTGAGTGCAAATTTTGCAAGTGTTCTGTTATAAGTTCTCATGTAAATTCGAAAGTCCAGCTGTAAAGTTAAAACAGGAGAAGTACCTTAATCAGAGTTACACAAACCTATATAATCAGCATGAAAATATTTTTGTACTGCCACATGTGACATATCATTGCTTTGCTGTATACACACAATTAAAAAGTGCCTTGGGGACTCCCTCAACAAGAGATTAAACAGGGAAACAAGAGCAGCGATTCTAACACTTCGCATCTGATGACTTAACCAATGCAGACAGGCTTTCATTCCCAAAGATTTCTGTTCCCTGAAATATGCATTATAAGAATTCACAAGTGCAATTGTCTAATGCTTTAGGTCACAGACTTCCAGTCTTTCACATGCTGCTTGTTAGTAAAAGAAATAATCCGTAACCTTTCCACAGATACACATAATTTTCCTCTCCCTCTTCCCTCTCTTTTTTTTTTTTTTCCTGTCAGAGATTAGCAACAATTTAGACTCATGAGTGGAGCTAATTGCTGAATGCTGTCTAAACTGCTTCAGACAAAATGACCTTGCTTAGCAAAAACCTACCATTTAAATTCTTAAGTTAGCCTCACTTGTTTTGTCTGGAATAGGTGAAGGAAGCAGATCGTAGGCAGGTCTGGAGAAGGTAAGCATTTCTGCTGAGGAAGGTGGAGATGAGTAGCTGCAAGTGCTTCAGGGAGCATCAACTTCCTCTACTGAAATAGCAGTTTGCAGAGCATATATCAAGTAAACCACATAATTTGTTCAGAAGTTGAAAAATAGTGTCTTAACTCAGGTAATTGCTTATAATTACATAGGTGATTCTTTCTTAGTCTGATTCTGACTAATACTCTAGATTTATTAGTTTTGGATAAAAAATCCCTATTTCTCATGCTTTTTAAAATGATATATTGAATGCTATAGGAAACTTTGGCTTACTGAAATCCATTATAGAAGAAACTAAAACTTGCAAATTGTCAATTTTCAAAATTTATCGCTTTTGATAGCATTCAACAGAATAGAAACACGTTAAACTAGTTCTAATTAATCTCTTTTGTGTTGCTGTGAAACCCATTGAATAATTTCAGTGATCTTTTGCACCCATTGTTAGTTACAACTAGCTTAGTATATATTTGTTATGCTCCAAACTTTGCTTTTCTATTAATAAATCACAACAAATTCTGCTCAATATCTGAAAAGCAGTTTTGGCAGTGTCTCTTGGAGGAAAAGAAAAATTCCATTTATTTAACTTACTCAGTTTTGATGCAAGCTGTGTTTTGGATTATAGAATTATTTTCCAAAAAATCCAGATGATGAAAATAGTTTTTAAAAGCAAACTTCTTTCTTTTTGTCTTGAATTATTTTAATTGCCATCCTTATATCACAGCAAAAATATTAGGCAGAAAAATTCCATTCTCATGACAGATACTAGAGTGCATACTGCAGCATACTGCTCAAAGTCATTATATTGGGCTGGATTCAGTCTTCTTGTGGGCAGAAGGCAGAGATCATATTTTCAGTAGCTTCTTTGGGTCTTCAAAATTGGCCCCACCTTTGTCCGATCTTGTTTCTGATTTTGAGAAAGGCTAGTCAATGACACTGGAATATTTGATGAGGTTTGCATATTTTGCAAAAGTAGAGGGTATTTATATGTCTTTTTATATGTCGTGTGCATATAATAGACCTTGTTCTCTTTCAGTCACTACAGTGGTCATATGCAGCTATTCTTGAAGAGCTTTCTCTTCCATGACTTCCTTACTTCATGTCCAAGCAACTGGAAACAAAAGTTAGTTTTTACAATACAGTCACTATGATGGACTCTAAATTATGGGACCCAACCAACCTGATAAATAGGCTGTGGGAGCTGTGTACAGCTCTTGGCTGTTAACCAAGAGCACTCACAGCTCTACAGCTCTATAGTTAACTTCTTTTCCTTCTCTGTGCTGCATCTGGTATGCAGTGATTCTCTATAGCAAGTTTTATTAACAATTCAATTTTCCTTCTGCCACCCAGAGATTTCCTTTAAAGCAATGAAATTCCTAATGGCCTAATCCACATAAGTATCCAAAGGGCCAAAAATCCTAATTAGTTGGTTGTGAACATTGCCTAGTTTCAGAAATGGAGTTTGCACATTTTATAAGCTAAATTCAGATGCAAAATATTTTCTTTTGAATCATCTTCATAGGCTCGTAAGAGTGAAAAGTCTATTTGAGAGAGTAAGAAGTAGGAGTGGTGACATTAAAAGCCTGTTAATTCGCTGTCCCTCAGCAGATGATGGGACTTGGTGAGTTGAAACTGTGAGGCATGAACTAAAATGAAAGTCTGAAAAGAAAAATATACAGATGTGGTATGTATTTACTCACTTGATTCCAGAAAAGTAACTTTAATTCAGAAATATTGTTCTATTACATCCAAAGCCTTCAACTACTGCAAAGTGATGAAATGTTTAAGATTTTTGCTAACTGTCCAGGAATATTCAGTAGCTAAAAAATAAATAGCAAATGGTAAGGGAAGGAAATGGATTTTTAAGCCTCATTTAAAATTAAACCTTGTGTTTATTAGTATCAATCCATAACAGTAATACTTGTATTTGAATGTACTGTTACCAACAGGGAACATTTGGTCTATTTGGACATGCTGTGAGATCTAGGCAGCTGCTGTAGCTTAGCCATTTTTAAATACTTAATAAACTGGCACTCCTAAACCGGACTTATTTATTATTATGGACATAAAATCCCACAAAAGAAAGCCATATGTTTACGGAAAACAGTTTGGTTTCAGGGCTTTGAGCTGTGTATCATGCTTTTCATTATAAGATTTCCTATTCCTATTCCCAGTATCTGTAGTTTTTTATATCTTCTGATAAGGCTACAAAAAATTCTTGCAGTTCACCCATTCCCCACATAAATGAATTGAATGGAAATTGTAAGAAATAAAATGTATGTGGTTTAAATGCTTGCTTCAAGAGCTATTGTATTTTCAAGGGTAATGTGAGGTTCGGGTTTTTTTTATTCAGAAAGAGCAGTTGCTTTTAAGCGCTTTTGAAAATCTTGTTCAGATCAAATCCCAGAAAGTTAGCTTGTGGAGTTTCAGTCTTCAGAACACTATTGCAAATAATATGCCCTGTACTAAATCCTGCTCCATGTGATTGAACTATGTGACTCTTCTCATTGTCTGTCCCAATTTTACATTGTTTTCCTTCTGTCTCTGAGAAATTCCACAAACTTCAGTTTGTTTGTGTTTCTCTTTCACATCTATCTTCCTCTCCTCGCTGGCAGTGTTTAATGTCTTTGTCTTTGCTCCTGTTTTTAAATCTCTTGCATTTCAAGTTTCATATTTGTGTATGTTGAATGATGACCCTCATTGAAATTCTTTTTGCAAGTGCATTTCTGCGTAGAAGCTTAAACTAGTGTGTTCATTTAATTATGTGTGTATCACAAGAAGACTGATCATTCATCTTCGGCATTGTATTTGCCCAAACTGGATTCCATTAGAAAGAGTTTTGTAAAATTTAAAATGTTTGTCTGTTTTTATGTAGCATTTAAGATGTTCATATAGAATGAAATTAAGCAGCTCTGGTTGATTAACTGTAGGCATTTAGTTGTCTTATGATGGGTCCACCTCATTAGTGACAATTGTTGCCTGAATTGTCAGAGATTTGTAGTTAATGTACAACATTACATTAAATTTTATCTGTGTGATATTCTAATTAAATGGGACTTGCTGAGGAGTTTGGAAGTTAAAATTATAAAGGCGGAAGAAATCATGGGCAAACAGAAAGTAATTGTGTCTTAGAAAATAGTCTCATCAATTATAGATGACTGTTCAAGAAAAAGTAAGAATGGAAGAGTGGGCACAGATGTGGGAAATGTCTGTTAAAGGTAATGTGAGGTTTACCTCCCTTCTCCGATGAATCCTCTCCTTTTTGTTGTTTCTTTCTCTCCTCTTGCAATTTGTCCTTTTTCTTCCCTATCTTCCAGAGTCTAAGTTGGTTTGTCTACACGTGTAGAGCTATAGCTGAGTAAATGAAGAAGTACCTGTTTAAAAAAAAGAGCTTAACGACATCCAGATTGATTCAGTACAGCAGGTTTATTGGATCAGAGTATTGGAGAATCATGCAACTTTTGAAAAACCTAATAACGGAACTTAATTAAGGAGAAGCTTAGGTACATTCAGACCATGACTTGATCTTTGAGTTACCCCGAAATGCCATATTTCATGTGGCCTAGGTTAATAAAGCAGCTGGGAAGTATGCACCTTCCCAGATTATTTTTTGACAGAGGTAATAAGGCTGTTGCATACAATTTTTGGTACCAGGCAAGGAGAGGAGGAACAAAAATCCAAGCAGACAGAATCAGGAAATAATTTGAAACTCAGCTGACCACAGTGTTTTCTCATCAAGTTCCAGTTTCCTGATATCTTTGAGACTTGAAATTGTCTCAGTTTTTGTTGAACAAGAGGAAGAAATGTGAGGAGAAAGGGACAAATGAGATACATGATTTGCTTTGGAGCACACAGTAACATACAGGGAGTCCTGAATTGCCCTAAACTTCATCTGACCCTGACATATATGAACTAACCATATAGGGATTTAGCGATCAATACCACTTTCAGATTCTGGAGCCTGGCATGAGAAAAATTTTGTTACCTTTGGGGTGAGATATTTTCTGTGCTGAAATAGTCGATATATGAGCATCAGCACTGGTGTAAATAATCATATAGGCAGCAAAGAGGGGGCTAATACACATCACGTGCCTAATACTTTCTTGAGGGTAGTCTCAGTAGCTTGTGCAGGATTTTTTTTTTTTTTAAATCTAGAATGCCTTCCTTTTTACTTGGCAGCTACTGATTTGATACTCAAAACAGAGAAAAGTGTTGTGTACATATGCGTATATACTTTGCCATGTTTATGGGATGGAACAATGTTTTAAACACCAGAAAGACTGAAGAAAAACCAAGGCATATGGATTTATTATTCAATTCTTGTAGTAGATGTTAAGCATAATTTAAAGAAGGTAACATAGCAGATAAGTAATTTCTCTTTGAAATAAGTATGAGGAGGAAGTGAAGGGGTGATTTTTAGGATTTACCATGGAAAATCTGAGTAAGTATGTTTAGTAGAAGCGTATATTCAAACAGATAAATCCTGCAGTAAGATTTTATCAAAAGAATTTATCATAACAAATAATTACCCTTAATAGTGATTTAAAAAAGCGGCACAATCCTTCTCATAATGATTCTTCTAGTTATTCTAGATGTGTTTTGAAATAAGTGTTCTCAGATCAATGTTATACATGCTGCCATTTAAAATTCTGAATATACTCTTATGGGACCTGTGGGTTCATGCTCAAATGTGTAAGTACCTAATCTTTTCAGAGGGATAACCGGTGGCTGACAAAAGGATTTGAAATTACTTGAATATTCGACATAGAACCTGAAGTATCTATTTATGTTAATAGTGGAGTTAACATAATTTATTGAGGATCAGAGCATTTGTCATCTTCTCTTTTTATAAGAGATGAGTCCAAATTAGTGAAGCATTTCCAGCACCTGTTTGGCCCCACATTTGGACTTTTAATTTTAATTTGTGCAGTCCGTGTCTTTTTATTGAGGCCTCATTCCTGTTTTCTGAAAGGGTGTAGATCAGTATCCTTTTTATACCTTTGAAATGAAATGCCATTATTTGGACATGTTACCAATAGAGTTAATTATGCATAGAAAATGTTTTTAAATTTTTTCTGGTTTTTTTTTCTAGTTTTTTATATTCCTTTCTTCTCCCACATTCATTGAAGGTGCTATGTTATCCATGAAAAAATACAGGTGTAGTTTGAAAATTATCTAGATTTAGTACTCAGATTTTTCTTCTTACTCATATCAATTGCAAAATAGAACCTTTAATTATAAAGCACAGTACTTTCTATGATGAAAGATGGTTTATTTTCACTTGGGTTTTTTTTGTATTTTGATAAAAATTTTGTTCCAAGTCTAAAACTAGTTAATGGAAAACAAAATTTTACAATATTGTTTCTCTAGTTAATAGAAATAAATATTGCACATAGGTGTATACTGTAGGTTTATAACTTAGTTTTATGTATTAAACATGTTTATTATGGGTAGAAGTATAGGTAGCAAATATATATCAGTCTATAATCAATTACGCTACAGGTACCTCGTTCAATTTGACCCTTTGTACCATGCATGCCTATAGATTAAAAAAATAATTAAAAAAAACCCCAGTATCCGTTATTGTTTCTTAAATAGTGTCTGAGAAAAGGCATAACCCACAAATGTTTTCCCATATTCTACAATCACACCTACTATTACACCTCCCAACCTTAATCAAAGCTTTGTTTCTGGTGTACAGACTCTGGCTGGAGCAGGTGTAAATGGAAAGCAGATTTCTGAGTCGTGAGCCCAGCAGCTAACAACTTCCTGCCATAGCTGCTCATGCATTCCCTGTAGGACTTCTAGTTCCTTAAATGCAATGTGCTGCATTGATACCGTTCCAGAACTATGTAATTGTGGATTGCTTTCAGATACATGATTTTAAAAAGTCTGAAGTCTAATCAGATATAAGAAGAGCTTGCGTAGGATTTCAGGACGTGACTGAAGCTCCTCAAGAAGTCCATTTAGCACAGGGTGCTTAAAACCACCTCATAATGAAGGAAGAAATAGAGGCCTCAACGCACCACTGTGCCTAAATCAGATTTTATTCACAATCGTGTCATTAGTTTCACTGAAAGACAAAATTATTTACAGGCACAAATTTCCCCCTTTCTTAAGTTGTTTTCTGGGTGTAGTTGTTTCTGTTGTACCCTCAAGGTCTTTGCAATGTGATAGCTTTTTTCCTTTGGACTTTCATGTTTAGGTTTAGCCTAGCTGCTTTCAGTGAAATTTCGAATGTTCCCAGGCACAACGAAATCAGACACTATATTATTTGTATTAGATTGTCTAATTAGTTGCAATAAAATGTCCAGCACTTTTGACTGAAGATGAGCCTGCAGTATAATACAGATCATATATAATCTCAGCTTTGAAGTTCAGAAATGTTCATATGGCATAGAATAGGAATGGCATATATGGACAGGTCACCTGCAAATAAATCTGGATACAAAACCAGAAGTGATTTACAATCAAAATACAATGTAAATTAAGTGCAGGTTAATATGTTTTGAAAATAATTGTATGTTACTATACTATTATGTGGTCTCCATTAAAATGCAGAGAAAAGGGGTTCGCAACCCTTAGATTAACATGCCTTTCACCAGGATATCAATAAAACCCTAATGCCAGCCTTGTCTGTGAATAAAATACCTATAAACACAGTATATAACACGTTTTTACATAGTTGACCTATTGAACACTTCCACATGTTTTTCATTTATGTGGAATTGTTCTCTCTTACTAGACTCCATTCAATTATTTTTTTTTAAACTTGATTTAAATAGAAGAGACACCTTAAATATCTTTACAAGCATAGCTGACCTTTTCGTGGAATTCTCCAAAAAGGATTGTCTGCAGCTGCTGTGCTGAAGGTGTGCTTAGATTTGATTTGTTGAATGAACAAGGTAGAGGAATCCTCAGAAGAGTTTGTACAACTAGAGTTTAAAAGTTAGACACAGGGGGAAATATTGGCACTGGTCAAAGAAGTGTATGTGGTGCATATAATTTCCCAGCAGTTGTGCTGTAGTGCACTCATACGCCCAATATACTGGTTAACTAGTAATAGGAAGCCATTGTTTTCTTTACAGATCAGAAACATTAACTCCTGGCACGTCATATGAACACGTGCGTAATGTAATAACTTAAACATATATCGCTGTTGTAAGGCAGGTGTGAAACAAGGATATTCAAGTTGAATGGTCCTACAGCTAGCTTTAGAGTCAAGAGGAGGAAGGCCAGGAGGATGTGTGGTCTGGAAATAGACAATATAAATGTTTTAGGAGGTTGCTTTTATTCTGTTAATGTGGAAAATACAAATCTACGTACACAAAATTCATACTTGATCTTATTCTGCCCTTTTCTTTTTTCTTATTTTTTTTTTCCTTTTTTTTTAACATTCTGGTCTTGGGTGGGAGAAAGTTACCGTTTGATAAGTTTTTATTGCTGTTCTTGTTTTTCTTTAGCTGTAAAAGTACTTGTAGTCTTTCAGGTCGTATTATATATCTATATTAGAAAAAATATAGAACTTTGCATGCTTGGTCTTGAAAGGAATTGTTTGTACCATTTCTGAGACAGAGAAGGAGAATTCCTATTTAATATTTTAAAAACAGATTAATTTCTATTACAGTTAATCTTTGAGATTATTAGTCATGTTGTATTATTTTCATAGCCTTTAGTATACGTCATTGCTCGGTTTTAGCTACTGAAAGCACCAGCTCTTGGTCTGGTGACAATCTGTGCTCTAAATAGTCTTGGTCATTTCAAGGTGTATGTTCATTTCCTTTTGGTAATGGGACAAACTTTCTCTGGCTCATAAACCCTAAAGCAGCTTTAATATAAAAGTAAAACTGAGGAGTCATTTAGCCATATTATGATCTTGGTTTTGGATTTTGTTCCCTCCTTGTTGCTAAGAACTTTCAGAACAACAGATGTTTTAAATGTACAACATGAGATTTTAAGTATGAAGAAAAATTATATTGAGAATCATTGTGGTATAAAACATGTCTAGTGCTGCTTTAAAATTTCCTGTATCAGAGAGTAAAAGACTTGTACGTAGGTTGTATCTGTTTTAAAATCCTTAATTTGCGGATTAGAACAATTTGCAGAAGCCATACACTTTTTTTCCTGAGTGGTCTGGGTACATGATTTTTATTTTTTTCTAAATCTTAGTAAGAATTCTTGTAAGTGGCAAGTCAGAGCTGATACTTGCAAACTTCGTGTAGAAATGACTCCATCCACAAAATCCTGAACAGTTAGAAGGAAAAGGACATTTTAATCTGCCATTAAAACTCAAATATTTCTGTTCACAGGACAAATCTATATAACAATTTTTTTTCAAAAAGGCACCTCCCAAATGTGTGAGAAAGAGAAAGAACAAGAGAGTGAACTGTTTCCAAATTGTAAAATTGAGGACTTGAAGTCAAGGTTCTTCTTGCTGCCTACGTACTTGTTTGTGAGTTGGCAATATAATGGCTGTGCAGCATATTCTTCCTCTCCCTGGCTGCTAGCAGCAGTGGGGGTAAGTGTAAAGCCTTGCCCCTTACGGACTATCATTTGGGTCTTTAAAACAGGGTCCGACTGTGGCTGTAACATTTGCGAATGGTGTGTGAAGCCTTGATGCAAAGGAAATCAGTAGAAAGTTTGCCATTGACTACAAGAGTCTTTGGATCAGGCCCTGAGCTTTTAAGTCTGTAACTGTCATGGAAAATAAATACTGCACTTTAAGGAGCAAGCTCCAGGGTCTCCTAAAAGTAGCTTAAATAGCTCAGAGAGGAGCAGTATAATAAGTCCAGCTTTCATATAGTAGGTTCTCACTAGTTTTACATCCCAGGGATACTGCTGGGACTCCCAAATCACTGGTCAACAGTGTAATGATACATGGCAAATTACCTAGGTAATGGCAGTCGGATAAATCACCTCCAGCCAATGCTGGTTAGCCAAGGGAGGGGTGTGCTGTGTATTAACTGGAAGCAATTCCCCAAAGACGAAATCAAAAGGAAAATGGACTTGAGAATTTTTTTTTAACCCAATATGATGATTAGTGGTCATTAGTGAAGATGATTTATTTTTCCTTATGGAAAGGCTAGTGAGTGACTTTAGAAAAGCAAATATGAATGTTTAACTTTTTACAGAAATTGCTGGAAGGGATCAGAGATTTCACAGCAGAGCTGTTCACCTTCAAGGCAGAATTTCTGTTTGTATTCTTCAAATAAGCCAAAACAACCCGATGGAAAAAATTCAGGAAGCGCTTGATAACATCCAGGGCTGCAAACCAGACACAGTGACTTGGCATTATCATTTTCGTGAGAAAGAAAGGAAATAAACAGCAACTACTCCCAAACCTCCTAAATATTTTGCTGGGGGTGACATGAAGTTGAAGGTCAAAGTGCTGTCAACTTGGTAGGAATTGAAGGTGCTGAATATGTCATAGGATCCTGGCAAAGGAAAATGCTGTGACTTGTCTTTGTGAGAGCACAAACTTTTTTCAGAACTAAATCAGAAAGCCAGTTAAAGTCACAGAAAAGTGACTTTTCATACCTCTGTCCAGAAATGTAGGACTTCTAAATTGCACCTGATGCTCACAGTTAGCTGTGAGAAAAGTGAATGTATAATAATGATTTGAATCATCTTAGAACATTTTGAGATATTTTTCTGACACTAATGAATCATGTGCTAGCAAACTGAGCGGTTACAGGAAGGTGTTAATGGAAGGTAGGTACATTGACGAGCATTAAGCACATCCTGCATTAGACAGTGATGTACGAGCCCATGGTAGTATTTTTGGAACTTCCTTTGCGGAGCATTGTTGAGTGCTGGAATTATCACCTCTTTATGAAGGTACAGGCAGGGGAGAATGACTTATCCGTTTCTGTTGCAGAGTTCAAATTGTAACTGCACTGTTTTCAATCTGGGCATGTGGAGACAAGTCTAGAGGCTCCTGTCTTGTTTTATTGATCATATTGCTGTTTTCATGCCGTTGTGACTTTAATGCATGTAAGTGTATCTATGCAAGGTTTTAAAATATTTCAAATTGAATAGTTAAGGTGGTGACTCGCAGAATTGCCTGCGTGTAGGGTGCCATCTGAGATTTATGATGATCATTATACAACTTTCAAAGTCCTCTGACTTAGAACCAGTATTTGTATTTTCTCAAATGAGCTTGTTTTCCTAATGTGACCTTCCCAGCTCTGGCTTTTCTGTAATGCTTCTGACAGAAAAATCCAAGACACTTATTCTGTTAATGCTGTGGTCTGCACTCCTGACTAATCTTTTTTCTGGGTAACCTGGATACGATGCGGTAAGAGAGAAGCAGATATGATTCATCATCTACTGTAAAGTGCAGCCAAATGATATGTGCATTCTAAAAACGAGTAGAGGTGGAATGACAGAAGATGAGACTGAGGCAGTCATGGAGGATTCATGCTAGGAGCAGGATACAAAGAACCTAAACTGGTGTTTGATCAAAAGAGCCTTTACCATTTCAGTAGCTTTACACAGAAGAGTAATCACATTGATGAATGTTAATCTTCACATATTTTTCAATATTTCAGTTACAGGCAGACTAATGTATCTGGAAATTTTGTTAAACTCTTTCTACTGTGGCAGTGAATCCCACAGGCCAGTTATATTAATGACATAAGATGAAGTGAGGATCAACGTTCTTAGTAATGAATTTCTACTTGTTGGCTAAGTACTGTCCAAATGGTGCAGAGGGTTAGGCAGATTTTTATTTTTTTTTTAAGGATGTGGCTAGAATACAAAGAGTAATAGTGGCAACTGAATCTTGTTTCCCTCTTAGCTGACATTTTGAGAGGTTTTGAGTGCTTCAGGGTACTTTATTTTTCCTGGACTTTCAGCTTGTTCCTGACAGCGAGAACTGGGCTGAAAGTCTGTTCTTTAAGCATCTGTAGTTTCTTTTTCTACTGAAAAACAGATTAGATGGAGGAGCTGGGCTTTTCTCTTCTGAAGAGGAATTCGTTGCATCTGGATAAGACTCAGTGGCTTCTCCATTTTACAGACTTTTTGTAGCTGAACTAATTATCTTACAAAGGTGGTCCTTGTCTCTCCCAATGAATACACAGGGATGCTTTTTCTTTCCCTAGGAATTTGTTCTGTCACGGCCCTCTTTCTCCTTCCAGCCAGCTCTCATTCATCTGAGAATGACTTTTGTAGCTTCCTGACTGACTCTTCTCCTCCCTCCCCCTTTGAGGGTGCTCTCTTTGCAAAATCCACCAGAAAGCTCATGACTTTCTGGATCATGCTTCTGACCTTGGTTTTAGTCACTGGTGGGATCAAAGGCCTTCTCAACATCGTTTTGTTTTTTTTTTTTACATTATTTTCTTGTTAGCGTCTGAGCAAAAGAACAACCCAAATACTTGTATAAAAAAAGAAAAAGCAATTATTTTCAGTGGAATCAGGAGATCAGAGGTCTGTTTCTTCATTTGGCCTTACTATAGGTTATGCCAGAAAGAAGGTAGTGACTCTCTAAAACCAAGAGGGCAGTCAAATGTTTCAATTTGCCAAAGAAATCTATTTGGGTTTTTATTTGGAGTCTTACACCATTCTTAAGTGTACAGTGACTGAGTCAAATATGAAAATAAAGGTCATATTTTCATTATGCTAAAATTATGTTTAATACGTCTGATCAAAAAGGTTGAAGCTACACTCCCAACAAGAGGTGGATCAACTACCAGTTGTAGTACAAGGCTGTGTCTGCCAAAGTTTGCAACAGGAACCAAATGTCAGTCATTTGATAATGTTAAATTTTCCAAGATGCCCAGTTTAAGTCTTTCCTTGTGTGTAACTGAAAACAAGGATGTTCTTTCAGTGCATCTCCTAGTTTATTTTACTAGTTCCATTTTTCTTTAGTTAATGAGAATGTACTTTTCTACTGTTGGAAAGATTTTTTTCATGTAAACAAAGAAAGCAAATGGAGCTTTCATGCGGTCTGGATTATCTCATCAGAAGAGTGCTGAAGATAAATTCAGGATGGATTAAGATTCCTGATATAACCATTAAATCATTGATAGCTTTCCAAAGGCTCAGAGAAGTGTTACCTTCAATACTTGGTGGGGGGGAATAGAAGGCTCTTGTTGAAAATATATAGTATGTTATGTTGGACTTTGGGGTTCTTAACAAACTGAAAATTCTCCTTAAATAGGGCATTTACCGCAATTATATTTAGCTGCTTTGTTTGCTTGATGCTGATACCATAGTCTTGCTGAAAAAGAAGGAAAATAAATTTGTGAGTCGTTCAAACTGAAAGGAAATCACAGTCTAAATATTAAACAGTTTTGGAGAAAATCTCTGATAAAACAGATGCACAACTTGTTATAGTGCAACCTGCAAATCAACCATCCATGCCTAACTATTAGAGGTATATAGCCTAAATCTGCTGAACCAAGTTATGTTGCTCCTAGTGTGGCAGACTGAGTAACCAAACTGAGCTGGAAAGAAACTATGAACTATGTGAACTTAATTGCTATGGCAATGGTTATATTTTAAGTATGGCATGATACAGTATTATTAAGATAATGCAACCTAAACTATAAAAATGAAAAACAGTGAAGGAAATTGAAGAAATACTCTAAAAACTTTAATTATCCAAATGAGGTGTCACATTTTGGAATATAGATTATGATGTATAGTCCACTAGCAAGATAAATTCCTTAAAGAAGCTTTGGCTTCCATGTCTTAAATCTCCTTTATATCATTTGCAGTTTGGGAGTTATGAAGAATAAAATAAAGGATTTGACGTGAGTATAGCTCTACACTATAACAACTCAAAAGGAAGGGTATCTAAGTTGGGGTCTCGTGGTGTAGAGGGGGACAAGTAGATGAGCAACTAACTACTTAGATGGTTGGGCTCAGAGGGTAGTAGTGGGTCATACTCTACCTGGAGGTTAGTCACAACTGAGGTCTGTCTGTGACTTAACATCTGTCTCATCCAGCAGGAGGAGGTGATGGAGTGCACCACATGAAATTAGGGTGACCAGTTGATATCCTCAAGGTCAGGGCTGCCATTCAGCATGGCCCAGGCAGGCTGGAGAAAAGGGCCAATATGAACTCCATTAAATTCAGCAAGGACAAGTGCAAAGTGCTGCAGCTGGGAAAGATTAACCCCTTGGAGTGATACTGGGGAGGGACTGGCTGCAGAGCCACCCTGTGAGAAAGGTCTGCAGAGGTTGGGCAGGTTCCTGAACATGAGCCCCCAGCATGCCCTGGCACTGATGGAGACCAGCATCTGGCCCCTATGAGCAGGAGCACAGGCCGTAGGTTGAGAGCGCAGATTTTCCCCCTCTACTTGGCACTCGTTAGACCACGTGTAAATGCTGTGTCCAGTCTGGGGCCTCCAATATGTGAAGGAATCAATGAACTGGATCAAGTTCAGATGGCCAGGGCTGGAGCTCCTGCCCCGTGAGCAGAAGTTGGGGGACAGGATTGGTTCACCCAAGCAAAATAAAGGTGTGCCTGCTTAATCAGATGCTTTCAGTAGATTCTGTAATGCTAGCTGTTGTTTCTTTCCAGACTACTTTTAGGTGGGTTTAGTTTCAAAGTAATTTTAATGAGAAAAATAAATTTAAATTGTACCTGTGGGTGTGTTTTAATAATTGATATTTATTCACCGATCTAAGCAGAGGCATGATCGTGGCTCTCAAGACACATGAATGTGTTTGTACCAGCAGGTATACTGATAGTATTGGGATGATTGTTTTTCAGTCTCTCCTGTTGGAAGTGTTTCACTTTAAATAAAATAAGTATTAATGAGAGGGAAAGACCACAGTAAAGGGTTGTGCCATTGAATTCTCTTAGGAAGTGGAGATTTTTGATTTCACATCCTTGCTTCAGTGAATTTTAGTTTTCAGAAATGAAATGATAGCAGAGAGTGAGTTAACCACCTCAGAGGAGCCAATAGACTGATAGGTAGGGAATGCCTGGGGACCTGGGGAAATAGTGGAATCCAGCACTTGAGCTTTCCAAGTAAATATCTACCTGGAGGCATTTCTGTCATCCTCTGTTCCTCTGTTTGAATCTGGCAAATTTGCATTTTCCAGTTTAAAAAGACTATTGAAAACTTCTTGATGAGTTCTAACCTTAATCTGATAAGTAACATAAGACCTTAGATTTTTAAGGCTGCTTTTCTTCATTTTGTGTCTTTATCCGCTTCTGTGGTGATTTTCATTTCCAAGTAATTTCACAAAATGATCTCTAAAATTTTCTGGATTTAGAATTTTTATTTATTTATTTAAGAAGTGAAACTTTGTTCTGCAAGGCTAGTAGCTAGTGTAAGGTGGAGCAGTGTCCTTGCCAACTGTAGAACATTTGCTAACAATGTTTATTATCATAATGCTAAAACTATGTTATTACAAACTTTGTATGAATAATATTTTTGTGCAAGTTACAGCACACAACAAGGTGTGCATTGTAAAACAGCGTGGTTTTGGCCGAATGGCCTAAGTGACTGGAAAAGTGGGATTTTTTTATTCATCCACACAAATGTATTCATTCCATTAAGATTTTCCAAAACTACTTTCTTTTGAATGGCGAGAGAGATTAAAAAGGGAAAAGTGATTCTGTATGATCTCATTGTGGTGGAAAGAACTTCAAGCTAATGACTGGACTGTAATTTATAATCTGTTGCCATTTTATTTTTTCAAGGC
Source organism: Ibidorhyncha struthersii (assembly GCA_013398815.1). Classification (NCBI taxonomy): domain Eukaryota; kingdom Metazoa; phylum Chordata; class Aves; order Charadriiformes; family Charadriidae; genus Ibidorhyncha; species Ibidorhyncha struthersii. Next base: position 633,817 of record VZSZ01012185.1, on the reverse strand, counting down.
AGCTGTATGTTTTGAGTATATTGTAGTTTAAGATGGAAACAGTACTGCTTTGTCATCTTAAAGGGACTTATCTTCAGTGATGTGTTGAAAAATGCTAGTGCTACACATCCTGTCTATTTTCAACTCATACAGTTCCACACAGTTAAAAAAAAAAAAAAAAAGTAGACTGTTGATCAATGTTAGTTCGTTCATAATGTAGCAAAGAAACAGCTACTACATACATTCTGCACTGTGATTAATTCGTCTTTCAGCTCCAGGTAAGCTTCAGAAAAAGGAATATGAAATAGCTAAATCAACAACTTTTCACAATTACAGTTTCAAAGTTGGATGTGTGATCAGTGCTAGCTGCTTGGGCTTTAGAGTATGCAGAAAAGTAGGATAGGATGAAACATCATCCTACTCTAAGATGGATGTCTTACATAAGGCAGTGGATTACTCTCTAGTTGTGAATTCCTTTCTCCTTTATCTATCAAAGGAGTCATTTTATTATAGTGAAGTAGATGCCTAATTTTTGCACAATTACCATTAGGTGAACTGGATCCTACTTCCCCCCTCCCCTCATGTAATGAAGTCAATTGCTAGATAAAACCAAAGCTGGTAACAAATGAAACATTAACATTATTAGTGTGTTGTGTATTATAGTGGTGTAATGCTTTGAAAGAAATAGTGCCTTTACTAAAAAGCCAGAAACTGGTTGCATGTAAAATCTGTGCCATTCTGCTGAAGTCAATGGACTTGTGCTGATTTTACGTGAGCTGTCGATCTGGCCTGTGTTCTGGAGCTAGTGTGGAGGACCTTTTGTGTTTACCTTTTACTTTACTAGTGTCTCACTGCACTGCCATATATTTGTGTCTGTGACTTTTTAGAATTGGCATTTATTAATTGCTCGTGAAGCATGTAAAAGGTTTGATAATTGATTGTTTGACCCAGAAATAACTAAATGAAAATACAAAGCAGTTTTTGCTGTCTGAGTGCTGGCAGGAAACCAAAATGTTAAGTTCTAATATATACCTCAAATAAAACTTGACATGTAACTATGAAATGTATAGAGAGGTACATTTCGCTAATACTGTACTGGCATAACAGAGGGCAAATTTCTGCTCTCCATTAAATGGAATTCAATTTCCTGATATCGTTAGCGTGAAAGGAAAATTTGGCCTCCATCCTCTTATGCCACCCTGTCTTTGTTATTGATAAGCTACCGGTTGTCTTGATCCACTGTACTGGTCTAGACTTTAGGCTTGAGACTGAAATAGGGAAGCTTTCCTGAGCATCAAGCAGTGTAGTGCGTCAGTGCTGGTTAGTCAATTCACATTTACTAGTATCGGCAAATATCATGGCTTGCACTGAAATGAAACCATCAGGTTCTTAAACAGAATGGTTCCTTTCTCGAGTTCAAGAAACAGTTTAAACCGCTGGATAAAATTATGTGCCAATTATGTATAAACTTCTTTACCACTAGAATAAAGGAAGCCATAATTCTGTAGACTTACTTTTTATTGAGTTCATCTGTTTTCGTTTATAAATAGAGTATAAGAAAAAGAAATCTGTGCTGGTGGACAGTGAAATAATGCAGCTTCTATACACTTGCAGTGAAATGAACCAGAACCCATGGTTTCATTCTTTGACAGGTTTGACAGAGAAGACTCAGAAAAGGCAAATCTACTCTAAGAATGTCAGTCTTGAATAATATAGTCGTTAATGTCAATTTTGAATATTGTAGTTAATAATCAGCCTGCTGATTTTTAACAGCATATTCAAGCTTCCCTGGGAAAGAGGAAATTTGGAAGGAAGACAGTTATTTTAACAGTTCTTCAGAGAAGAATTTAGACCAAGCCTATAAAACTCCATACTTGGGGCATAGTTTTTTTTAATTGCCTCAAAAATTCCTAAGGATCTAATTTCATTATTTAGAATGTTTAAACTTGTCCTTTTGTGTGGAGCCTTTTAAAATTAAATACAACTTAAATCTAAGAAATGGGGAGACATGGGATATTTAGTACATAGAAGAATACTTAAGCTGGGACAATAAACCAAGAGATCCCAAAAGTACCATGGTTAAAATTCTGCTGTTGCATCTAGCTTGGACATTTGCAGGCTGGAAAAGGGGAATTTTTTTTTATTTAAGATAGATAGACTTGTTGCTATTAACTTCTTGAGAATGATAAACATATATACTGTTAAATCTCACTTCTATTTGCTGCTCAATAGTAATCTTACATAACATCAAGGTTTTTAAATTAATCACTGGAATAAATCATAATTAGGGTAGCAGCTGGTATAAACAGGAATGAAGTATTTAGTACACCTGTCACTAATGAAGAATTAATTTCTCCAAAGTATATTAATCTAAGTATGAACGTATAGCTTGCTAATTGAATTTATGGTTTACAGAGTACAGGATGAATATATTCTAAAGTATCCCTTTAGATCCCTTTAGTAGTAATTAGGACCGTAAGAAAGCCTTGTGGTATTTTCATTGCATCATTAAAATGAAATGATTAGTTAAGTAGTCTTGTACCAGAGCCACAGCAAAGGGGTAGTGTTAGCTTAAAAAAGGGAGTTTTTCTACTTCAGAGAATTAGTAAATCCATGACAAAAATGTTGCTTTTGTGCATGCGTGTAGATATATTAATTACATAGAAACTGGAAAAATATATTACTGATACTAAACATCAAAAGTAAATAGCGTTCACTTTAAAATTAGATGTATGTAATCTGTTACTCCCCTGTAAATTCCCCAAACATCTTCCTTGATAGGTCCAGATTTCAGTAAATTTCAGTGAAGTAGTGGTATTTGGCTAGTAGCTAAAAACTGCTGCAATATTTTCAGGTTTTTATTGTGAGAGGGTCTGAGCTTCAGTGAACATCTCTGAAGACAGAAAGTATCTTAGAGTTGGGCCATTAAGTAAGTTTTCTGTGGTAATTTCACTCTGATCTACGGTCATCATCTTGTTGACAGCAAGTGCTGCGTTTTGTTGCTGCGTGGTGCAGAGTGAATGGTAAGTGTCCAATTTGATTTATGTGAACTTAGGATAATTGTATTTCTCTTTGTTTTGCCCAAAAACTGTTATCTTAGAATGCGCTTAAGTTCCTCAACAATGTTTTCTCTGAATCCAATCAAAAACTTAAATCCTAAACCCATCGCTTTGTTGGTTTTTTTGTGATGCCACTATTACATTGCAATTTAAGACTTTACTCGGCATAAGAAGCAGTAAAACTTCTGTGGAGGCAGCTGGGGTGGGGGGAATCTGTTTTCAGCCAAAATATTTTGCCACTTTATGTTGACTCGCAGCAAAGCACGTGTGGACTGAGGGATTTTCTTGAATATTGTTTACAAGTATGTCCAAGCCAATAAAGTAATGTGATTTCAGCATAGGAGGCTTTATTCTGGTGCTGGTGGCACCAGCAGTGGCAATGAGGTGGCTTGAGGCAGCGGTCCCAAAGAGCACTGAGAACCTTGGCAGGCTTGTCGCTTGTCCTTAGTGCTGCATCTTCACAGAGATGCCCATCAAAACTCCTGGTAAACCTTCACTCACACAAAATTGTGAAAACACAGCCTGGGAAGAAAGTGAAAAGTGAACCAAGACCAGGCCAAATCCTGAGGGAAAGCCAAATAACCTTGTCAGTGAAAACTTTCTTCAAAGAAGCATGCAGCTTTCTCATCATTTTCTCTTTGTAGTAGAAATACCCTGAAGACGCTAAATTTTGGCTTCCCGCTCAGGCCAAAAAAGAAGTAATGCTAGTCAGGCAAAAATCCCAAAAGGTGTGTCCAATAAAAATGTGTTACTCTCTTGGATTGCCTTTCACTGACTTAACAGAGATTTAGATGACCTAACATACATGAGCAGCATAAGTCTGTTTGCTTCTCTGTAGGGTTTAAAATCATTCTCCTAATCACTGTCGTAAATTACATGTACCTGTTCTGTGCCCAAAAGGCTGTCTAACAGCAAGAGTCCGGTCAGAGTTAGGGTCACGCTGGTTATTTCTCCTTTTTTCTTGCCTCGTGACCAGCAGGTGGGGCATAAGGAAATATAGGAGTTATTATCCATGCCCTTGGAACACCTGAGAGCTCCTTTGCAAAGGTGAGCCATCTGTTTACTACAGAAAATAATTTTTAATGGTTGTTTTTCAGCACCAAAGTACCAATGAGCAACTTTTAAAAGGTCAGAATGACTGCCTATATTTCACTGCCATGGGAAATCCATCAGGCAATAATTTAACCTGTATGCCCCTACAAACACATATGCAAGTTCCATATTGTATTACAAATCCGTCGTCTACTTTGTATTTCCCCAAACAGTCTTTTTGACTCATAAAATGTGTTTTCTTTAAAACTGTGGCCTGCATAATTCTCTGTGGAGACAGAGGAAAGGAAAAGGATTGCAGTGAATTGTTTCCAGAATATAGGGATGCTTAAGAAAGTGAGAGTGAATTTATGTAAGATTGAGAAATAAAGCACATAAACCAAAATTGGATGGATGTCCTTGTGGAGGGTCTCCTTGTGGAATTAAGATGATGGTAGAGTGTGCCACCAAGGTGCTAAAAATTTTCCCCTCACAAGGTGTAGAGGAGTATTATTTGATGCATTTGTCTTTGAATCTTTTCGCTTAATCCCTTTAACTTTCCTCAATGAACCCAGATGCATGTGGCTAATCTAGTCAGTGGATCACTGCTCCACTTCTGTGGTGGTAACGTGAGGTTTACTGGAGGCTTAACTTCACCATGTGAACAAAATAAGAAAGGAGTTTTTTTTCCTCTTTTTTTTTAATTAAAAAGAAACACTTTTACTCCAAAAGTGAAAGTGGCATGTGCAGACAGTTATGCAGCTCCCATAGCCGCTGTGTTAAATATACCACTCCGTTAAATATACGTGGTACTCCATAGCACTATGTAGATTTACTAGCTAAGGCTTCTGCAATCTCAGCATCGTTCTCATTGTGCATTGTGAAACTACTGTGAGAAAGGTTGGACTCTTACTAAATGAAGTGTCATTCCTAAGAAGCTATCCTAGGAGACTTTCCAGGAAACATGAAATGTAAAATGGCATTTTTTTTTTTTTTTCTCCAAATACCACTGAATCAATAACCAGTACTGTAAGAAAATGTGGCTGCTCTAATGTGAGTGCCCACCTTTAAAGGATGCGTTACTGATTTTTTAAAAAAAAAAACTTTTTACTGTGCTGTCCCATTTTTAGTTAGTGAAAAAGTAGTTCTACAAAAATATGTATGATTTCCTGCTCTATATTCTGAAGCAGAATTAGTAAGTCTGGAGTGAAAACACAAAAATGGTATTTGCTGTTTTTTAAAATTTGGCATACCAGGCCAAATATATAATAACAATTAATTTTAATAATTTTGTCTTGATGCAGTTGTTTCTTCACCCATGATAACTTTTTATATTCCTAATTTAGGTTAGCCAAAATTCTATGAGAGCATAAACTCCTTAATAGAGTTTTTGGGGAACAGGAAAATTGAAATATAGGAAAACTGGAAATAAACAATAGATATATTAAAAGTCTGTATATTTTTTTTTCTGTTCATCTCATGCTTATTGTGCTGTTTTTTAAAAAACAGGTCTAAAATCTTATCACAAAGTTCTTATTCTAATCTGTTTATCCAACTGTGGGTTTTAGTTACAAATTTGAATTGGAGAATAGAGAGAAAATGTGGCATCAGCCTGATAGGTGTATTGCTCTAAAAGAGAGTGCTACATTCATTGCTTCAGAATTTGCAGCTTGCTCTGTCTTTGTAAATGTAATAAGAAGCGTGTAGCAGACTACAGAACTATGTAATTTTGCAGCACCCAGACAACATGATCTTATCAGAATGTGGTTATCCATACTGTCAAGACTGTAGATATCAACAGTAGCTGTATTTGCCTGTGAAAGACTGGAAGGAGCACTGTATTCACAAAAGCATCTTTGGTATTTTCAAGGTGGCTGGAGTTCATTTCAAATAAACCGCTTAAGTTCATATTCTGTTTAATAATATCGATGATTTCTGTTGCTGACATTCTTGGACAATATTAATTTTTAAGAAAGTTAATTACATGTCCTATACAGGCATCAGGAAAAGATGTTTCTGATGTCATTATCACCAAAGATTGGGTAAGGGTGGGTACATTTAATCACTTCTGGTTTTCCTTCCATTATTTTTAAAGTGAGGAGATATTGTAAACTTTATTTAGGAACATTACATACAAGCATAATTTGCTGATTCTTGAAGAACTTGTAGTCATTTTTAATGTTTAATTAAAACCGAACTGAATCTACCAGATTTTTTCCTGTTATGCTCATGTAGTTGTTATCAAGATGTATCCATTTGAAAAGAATCTTTTCCTAGTTCTGCAGCAGCATTTGCTACACAAGGGGAAAACTTTAGTACCCTTCCCTGTAAGCCACAATAGCTCAAGTTATTAGTATTCGCTGCTATATGCATTATGTTTCCGTTGAATATTTCTCCCTTGTCTTACGTTTGATTTTAGTGTCCCTCTCCATTTTCTGTGTATAATGTTCATTCTTGTCTAAGTACAGGAAGAACCAATTATTGTTATAGTATTTCAGTTGGGTGACATTGTATATGGAGGCATATTAGGCATTTAGGAAATACCACAGATAGATGGTTGACGGCTTGCCTGCTCTGGCATTTCATTCTTCCAGGTTATAGACAGCCTGGCCACCTTTATTTATGTCTGTGATCTTTGGGAAGCCTGTGTCATTAGTCCATGACTAATGATCTTCATAGATATTTCAGACAGATCTGTTTAATCCAGACTTTTAAGATAGCTGTGCTTTGTGTTCTCTGTTCAAATGATAAAGTATAATTAAACTTCAATAAGGACTTAGCCACAGAGATACTTATGGATTAATTAGGACTAGTGCTTTTTCAAACTGTTGGTTTATAAATGACTACACTTTTTCAAAAAGAGCTGCAGAAGTGCAATGGAAATTTGTTTTTTCAAGGCCTTTAGAAGTAGACTGTTAATTATAAATTTAAGACACTTATTTTCAAGTATTACTAATTGTCCTTCCTAAAGTGACAATTAATAGAATTATCATAGCAGTCTTCATCTGTAAACCTCACACTTTTCATATACGTTTTTCTTTCTTGTTCTTTCTGTCGTTACCTCGGCTGTTATAGTCTTGTCTTCATCATGGCTTTCTCTCCATCATCTCTCCTGGTTAAAATCATACAGGTATCTTTATCTCTTTTTCTAAGATATTTTTTTCACTTGTGTCTCTGACCATCTCTGTTCTTTTATCTCTTCCCACATCACATGCAGTATCTTGATCCTCAGGTGTCAAGAATCCCATTGCTTTGCTTCATTCTTTCGGACTGCTGTCGCTTTCTGCTGTACCCTGTTCTGGTGTGTACAGTCCTTCTCAAGTCTTACTTTCTTTCTGTGTGTCTAATGCTCCAGGTCTGAGACAATCTTTCAAGAATCTTTTTTTCCAAATTCCTTCTAAAGGTTCTCTTCAGGAACAGGAGCACATCTTTTTGTTAACTGCTCCTCTGCGCACTTTCTTATGTCTCATAGGTGGTATGCTTTTTGGCAAAGTGATTCCAGTTAATGGTGCCTAAATTATTGGTGGTGTTCCTAGCTCTCAGTTGTATGTCTTGCAAAACCTGATGCTTCAGTAAGACCTTCAGCTCTTGAACACAACAAATATGGAAAAACTTCCATATTAACCCTTTTTTTTTTTTTTCCCTAGAAGTTATGGTTGTGGAAAGATTTGCATTAAAAGCTCAGGAATGAGAAAGCAAAAGTAAAAGGACCTTATATTATTTTTTAACGGTTTTATTGTTAAAGTCAATGTCATGAATTTTGGAGCCTGACTTATTGTTTTGAATTATGGGGATTTGAAAAACTGTCCTTTGTCAAGGTTTCTTATATTAAGAGGTGTTTAATAGTTAAACTCTGCATTTTTGGTGGGTTCTTATGAAAATGAGATCCATTTCAGAAAGCTATCTTTTTTGCCAAAGATAATTTTTGTACTAAGTTATCAGTATAGAGGTACCTGGATGAACTTCAGTGGTTTTGTTCCTGAGCAGCAGGGTTTTATTTTTGTCACTCAGTCATGAAGAGGAGTCTTTGCATTTTCCATTTTTTGCACCTTATCTGTCTCAGGATCATAGGATCACAGAAGGATTTAGGTTGGAAGGGACCTTGAAGATCACCTAGTTCCAACCCCCCTGCCATGGGCAGGGACACCTCCCCCTAGACCAGGTTGCTCACAGCCCCGTCCAGCCTGGCCTCGAACACCTCCAGGGATGGGGCATCCACAGCTCCCCTGGGCAGCCTGTGCCAGTGCCTCACCAGCCTCATAGTGAAAAATTTTTTCCTAATATCTTTTCTAAATGTACCCTCTTCCAGTTTAAAGCCATTACCCCTTGTCCCATCACTACACGTCCAAATTTTGGCTTTGCTTGTCTGATTCCAAATGTTTACAGTTACATTAATTTGGAGGGGGAAGAGGGAGGTGCAGAGGACAAGTGTTAGTATTTGTGTTTCTTTTTACATAGGGATCACGAGTTTTGGCTGTAGGCTTTAACTGGGTTGTCTCATTTGTGGGGTAAAGGAGGGATGGATCCTCCATATCCTGCATTTATGAAACCAGAGAAGACACTTTCCTACCCCACACTGGCTAAGGATATTCTATTTCTTTGAAAAATCCCCGGGGAAAGAGAGCATCCAATTGACTGTGCCAGATAGTGTTATCTTGGACAATGTGTGACCAGCCATATTTAAGCCAGAGGCTTTAAGTCCAGAGGCTCTAGTAAATTAGCATCTCTGGGTGTTGTAGCAAAAGAGTTCTGAAACTCTTGAAATTTTCCTCTTTTATCAGCCAAGATTTCTGGCCTGCAGGATTAGCTAGACTTGTTTCTCTCAGTAATCCTGTCACCTTTTAACATGCAAAAGCAACTATCTTCATTCAAAGATTTATGACATAAAATAAAATGGGTTTGCTGTATTAAAAATTTCATGTGAGTGAATATTTAGCTCATGATATCAAGGACTATAATTCACAATCTAATTTAGAAAATGAGAAATTATGCTGCAATAAAGTGTGCTTTATTCACAAGATGTTTTAAGCTTATTATATTTTTCTGAATATATGTTCTCTGGAGTCTATACAGATAGCCCTTTTTTTAACCTCTAAATATAGTACAACGGTAACACAGAGCATTTCATCCAGGGTACAAGTAATCTAGCAACAAAAATGCCTGTGTTACAAGGTTTGAGTTCAAATGTTCAAGGGTAGAATTGGCTGTAATGGTATATCTGTGAAAAAAATAAGCCTGTGGTGAAGTTGGAACCCCAGTGCCAAAGCACAACATATAATTGGGCCTAATTTTTTCCATATGTATCAACAAAAACAGTCTTTGCTTCCATGAGAGATGAAAGCTTCCCTTTCTGTCATATTTTTATTTTGTATATAATTCCTAACTCTTTATAATTTCATAGGCTTTTTAAAAAAACATGCCTAGATTTAGGGAGAGATGAGCTGTCATCCTGGATTTGAGTTTATATTTCTAATAGAAAAGCCTTTTTTGGTGGGGAAGGGAAAACACGACTATTTCCCCTCCCCTGCCAAAAGGGCTACTATGTTAAAATCCTCGTACAGTGCCTGTGAACTATCCAAGTTGGCGTGGAACAATCCATTTGTGAATTGATTTAAATACCTCATTTAAAATAAATAATCTAGTGGAATTAGTGTAATAAATCTTCATAGAATAAGCTTACTATTTATGTAAGATCGAAGAAGTGTTAAATACATTTCTGTTCTTGTGACACTGTATGGTGGTGTTTTTCCCTCCTTTCAGTTTTATGCTAAGTCCTAAATAAAATATGCATATTTCTTATGCATTTGTCCTGTTGTTTAATGTGGTATCTTTCCAAATAATCTCTCTTCCTCCTGTCTATAAATTCAACTTATATGTATCTGAATTCTGTAGAAGACTGATAGTATAAATTATTTTTCACCAATATTAGGTTATATTATTTTACATTCTGCAAATTCATTGTTATCGGGATGGTTGAGATATTCTCTGCATCGTATTGTAGCTCCTATAGTAAATTAAAAGGTTTATGCATTTAGTAAGGGATTAAGACAATCTTTTGTATCTATCCCTGACACTTGTGCATGCTCATAAATACACACAGGCACACGGATATTTGTGTGCCTTCCGATACAAAGTAGAGCCAGTTGAACTGCCAAGCAGAATATCCCAGACCTCTTGTAGGTGACGCTGATGCAGTGGCTGCTAGATCCAAGTGCTTTGCCACATGCGTAGGTAATCTCTTGCCACACCAGTCTGCTCTCCCTGTTTGTGTGGTGGCAGCCACTGAGACTCCAAGTGTTTGACGGTGTTCAGAAGGCGGTTAGTTTGGGCTCCACATGCTGCTTAAACAGCCTTTTTGTGTGTCTTCTAAGGAAAAAAAAAAAAAAACAAAAACAAAAAAGGTAGACTTCATGGAAATGTCTCGCAGGATGCCAGTGGTACCTTGCTGGTTTACTAGTTCGCCTCACTTCAACTCCAGTTACATCTAGAATTTGTCTTGTAATTTATCCCGTCCCTAACTGGTTCTGTGGAAGTGAAGGGATTTTTTTTTTCCCCTGACCTTACGTCTATACAGAGTTTAAAACATTTTGCTCTAGATGTGGTTATTTTGCTAGGGGCAGAGTTGAAAGTTGGACTGGCAATGGAAGCAGATGTCACTGAAGTGACTTCTGAGTTCCCCATGTTAGTGGCCGTGCAGAACTTACTTGCATGTGGATGTGAGCTGAAGTCATCTTGGAAGTTATTTCTCATGGTCTGTTATGTGTCCTTTAAAGGTAATGTACATAGTCCAGTGCATCTTTCCCAAATGACTTTATATGTTAGTTTTCTGTTTGTTAGGGGGAAAAAAAGCAGGCAGCCACCAAAGAGGAAGATGAATTCTTCCTCTTCCGATGCAGCTGGAAATATCTAGCTAAAATCAAGGAAGGCATGTCTTGGTCACGGTAACCTGTTTCCATGGGTCCCCACTGATGTATTTTTGTAGAAGCAGTCTTACACACCTTTGTTTCTGGTTAAGACTCCAGGAAAAGCAACCTACTCAGAAGAATGAAGCAAAGAAAGCTTTTCTGCCTTGCTGTCATTTCAGGTCAGCCAGAGAAACATTCTCTTGGACACTAGGTGACCCCAAATCGCCGGACCCTCCTGTAGTGGCAGAAATCCTTTTGGATTTCTTCCAAAGGATTTCTTGGAGTCTTAATGTAGGTCAGCTGCCTTAGAAACAGGAGCTGCTACTTATGGTGTTGACAGCCTCCAGGTACGAGCCTTCCTTCTTCAGTAGTGTGCTCCTGTCACTTGATTTTTTTTTTTCAAGCCTTGGGCTGGTTCTGCTTACCTTTGGTGCATCAATTCCCCGTATCTACCATGCAGACCTCTAAAATCCTCATACCACTACCCCCAGCTCCAAGCGCTGGGATGTCAGAAGCGAGAAGACTGGCATGTATGCCCACTACAAGCTCAGGTCAAACATGCTACTGACCTGCTTGTAGCACCTCTCCTGAAAACCCCTGCTAGTCCAGGACCCCTTCTGACAAATAATAACCGTATTCCTCCCACTCAGTTATGTCTAATGAAATGTATTACAAACTAGATACAGCTCTTCTATCTCTTCATTTATTGACAGCCACTGGTTTTATTTGCCTCTATTAACTACTGTCTCCTGCTTGAATCATCTATGTTTGTCCTCACTTCATTGCTTTCTCGCCATCCTTTCAGACTTTCAGCTCTACTTGTGCTTTTCCTGCAGCAGTTCCTCTCTAGCTGTCTCTCGCTTGTCTTCCTGTTTTGGCAGTGTGTTTTTGTTCCAGCCTCTGAGCCTCCTCTTCGTAAACGCCATCATTTTGGACTCCTTTTACCTTTTCAAACAGGATGCCTTAAGCCAAAATTGTAGCAATGTAATTCTGGCCCTACACAAGTCAACTGGCTGATGATTTTGCTATCTATCTCTTTGTGTAGCTTTTCCCCATGCGTTTGGGCACTATTTGCATATATAATTGTTACATATGGATATGTCTCATAAAAGAAAAATAAGCTGAACTTACTTCAGTCTCTGTATAGTCAAATGATTGATATACGACCAGTATAAGCTAACAAAAAGAACATTCTCCAGTGCGCATATTGCTTTGATTACTGAGGTTTTTAGAATGTCCAAATGCTGTACAAAATGAATAACAAACATCAGATGTTTGAAAAGTTAACTCAATAGAAGTCAGGGAAGTAATGCTTAGTAGCAACTTGTTACAAAGAGTTAATATTTTTCTATTAATGGCAAATGACACAAAGATGCCCTTAGGCCAGCTCAGTATTTGTATTAGTAAGTGACCAAAACTGTGTGTCAAGGCACTCGCACACATACTAATCACTTGCATTTGTAACTGCTTCCTCCGTCTTCCTGGCAAAATATCAGCATTAGGAAATTGTGACTAATGGTAAGAAGAAAGAACATTGAAACACTTATCTTAATAGGCACTGTATCAGTGCAATCTTTATAGGTGCCAAAGAAAAAGTAAAATACAGTTTGATTAACCTAAGTAAGATAGAGTGTGAATGAAGCAGGCAGTTCCTTTGAAATGTAAGTGAAAGTGACCAAAAAAGTTCCTACAGAGTTCGCTTTTATTACTTATTATTTTTTATAGCATTTGTTAGGAACACGAACAGTGTATGTACTCATTCCTTCAACACAGAATCAGTTTTGTGCACGTACAGGCATGAAAGAAAGGCAAGTCTACAGTGTTCATCTGTTTTGATTTTTGGATATTTTTACTCCTTTTAAAATCTAATATTTCTGGATAAAATTTACATCCTTTGTTCCCTTGTTTAAAAATAAGGGGGGGGGTGTTTTTGTTTTGAATAATTAGTTATGGCGTCTGATTGTATAAGAATTGCTCTATTGTTTGAACAGTATGACAGTCTCTTGTGTTTTAAGGATTTTTTTTTTCCAGGCAAATGGCTTTTGAGAATGGCAGCATTTCAAGATTATGAAACTGCCGCTGATGGTAATGGTTCTGTGATAATTAAACTGTCCACAGTCTCTTTTTTTTGTGAAACTGAGACAAGGGTAGTTGTGATTTCATCAAAGGCTTTGTTTGAGCTCTGGCAGCTGGCAAGGCAGAGCCCTCAGCAGTACCATCCTGAAGAGTTTTCACTATACGTTTCCTTCATCAGCTGCATATTCATCACATTTCATCTTTGCCCATCTTGTAAGAAGTCTAGTCGACTTCTTGGTGTTCTCTGTTGACAGAATAGCCAATTTGTCCTCTTAGTAGTAATGTATTAAAATTGGGTTTGGAGGCTTCTTAGCTGAAGGTAGACACCACGTTCTCCTTAGGAGTTTCATTCTGTGCATGACCATTTGTGTAAGAAAACACGGTAAACTAATATTGATATTAAAAATAAGCTCTAAAATTATAAAATATATTGTGTCCCTGCATTAAAAATAAAAAAGGTTTTCGTTTCTTATTTTAAAGAAATGTAAATCTCATTCTCTGGAGAGGCCTGCAAAAGCCTCTGTGTCTATCTTTATGCAATTGTGTAATTCTTTTTAATGCTTTAGGACTGGTCAAGTGTTTAAAGTTAAGGGCAATCACAGGTCCTCATAGCTGGAGGAACACCGAGGGGTTTTCACAGCTGCTTTTGTGTGTGTGATTGTGCCATGTAGACAAGAGATTATCTACTGTTTTCTGGAAAAGCATTCCTGTAAATTGAGTCTCTAGAGATTCATGGGAGCAGAGCTAAAGCCTGGCACATAAACTTTGTTCAGATCAGTGGTGACATACTGTTGTTGAGCCAGTACATTTATTTACTGCTCAGCAGGTACCCTTGCTCACATTAGTAGTGTTGGACATTTGGGCACTCAGAACCTCATGAGATTAGGTCCTTCCACTGAGGATATTGCTCAGCTCTTGTTCTGTCCCTTTGTGCATGGTTTTTCATTCAACATTGTCTATTAATACAGTCTATTTAGATCCAAATATAAGATGGAGACCCAATAGAAGGTGAAATCCAATTTAAAACTTACTTGTGGTGTGATGCTTATAACATGCTGGATAATGGAGTTAACGGGACAGCTCTCTGTTATACTAAATCATAGAATTGTCTAGGTTGGAAGGGACCTTTAAGATAGAGTCCAACCATCAACCTAACACGGCCAAAACCACCACTAAACCGTATCCCTCAGCACCACATCTACCTGTCTTTTAAATACCTCCAGGGAAGGCGATTCCACCACTTCCCTGGGCAGCCCGTTCCAATGCTTGATGACCCTTTCGGTGAAGAAAGTTTTCCTAATATCCAATCTAAACCTCCCCTGGCGTAATTTGAGGGCATTTCCTCTTGTCCTATCCTTGTTACTTGGGAGAAGAGATCTACCCCCGTATCATTTGATAGCTTTGGTCTCTATTGACTTCTATGTTATGCTTGGGATGGGATNAAATACAGTTTGATTAACCTAAGTAAGATAGAGTGTGAATGAAGCAGGCAGTTCCTTTGAAATGTAAGTGAAAGTGACCAAAAAAGTTCCTACAGAGTTCGCTTTTATTACTTATTATTTTTTATAGCATTTGTTAGGAACACGAACAGTGTATGTACTCATTCCTTCAACACAGAATCAGTTTTGTGCACGTACAGGCATGAAAGAAAGGCAAGTCTACAGTGTTCATCTGTTTTGATTTTTGGATATTTTTACTCCTTTTAAAATCTAATATTTCTGGATAAAATTTACATCCTTTGTTCCCTTGTTTAAAAATAAGGGGGGGGGTGTTTTTGTTTTGAATAATTAGTTATGGCGTCTGATTGTATAAGAATTGCTCTATTGTTTGAACAGTATGACAGTCTCTTGTGTTTTAAGGATTTTTTTTTTCCAGGCAAATGGCTTTTGAGAATGGCAGCATTTCAAGATTATGAAACTGCCGCTGATGGTAATGGTTCTGTGATAATTAAACTGTCCACAGTCTCTTTTTTTTGTGAAACTGAGACAAGGGTAGTTGTGATTTCATCAAAGGCTTTGTTTGAGCTCTGGCAGCTGGCAAGGCAGAGCCCTCAGCAGTACCATCCTGAAGAGTTTTCACTATACGTTTCCTTCATCAGCTGCATATTCATCACATTTCATCTTTGCCCATCTTGTAAGAAGTCTAGTCGACTTCTTGGTGTTCTCTGTTGACAGAATAGCCAATTTGTCCTCTTAGTAGTAATGTATTAAAATTGGGTTTGGAGGCTTCTTAGCTGAAGGTAGACACCACGTTCTCCTTAGGAGTTTCATTCTGTGCATGACCATTTGTGTAAGAAAACACGGTAAACTAATATTGATATTAAAAATAAGCTCTAAAATTATAAAATATATTGTGTCCCTGCATTAAAAATAAAAAAGGTTTTCGTTTCTTATTTTAAAGAAATGTAAATCTCATTCTCTGGAGAGGCCTGCAAAAGCCTCTGTGTCTATCTTTATGCAATTGTGTAATTCTTTTTAATGCTTTAGGACTGGTCAAGTGTTTAAAGTTAAGGGCAATCACAGGTCCTCATAGCTGGAGGAACACCGAGGGGTTTTCACAGCTGCTTTTGTGTGTGTGATTGTGCCATGTAGACAAGAGATTATCTACTGTTTTCTGGAAAAGCATTCCTGTAAATTGAGTCTCTAGAGATTCATGGGAGCAGAGCTAAAGCCTGGCACATAAACTTTGTTCAGATCAGTGGTGACATACTGTTGTTGAGCCAGTACATTTATTTACTGCTCAGCAGGTACCCTTGCTCACATTAGTAGTGTTGGACATTTGGGCACTCAGAACCTCATGAGATTAGGTCCTTCCACTGAGGATATTGCTCAGCTCTTGTTCTGTCCCTTTGTGCATGGTTTTTCATTCAACATTGTCTATTAATACAGTCTATTTAGATCCAAATATAAGATGGAGACCCAATAGAAGGTGAAATCCAATTTAAAACTTACTTGTGGTGTGATGCTTATAACATGCTGGATAATGGAGTTAACGGGACAGCTCTCTGTTATACTAAATCATAGAATTGTCTAGGTTGGAAGGGACCTTTAAGATAGAGTCCAACCATCAACCTAACACGGCCAAAACCACCACTAAACCGTATCCCTCAGCACCACATCTACCTGTCTTTTAAATACCTCCAGGGAAGGCGATTCCACCACTTCCCTGGGCAGCCCGTTCCAATGCTTGATGACCCTTTCGGTGAAGAAAGTTTTCCTAATATCCAATCTAAACCTCCCCTGGCGTAATTTGAGGGCATTTCCTCTTGTCCTATCCTTGTTACTTGGGAGAAGAGATCTACCCCCGTATCATTTGATAGCTTTGGTCTCTATTGACTTCTATGTTATGCTTGGGATGGGATTCTGTTGCGGTGGGTACCGCACAACTGCTGCCTGTTCTTGGGTTTGGAAAGAGCTAATCCTTCTTCCCCAGTGGAGGAAACAAATTGAGTCTGCTGATGAGAGCTAACTGAAAGGGGAAGACTGGCAATTCAGAGATATGGTAAGAAAAGACATGATTGGAAGTAGAAAGTGTATCTGGGTAAATTCCACTTCTAGCGAAGAAAAAGTTAAAAGGAGGACAGCATTTGTACTATGAGAAATGTTTTGAAGGATTTGGGTGAAAGGTAAAACAGTTATGGAAGATGAAGGGGATTAATATACAGAGAACAGTGTGATTCAGAGTTTGGGTAACTAGGGAATGTGGGAGTCAGTAAATGCTCAATAGAGCTTAATAGGTGAATTGTAAGATATTAAAAACTAAGAGATTGAGAAAGAAAGTAGGAAGTCAACAAATACTGGCAAACAATGAGCAAGACAAAAGGTCTTTAACGCTATTTGAGATAAAGGTCTAAAGTGTTTGTGAGTACAGCACTAGATGGGTAGTAAGTATTTCCGGGTTAATTCTCACAACTCACTAGCTGTGGCCCTTTACAGAGTCCTTTACTGTGGAGTTACATGAGATGACTAGGATCACTCCTTGCTGGAAAGAGGAGATTGTTCTCCTTTCCTCCTCTTGCTCCTGCCCCCCAGCTCTGGAGCCCAACCCCCTGCCTTGCCCATGTACTAGCACTTTGTTCACGAAACCACCAGAAAAATAAATGTTTGTACAGTTTTTGCTGGTTTAGTTTTGCGTGGGGTTACGTGTTGATTCAGGTATGAAGTCTGATGGGCCTCAGTACCCGCACAAGGAAGGAATGGGAATAAGCAGCTCGAGTAAGAGATAGGAGATAAGACAGAGGTTAGGGTGGGAGCAAAACTTGACACCATTGTGTATTAGGGACTCCTTAGAGCAGCTGTCTTACCTGTCTCTACACTGCAGCTGCAGTTTTACAGTTATCCGAATCATATTTAAGTTCAAGCTCCTGCTGAAAGGAGTGGGAGCTGTGCTTGCCTCTCAGCCATGTGTTCTCCCTGCCTTGTGGTGACACCACCAGTGCCTGCATGGCGGGAAGGTCAGCTGAGCTGAGAGACAGTTAGCAACCTGACAAAAGAAAAGAGGTCTCTTTTCAGCTGGATCCGTTCCCTGATTTGGCTGTGTGAGCCCTGTTCACAAGGACCCAGGAGAAGGGAGGAGGAGGAAGGGTGGGCCTTCGTTCTGGGCTGCAGCCCATGCTTAGATGAGCTTCAGCCAAGGGTGAAGCCATGCCCATAGGCTTTTCTGGTCCCTGCTGCATTAGATTCTGGTTCTGCAACGTGGATATAGTCTTACTTGCCCACAGAGAAGAGAGCTGTAAATAGGCAGTCCACAGAGACATAGTAAAACTTAACATAAAGCGTTAAGTCCTTCAAGCTTTTTGGATGGAAGGCATTGTATAAATACTGTTTGTATTAAACTGCAAAAAAATGCTGTTTAAAATTTCAGGAATAGCTGTGGGAAATAATTTTAGGTCTGTGTAAGGAATGCATGTTATTTTAAAGGAGGCAAAAATAAAGAAGGAAAAGATACAGCAGAGGAAAGGACAGCTGGAATAATGCAGTAATACAGGGGGTTCGGATACACAAAATAACTAGGTCCAAGTTCTTTAGGCAAGAAGGGGATCCTACTGAAGCAAGAGGGATTCTGCTTAAAATATGTGTCATTTTCAAGGGAATTGACAGACTGAGTCTCTGAAGGTTTTTTTGAACTAGAGTCTGGGGCAGAAAACAAGGACTTATGGACAAAATTTGAGAAGTGCCATGTACGCAAGGAATGGAGGAGGAATTGCTGTTTTACAAGGATGGTTATTAATATTGTACAGCTTCCAGAAAGAAGACAACAGAGAAGCAACTGATACAGTTTTCAAAAAACAGATGGATAGGCATTTGGGAGAAAATACGTAGTGAATATGTGCAGACTTAAATGAGGGGTGTTTATTTGCTTGCCAAATTGCATTTTCATATTTGGGCAACATTCAATGTGTTGTACTCTTCTTGCCTCATGCAAGGTATTATTTTGGTTGATGCTATTGTGTTCTCTCAAAAGAACATATACATATCCTATGTGTTTTTAGTCAAACCAAGCATGTATTTTTATACGCAG
The DNA here is from genome assembly GCA_013398815.1 of Ibidorhyncha struthersii. NCBI lineage: Eukaryota > Metazoa > Chordata > Aves > Charadriiformes > Charadriidae > Ibidorhyncha > Ibidorhyncha struthersii. The sequence continues at coordinate 615,249 of VZSZ01012185.1, read as the reverse complement.
ATGGCAATTATAGTGAATATATATAGGGCAAAGATTGGGACTTCCTTCCTTTTGACCACAACCTTCTCTGTTACTGTATAGTTACCTCATAACATTAAAGTAGTCATAAGCAGTCATGCATACTAAAGGTTAAAAATGGTCTCTCACAGTAGTGTTATACAACCTGTAACTAGATGCCAAACCCCCAAAGTGCACTGAATCAATAAAAATTCCTCTCGGACTGCATTGAATAAAGTGATACTGAAGTGGAGTAGCCATACTGGTTTATGTACCCACATCCCTCGGTGCTCTCTTGCAGGTGACAGAGTTGTAGAATTCCTCCCCTCAGTTCCAGACTGCAAAGGAAAGAAATGGTAGGGGCAAATCTCGAAAGAATTGAAAGCTCCATTCCTGCAGGTTTTCTGTTTAGGATATTTATTCATATTGTTTTGATTTGGAAACTAAGCTGGGACTTTCATGAGAAAAAGCATTTTCATGAGTTTTCTGGGATTTAATTACCTTCTGTTTGAGATAAGTTTTGCATGTTGTAACATGATTTTAATAATACTCTGTGTTTACGCTTTTTAGAAATGCATTTCTTATGTACTCGTCAGCTACATGTCAAGTTAAAGGGCTGCCCTCTGTTTGCATGGTAACAGAGTACTTTGCTTATATCCTTTTGAATTTTTTATTTTTTTAAGAGAGAAGATCTCTGAGTGTCCTAGTTTGGTCATACAAACAACTTTTTGATTCCAAAGGCAGTCACGGAGATTGAGGAGAAAATCCCATCTCTCCAAGCTGTTGTTTCTCCTGTGTGTAGAATCAAGATGATGGTACTTACAGCTTGCATTTTCATTTCAGCTTGTTGTTGTTGTTGCTCGATATAGTTAGAGACTGGAGCTAATTCTCCAGTAACAGTTGATTGCTAATTCTGTAACTGTAGATTCACTGAAGATCCAACACCTGGTTATTTTTTATCTCGTAAGTTTGTCTGCGTAATGGATCACAGATAAAAAGATGGCTGTGATCTTCAAGAGCAGTGCAGTTTGAAGTATTGAGAGTGCCATTTTAAGCAGGGGTGAAGTTAAGAGGCAGAAAATGAATGAGGCGTTAGTATGCTTTGTCTTGTGTAGTTGTAAAATGGTTATTCCAATTGAAGGTGAAATCAGGTATTGTAAAGGTCTTAAAAATGAAAATAAAAATAAAAAATAGGGTAACTGAAACTGCAAAAAACTTTTGCTTTGAGGGAAGATTTATGTAGGTTTTTAGTTTACCCAAATTGCTTCACCCATCCTTAGAAACACTAATAGTACTTTGGATTTCTATAGCACCTTTCATCTGAGAACCTCAAAGCACTTTACAGGCATTAATTTAATTAAGTTTCACAGCACTCCTGTGAGCTAAGTAATGTTTAAATAAGGATCACTTCTCCCAGCACTGAAACGGAGCCACCCCTGGGGTGGAATGCGGTAAGTATTTAATAGTACATAGCAACACTGCACAACAGTTCGGGAAAGAGCATGAAGGAAATACTGTATCCCACTGAGACGGCAGGGTGAATCGTGTTAGCATATCTGTTTGCTTCTTACTTTTCCTTCTTAGTTGTAGGTTAAATTCCACCATCTTTTTGATGACTGTGAGGGCCCAGGAACTTGCTTTTAGGTTCCCCCGAACGATCTTTGCCTTACCATGACTTTGCTCAAAGTGCTGTGATGCTCAGTTCAATGAGTTGTCCTCTTTAATAAACACAGTGTCGGTTACTTTCATGTCTTGATAGTTTGATACTGATTTAAAAAGTGGAGCATATCATCTGCTCTGCCATCGGTTGTAAACTGGCACCTTTTTTCTTTGGAAGCTTATCATGTAAGTACGGCACTGGTCCATCCCCGCTTTGTTTGTAAGACCTGATGGCATCGTAGCACAAGGTACAGTTTTCCTCTCAAATTATGTTATGATGCCAAAAAAAGATGGACTGCTATTTCTGGTAGCTGATTTAGTTTTTTCCCTCACAACTGAGCTAGTGCATTGAATCAACTTTTCCCAAAGTCTGACACACAACAAAGCATTTTTCTATTGTTGCTTTTTGAGTGCTGCAGAATACAAACATGCCTGTTTGTGGCTATTTTGCTTTGAAGAGTAGCAGTTTATGGAATTTTAACTTTCAACATGCTGTGCATGACTTCTACCCAAGTTAGAAAACATAATTAAGGTGGAGAGAGGGGAAGGGACTATGCCGGTGGTGCTCAGGACTTGCTTTGGGAGTTGAGTTGAGGCATTCATAGGTCAGCAACACACTGGCTATTGGAAGCTCAAGGAATTTCTTTCCCACTATCTGCAATGATGACATTATCTTGAGATGAAAAGAAACTGTTGTAATAACTCTTACTTTCTGTTTATGTCTTTTCAATCGCATTTTGCATCCTATTTATATATGTTTTGTCTTACTAACCCACCAAGGTGCTGAGTGTACCAATTAAAAAAAAAAAGTAGGGTTTTTTTTTTTTGTTTTTTTACCTTCTTACACATCTACCCTTCTAAATTGCTGCCTCTTTTTTTTTTTTAACATGACATTGAAAATCTCCTGTCTTGTGAGTGAATGGTACAGAGGGAACATAATGAGAAATTCTGTTCTGTCACAACCAAGGGGCAGGTGGTTTTCATTATAAGCTCAGCTGGAGCTTCCTTCCATGCCAGCAGTTTCCCGCAACTGAACTACTCTACTCATCTCTGCCCTTTTTGGTGGGGAACGTGCAGAGGAAGTGGAACACGGCCCTGACAGATAAGGGATTACTCAAATGGCTTCTGTCACAGTTTGGGGATTAGGTTCAGTTATGAATCCCATTTATTTCATGAGTCCTGTTTGTACTTGTGACAGTCATGAATGAGGACATTCTGCTGGCAGGAATTTGGCACCTGAGGAGTGGCGGTGGAGGCACGGTGTCTGGAAGGGTGCAAGAAAGCATTCTAGCCATTTCGGTATCGGATGTCTCTCACTTGCTTGAACAATGGGACCTTTTGCAAACAGAAGTGTTGTCCGTACTCTATACTATCTCCTCCCAGGTCTTCTGCCGGAGGGAAGAGTACATGACTGAAGTCTTTTTGGAACACAGTCTGACTGGAAAAAATCCTAGTTTTATTCAGCTGTTACCACTTGACTGAAGAGGGTCAAACTCCTGCTTGAGTTAGGAAATTGATGTGTAGATGTGATAGACTTAACACGACACTTAGAGGATCAATTAGAAAACGGAGAGGTGAGATGCTGATCAGAGTCCATATGGATCACAAAGGCAAAGAAGAGGGAGGAGACAGATCCAAAGGGCAAAATTTTAAGCTAAAGACCAGATGGTTCGGGGTAGCGTTTCCTAGAATAGAAGAGAGGTAAATGAGGCATGAGATTATGTGGTAGAGACATAGAAAAGCTTTAATGATGTGGAGGACATCAGGACATTCAGTGGTTCTCAAAATACTAACATTAGGGCCACTGAGTGAAATATCAGGCAGCAGGTTTAAAAAAACAAAAACAAAACACAAACAAACCAAAAAAACAACAAAAAAAGGGGGATACCCTCTACATGGCATATATATTGTAGAACACCTTCCCGCAGGATGTTATGGAAACCCGAAGTACAAATGGGTTTAGTGATTAGATGAATTTATGAAAGCAAAGTCAGTTGAGCACTACTAGCTACAAAGGTGTAAACCTGATCTCTACCTCAGGAAATTTTCCAGCTGCAGAGTGGACACTGCTTTGTATTTGCCCTCTGCTTTGTGCACGCTACCAAAGTATCTACTTTGGGTTACTAGTGGGCTAAGCAGGATTTTGTATATCATCCCTGTGCTTTTTTCTAAGTACTTTTTTAAAATAGTTTTTTTCTCAAAGGTGAACAAAGGTTTGTCTTTAGGCAGAAATGCAAGGCACAGAAGCAGGAGTTCCCCAGTTTATTCTAAAAAATTGGATCATGCTTGACCTTAAACTTGTCACTTTAATTATTACTTTTTATTTTTCTGTTATTCAATGTGAAAAGAAGTGTACTCGTTGGCAGAAAATAGATTTTTTTCTATGCAGATTGGCTAATTGGGAATTGGAATCAGTAGATGGGGAACCAGATGCGTGGCTGGTTTGGGGTATAAGAAAATAGGAAGGTGGTCAACAGAAGCATTTCTTCCTCTTCCCACCCTGCCCTACTGCCAGCACTGAGCATTAACTGTACAGCTTGCAAGGGGAATGAAATGTGCTTGCTATATACTTTGTGGAGATAGATGGTAAGTGCCTGTTTGATTATTTTCTGGTTCCCATCACCATGCTAAGAGAGTGCTAGGTAACATAATGATAATAAAATTTCAGTGAGATTTGGGTAACCCTGAACTCGTTTGAGGATTTAAGTTCTACACAGAGTTTTGAAATGCTGTTATTCAGTTTTGCTTGATGGGCAGGTTATATTTTTAGGCAAACATGCTATGTGAGCAACTTTAAGCAGGCATTTGGCATATAGATTCTACTTAAAGCCTGAAGCTTAATTGCGTGGGAAGAACTAATCCCACAGTTAATTAAAAGTGGATAAAATAAAAATATAAGATAAGAGGTATCCATAAAATGTTACAATAGATTGATTTATTTACAAAATATTTACACTATTACAGTATTGTATGTTTTATTGCATATGATTATATATAATATTATTTACTAGGAAAAAAATAGGAATCCCAGCTTTTTAATTTAGCAAGTGCCTTTTAAAGTTAACAATAAAATAAAAAATGAGCTCTGTCCACAGAGAAGCGTCTAAAAAAAAAATCAGTTCTTTAAATTTTATATTTCAGAGTAATTTCTATTCCTGTGTATGCGTTCATATTGAAGGAAATCAGTAGAATCATAGCTTCAAACTTTTAAGACCTCTTCCCAGGTTAATTTTCTTTATATTGCAGAAATAGCTGGCCTCTGGGTCATTGGTTTTGAATGAACTTCCACTTTATTTACACAGCCGTTCTTAAATTTGGTTTTCTATTTTGGTGATGGAACAAATCTTTCTCATTGTTTGAGAGAGTTCAGCAGATGCTTCAAACCAGAAATATTGGCTTAGCTGGCAACCAGTGTGACCTGTGGCTTAGGTACCAGAGAATATATTGCCTCAGCTCCTAGCCTCTTTGGTCACAAACTGCATACTATGCAATATTCTGGTTGTTCCTTGGGGGAGATTGTTTATTTTTATTTTTGCAAATCAAATACAAACCAGGTGGTGAAAGACTAAATAGCTAAACTGTAGTCAGGAAGTGGTTAGAAACAAAGCAACAGTAGCCTGTTGATTCTCAGCTGGACAACCTGATCAGGGGACCTGGTCCCACTGTCTGTGTATGTCTAAATTATGAAGCTGCTGTCTTGAGTAATACTACCTTCTGCAGAGCAGCTGTCAGGAGTGGCTTTAGGGCTTGAGGTTTTAGTAAACGATGACGTAGACGTGGATGTAAATGTGTTCCTGGTATTGTTCTTGGTTTGTTGATGAAGATGGTAAAATGATATTTTTCTGAAATTTTATGTTTACACTATGAATTCTGCTACCTCAGCTCAGCCAGTGTCCCACAGAGAGCTCTGTTTCAGCTTGCATTGCTCTGTTCCTGTGTGCCATTTGATCTTGCAAAATTGGCTACAGATTCAATCACCAGCTACAGTCTTTAGTCAGTGTCCTTCATCAGAGGTGATGGAGAACCACTTCTGGTTCAGAAACAGCATAAAACTCTGGTCTTCCCTTTCCCTCTTACACTACTGATGCAACTGTATTCCTATGCTACTTGTTTTCCTACCTCATGCGCTCAAATGGTGTTTTTAGGACGCTGAACAAATGTTCATTTTGTCTTCATTGCTCTACACACTGCTCCTCTTAGCTTCACCGTTTCTTCTTTTGTAGAATCATAGAATGGTTTAGGTTGGAAGGGACCTTGAAGATCATCTAGTTCCAACCCCCTGGCCGTGGGCAGGGACACTTCCCACTGGACCAGGTTGCTCAGAGCCCCATCCAGCCTGGCCTTGAACACTTCCAGGGACGGGGCCTCCACAACTTCTCTAGGCAGCCTGTTCCAGTGCCTCACCACCCTCAGAGTGAAAACTTTTTTCCTAATATCTTTTCTAAATCTCCCCTCTTCCAGTTTAAAGCCATTCCCCCTCATCCTATCATTACGTGCCCTTGTAAAAAGTCCCTCTCCAGCTTTCTTGTAGGCCCCCTTCAGATACTGGAAAGTTGCTATGAGGTCTTCCTGGAGCCTTCTCTTCTCCAGGCTGAACAACCCCAACTCTCTCAGCCTGCCTTCATAGGAGAGGGGCTCCAGCCCTCTGACCATCTTCATGACCCTCCTCTGGACCCGCTCCAACAGGTCCACGTCCTTTTTATGTTGAGGGCTCCAGAGCTGGACACAGTACTCCAAGTGGGGTCTCATGAGAGCTGAGTAGAGGGGCAGAATCACCTCCCTCAACCTGCTGGCCATGCTTCTTCTGATGCAGCCCAGGATATGGTTGGCCTTCTGGGCTGTGAGTGCATATTGCCAGCTCATGTTGAGCTTCTCATCAGCCAACACCCCCAAGTCCTTGTCCTCAGGCCTGCTCTCAGTCCATTCTCTGCCTAGTCTGTATTTGTGCATTGCCCAACCCAGGTGCAGGACTTCGCACTTGGCCATGTTGGAACTTCATGAGATTGGCATGGGTCCACCTCTCCAGCCTGTCCAGGTCCCTCTGGATGGCATCCCTTCCCTCCAGCTCCACACAGCTTTATTGATAAAGTATGAGTCTTTCTTAATAAGAAGCTTGTTCCACTGTTGTTACTGTGTTAGGACACTAAAGTTGAAGGTTTCTGGGGAAATATGTCTGCCAGTGCTTTCTGCTGACAAAAACATCAGCGTCTTAATCAGTAGGGACCTTTCTGGTATAAAGTTTCAATGTGCAGAGTACAAGTTTTTAGTTTACAAAATGCAGATTCAGTTTGCCAAGACCATCAACATCTTCACTCTGCTCTTCCAATGACTGACACGGCACAGGACTGAGCTCCTATTCCATAGTTATGGCCACAGAAGAAAATTTGTTTTAAAAAATGCACTGTTATTTTATAAAGAATGATCTGTCAGTAGAATGACTTATTAAAGCAAAGCTTTTCTGCATAAGTCAAGTTACCTGACTTTCAAACGTACTTTGAAAAAGAGAAAGTCCACCAGACTATTACATATCCTGTGGAGAAAAATCTGCCAAAACTGCAAAAGTGCAGAGTGTAACGAGTGTCATTTCTGTAACGAGTGTCATTTCTGTCTCCTTCGTTCCATAATCACTCCCTGACAAATGGGGAAACTATCCGCGTTGGGCATAGTTTGCTCGGATATGTGCTTTACCTAGACTTAATCCTTCTTAGTACTGGCAAATTGAACTCTCTATCCAAGCAATGACAATTCCAGTAGACAATGTGTGTTATATTCGAGATTGTTATCTTGTACTTTGTATGACACTAGACATGAGATTAAGTGCGCTGTAATGTGCATGTTACAGCTATTTTTTTTACTTCCTCTTGTGTTTTGTTTGATGTAAAGTAGAGATGAACAAAACCAGATAATGATTTTGGAGCCGATGTATTGCACATGTACATGGCTGGAAGCAGAAGCAAGAAAAATTTGGACCTAGAAATAATGGACAAATTTGGGGCAGAGAAGAATAACTTCCTCACAGATGTGATTCATTCTTCACTTAAAGTTTTTACATCAAAAAGCTCAAGCTGAAGTTAAGGGCTTGTTGAGTAAATTATTGGGTGAAATTCTATATTCTGTATTATTCCAGGCATGCAACTAGATGATTGTATTGAGATCATCGTAGTCTAAGCCCGTCTGTTCTTTAAAATCTGTGAACAGTGAAGATTGCTGGCATATGTTTTCGTGTTACCATGCTGTGTTTTCTTAAGTGGTGTGCCCCAGCGAGGAGCAGCATTCTAAAGGCTGCTTAATAATACCCGGTATTCCTTTAAAATAGTAAAATTCTGCTCAGTTTAGCTTCAGCAGGTTTTTTGTAGGTTCCCAATGGAGAGTTTCCCCGGCACAAAGATACTGTGTGTTTGGCGTGTGTGTGCCAGACGAATAACCATGTCTTCCTTTTCCCACTGATCCTTTAAAGAGTCACTTTGGTGGTGCACTTTAGGGTTGTGCAGCTGAAAGAATCCCCCATCATTCTTACACTTGTGAGGATGAGGCCCTTCATTCAGTGGTTCATCCAGAACTATATGCAAAAAAAAAAAAAGACGTGATTATTTCTTTTTGACAATGAGCACCTGTTTTTGCAAACCCTTACTGAGAAGCATTTGCTCCATGGATTCCTGTCCTCTCCTCTATTCCATGGGCAGCAGCCCACCAAAACTAGTTTCCACCAGTTTCATAGAAATCTTCTCTATGCCTTGAGAGAGGTCCATGGTCAGAAAGGTGGGAAAGGGGTTTACAGCTCTCCTAGTCACCTCTCACGCGGGCCAGCAGAGCTGTGCTCGTGGCATGCAGTGGAGACTCCGTGTACACGGAGGTATCTGCTGGGGTCCTGCCAGTGCAGGACAGAGCTTGCGACAATGAGCCCCGTGCTCTGTTCCACAGAAACCCCAGGGGTAAAATCAGGCATCTCCACTTAAAGAGCATTTTCTTTATCTCTTCAAATAATGCAATTTTCAGTGCTGTCATTCTACAGAATGTTTGCAACCAGGATGGCATTTTTTGTAGGTATAGAATTCAGCTTGTTTTTTAAATTATGTTTGCTTTTTATCATGGCATTTTATAAAGCTAACTGGTAGTATAAATCATAGGGTTATTTTTCAAATTTAATACAAGCCTCTAACTTAGAAGTGCTTCCTTATAGACTGTTTTCCTAGTAGAGTATATAATTAAATGTCAGGGCGTGGGCTTTTGATTTTGAATGTTTTTTGATTCTCCAAAATTTCTCATCTAAAGCTACTCTTATCCAGGGAAAATCAACAATACTTTTTTTTCCTCCCCTGTGTTGAATTAGTTTATGTAAAGATTTTCGCACGACTTCAGTGAATATCTCTGAGACACAGATGGATTGCAGAAAACCAAGCTGAAAATGCATCTACTTTTGTTTGATATGAAGCAATTGGACGTTTTGAAACGGGACATTTGGATTTGCTGAACTGGAATGTCCAGTTATGTCCAGTTAATTCAAAAGTGCCTTTCATTTTTAACCCGCTTTGAAACCTTATGTCATCATAATGGTTGTCTCTTGTTCTTCTCTCCCCACCCTTTTGAACCCCCGCGGCCAGTTTTTGCTGCATTTCAAAGAGAGATAAACATCTCAAAGTATATATATATTTTCATATGAATTTCATAGATGTTGTCGGATGTAAAGGAAGGGTTCAGATTACTAGGGGGAAGGCTCAAACAGGAATTTAACAGTTACCTGTTGCATTTGATGTGATCTTGAATAAGTACACCCTTACCTCAAAACCAGCCTAGTTTGTGGCTCTTGCTCGGGAGGAAATTAGTAGATGTGAAGGGCAGCTGAGGGTAGTGTAGGTGAGATGAGAGGGGACGTATGTGGGTTTAGCTGGGCAAACTGAGGGAGTATGTAAATCTGACATAAATCAGGAAGAGGAATCAGGATAGGAAATGAGACTTTGTCACTTCTGTTGTTCTTCATAACCACAACTTGTTTTATGGTGACAATATTTCCATGTTTTGATATGGCCGAGAATGGAAACCTATGGCAAATACCAACATTTTCCATAAAGCAAGTATTCCACTTCCAGAACTGAGCTGCAAGCACAGACTTTGCACAGTTGAGAGTATATTTATTTGTCCTGTACAAGTACTGACAATCTGACTTTAAAAAATCAGATTTCATTACTCTGGCCTCTTGGCACTTCAAAGTTATATGCAGATCTCAGAAGGACTGCCTTTGCAAATTTGGGTGACAGTTCCACTCCTTGGCAAGTCAGATTTCAAAGAAAAAAGCTGTTCTTACTGTCACTCCACGTTGTAGTATTTGATACCAGCCACGAGCCAAATTTAAAAGATTATTTTGCAAATAAGTAATGTGAGGGGGGAAGAATGAAAGACACCAGAAAGTTACCCGATCTTTTTAATACTTCCAACTATTTCAACTTGATTTGTAGCCTTTATTTTATCTCAGCAAGTTCAGCTATCAGCAGATTTACCATGTAAACCCCTGCTTTATCTTCTTTGTTTTTCTTTCTCACTGTTACAATTCAACATAATGAGATGCAAGTTACTCTTTTATCAACTTCTTACTTTTAAGTTAGCAAAAAATGAATGTGGTAAAAGTTTTGTTACCAACTTGTTAGTCTTTAATGAGTGTAAAGGATGATGCTATCTACTGTTTACAGTTTTAAAGAAAACGGTCTAAGGAGTGTCCTCCAGCTATCAGATCAAATATTAATAATAGCGACAGTGCAGAATTTGGCAGAGTGAATATATGTATGTACACTATTACTTAATTATATATGAATATATTTACATCATGGTACTAATGTTCTTTTTAAGTTTTAATCTCAAGTATATTATCCTTTAAGATTTCACCCATAATGTAAGAAATTGGAAACAGTGCTGACTTTAGAAAGTTTTAATTTCTTTTTTCTTATAGATTATGTCTGTTTATAATGTAGAAATCATACAAGTATAGCACAGTTCACTAGGAAAATGAGCTTAGTGTTCTCAGCTTAGTCCAAGTTGGACAACACATTATTTGGCACAATTGAGTGGCCTAGCTTTAACAGAAGTACAAGACTGAATAAGCATAGGGGTTTTATTATTTGAGTGAGCTGAACTGTATGCTTAAAACGATGAGAAACCCTTGTACTGCGTCCCACCTGCTTTCAATTGCATTGCTTTTATAAGCTTTGGATCTACAGTAAAAAAGTCTCCTAGAGAAATGCTGTTCTTTCATACTGTGTATAGATAAAAGGCTGCATACTTCTGCCTTTTTACGTACTGTATTTGTGCAGACCAAAAAAGTTGTGTAAGTTTTATAGAAACATTGATAAAAATATCAGTTTTAACGTTAAACAGTCGGAAAACATTTTTCAGAAAATAAATGTGAGATATTTAACGTTTAATAGACAAATCATTTTGTTATATTGTATATTGCTCTTGTGCCTTGCCTTTTGAACAAAACCTACTTTTAAGGGGAAATGCCCTTTTCTTTGTATAATCTTAATGACTGCTTGGTAAAATGTTGACTTCTGTTGGGGTGTAAGTCTTAAATTATGCATTTGGTTCCTGTGAATTCTAATGTTATGAAGGAAAAAATTCATACATTAAGAAAGAAGTCATTCCAGTTGATGAAACGTGTTATTTGTGTTGAAAGAATAGGGTAGAATAGACAGCCAGTGATGAGCTTCCCATTCTGAGGGTCTTCAGAAAGAGGCTCGGTTACTAGTTGGAAATTACTAGCTTAAAGATAAGATTTAGTGAAAGCATGACAGATACTCTCAGTCCGATGTGTCTGATACTCTGCTCAGAGGTGTTGAGCATGGGGACCTGAATTTTCAGATTATGATGGCAATAAAAGGATGGGATTATTAAATGATGGCCTCGCAGTTGACTCCTGGGTTGAAGAGGAGCTATTGAATTTCATTTCAAGAGAGAAATGAAAGAGACTGTGTTCTGTATGCAGTTCTGTCTTGGACCTAAACTTACAATGCACGGGGCATTTTAGATGGCTTTAGCCTGAGCTGAGGTTAAATAAATAAACTGTGAATTTAAGTGCAGTTATCAAATACTCGGTCAAACGAAAAATAAGGCCGCCTTTTTCATATAGTCTTGGCCTTCTCAGAGGTGCCAGAGGAGGAACTTCAGTCTTAAGGGTGTTGAAAATAGCTAGTAAAGCAGAAGCCAACGCTAATAAACAGTTTTGGAAGTACTGTGAGTGGTTTAAGCATAGTCTGGATTATTGTTATTACTGTGTTAAATCACAGCAATCAAATAGCCAGGCATCGCTTTGAATGATTAAGTGGAATGGCCGTCAATGAAAAACCTTCAGGCTCTATGGCAGACATAGGGATAGGTGTGGTTGTGGTCAGCTCTCCCAAAAATTACTTTGGATGCTGTTGCAGATACAGAGCAGGGCGTTACATGATATTTTCAGAACCTGGCAGATTTTAGTTTGGTTTGGATATTTTTTATGTACCTTGGCAGGCACGCATATCCCTGCAGCCATACAGCAATCTGCATTAATGGCTGAAGTAACACCTACTGGTGAGGCAGAGTCAATCAGCAACAGGCTGCTGTTGACTCATGACTTCAGTTGACTCATAATCCCATTGAGCTTTGCAGGTCACTTTTTGTTCCCACCCTGAAGCCCAATGCCAGTTCCTGTCATGATCTGAATACCCATTGATCAAGAAAGTAGATAATGTGCTTTGTGGACAAATGAGCACATGCCTTTAGGAAGATATAGTAGAGCCTTGTATTATTTCCTTCAGCTAATTAAGTTAATTAAAATTATTTATTCACATTTACAAAAGTCTCCACCCAAAGTTTTAGATAGATTGCACTTATCATAGAATCACAGAACCATAGAATCATTTAGGTTGGAAAAGACCTTTAGGTTCATCAATTCCAACCTCAGAGCTCAGTGTGTCAAAAAAGTTCAGTGTGTCATTGAGTCCAGTCCAGAGCTCACTATATCAAAATGACACAGAAAGATTTCACAAAGATAAGTGATTTATTTCAAACTGTATTCAGGCTTTATTGTCCTCATATATTTCTGTCTCTCCTGGAAGAGCATGGAAAAATAGATGAGGCTTGAAATGTGCCAGATCTGGGTATTGTCATGTGAAGGTGGCATCGTATGCCAGATAAAGATTTCTAGATCAGATTTGAGAGAAAGAATGAAGGAAGAGAGCATTTTGATCCTGGAATTTGGAAGGTAAAGAAGTATTAGAAGCATTTCTAGGGAAGTCATTCAAAACAGTATTGGCTTGAATGGGAAGTGGTGTTGCAGCATCTTTGAAGATAGGTATCTCAGTATGATCCAGTTTAGTTTTACAAACATGAAGTCATTTAACTTGTCATCCCATGCGTGATGTGTGATAGATATGAGAATAGCTCATTCTTTTTTAAATCTGTAACTTGTTAAAATGACTAGCCAGCTTTTTCCAAGCTACTGCACAGGGATCTGGTCTGGTAACGCGTATGGAATCCTTCAGGCAAATGCTATTTCTGACCGCACAATTTGAATTCTCCTGTGTGGGTGGTGAAGATCTGGCCGTGTTAAGCGTGAGCCAGCAGACTACTCCACCATGCTTAAAGGAACTGTCTGTCTTGAGCTACTTGGTAGTCATTACTGCAGCCTATTAAATGAGATGCTAATACCTGGATCTATTTCAAAAGTGCTTCTGTTTTACTGCCTTCCAAAAGGCATGAGAGAAGGGTAGGTGCTACTTTAAATAGCGTATTTGAAACTTCATTACGCGTTGTTGTTGTTCATATGTTTTACTGTTTTCTTGTTCATCATTTGTAGTTTAAATTAATACTGGTAAAACTGCAATTTAATCCTCTACTTTTTGTCTTCACGCACCATTGAATGAGTGGTTTTCACACTTTCAAAATCACATATTTCTGCTGGCCCCTTTCCTGCAGATGATCATATCTTTGCACCTTAAGCTGAAAATACTGTAAGGATGATGTATATTTTCTTGTTTAATGGGATTTCATGGGCTGCAGACCATGACTTCATGGATGACAGATTGGAAAACTCTCTTACCATTCCAAGTAAGGGTTAAAAGTAAAAATGATCTATACCTTAACTCACAGCTCCTTTCAAAACATTTTACACGTGATGTATATTGCCTTTCTTCCAACAATATTCCTGATTGCAGCAATAAGACCTCTAAACTGCAAATGCATTGGGAGAGAAGCAATCGTATCCAGCTTGTTGCAAGATCCTAGCAGAAGCAGGTAATGGGCAGCCACAGTGGGACTATGTCTACATGTTGATAAATTTCCATCTATTGTATTTAGATTTCATTTTTGCTGCAGCAGAAGCTCTCTCAATAACATATCTCTCTTTACATTCTTGCCCAAACTATCACCTTGAGAGGCTCCAATGGAGCTTTTGGAGCTCTTTGTGAACTTTGATATTAGGCTCTCCTGCAGTGAGAGATCAGAAATGCCATGTGTAAAAGCAGTGACTCCTTTGAGAATGCTTTGGAGACAGAAAAGTATCTATTTCCTAAGAAAGTTTTAAACAAAATTGTATTGTTAAACTTCATATATGATTTAGGTATTTCTTTAGATGATGTCACCAGAGTCTTTTTAGACTTCAAACCTCCCTTAAAAAAAACATTCCAACATTACTTGCAAGTCGTGCACAGTAAAATGCAAAAGATTTTTTAAAAAAAACAATTTATTTTCTTTTGTTACTAAATTAGCATTGTTCATTAGCATTTTGTATTTCATTGAGAATGTGGATGTAGATTTTCTTTATTTTTATTTTATTTTATGTTTCACCACAGTTCTTTTATGCCAGAATTTCAGAGATCATTAGCAAAATCAAGGAGGGAGAGAGGAAGAGAAAAAGGAAAACATTATACACAAAACTACTTTCATGTTTCAAAGATTTTTCCAAGATCAATATTCTAGCAAGTTTAAATTTGAAATAGTATTGAAATACATACCTAAATGTGTTGATATCACTACTTTTGGAGTATAGGTTGAAGTAATGTGTTATAGCATCAGAGAATTGTGGGGGATTATTTAGGAAAGCATTTAAGGCTATACTAGGTTCTTTGTTAAGAGTGCTTGCACATGCACCCAACTTGAACACACATGTAGTGCGTTCGGTTCCACAGATCTCAATTGATCATATGCTTAAGTGATTGGAGACAGTTTTCTGAACTGGAATTGGAGCTGATTAAGTCTTAAAGCTCTGTTCTACAAGCTAAGCAGGAGCAGATTCTTGTTGCTGAGGAGAATTTTCACTGGATTCAAGGTGGCTTGTGAAAAGCTGGATGTCCACCTTCTTGGCGAGGCATATGTTATCGCTTACGTAAATAACGACAGGTAATGGTGGCCTAAGTGCTGTCTTCAAGAAAAGTTTTGTGGACCTTGCATGCATCAAGTAGGGAAGAACTGAATCAGAGTATAAAGAAGCCTGTGAGGTTCCTCTGTCAGGTAGGTTACCTTCACCCATGACCGAACTGTCTTTAGGCTGTTTCAGGTGGACAAGAGGCAGACTGTGGGGGTAAAACAGCTCCAAAGGCAGCTTTTTCTCTGCTGTGTAGATACAACTGCTGAGTCTGGGAAACCTGACCTTCCTACTTCAAGAGAGATCGTTTCTTTGCATTAATGAATAATACTTAATTGATACTATTATACTACTCATTAGAATAAAAAGAGAAAATTGGTTAGCAGCTTAAAAAACATGTAGTATGAAAATTAGGCTCTACTTCTCCAAGCATTTACATGTTTGAGAATTTCTGTAGGGCTCCTTAAGTTTAGTGGAATCACTTATGCATAAAGCACGGTAAGTGTTTACAGTACCTGACCTTAATTCAAGGATTTTTTTTTTTTTTTATAACTATTTGTAGCATACCCTTCAACTACGTGGGGATTTGGAATTTGTTTCTAAATGTTCCAAGGCACTGATGTTGTTTAAACTTCTTCCAAAGTTGGAAAGAACTGCAAAGTGATTGATCAGTTGAAGCAACTGTATTTCAGTGTTTGTTCTGGAAATTGTTTACCATATTGGATCTTTAGGGGTTTGGGTTTTTTTTTTCTGATTTAGCATGTTTGTCTTTGCTTTCTTAGCTTTGTTCAGACACTTACCTTATTAGTCAATGGGGAAATAATCTTAACATTACATAACTGCCAGAATGAAATTACTTGCTCTTCCTAACATCATTAGTGTCCAGTTCAATGAGAAGCCTGTGATTTAGGACAGTTAGTTGTGCTGCACTGTAATTCAACCGACCCATTTACATGATGTGAATTTATTTTGAGCAGTGTCCCCGCAGAAAACAGTAATTTCAACATAACCTGCATTTGTTGTGGGACTCCTGTAGCAGTGACGTTTCCTGAAAATTTGTAATACTGAACTGGCTGTCCATAAAAGTTGAGCACGTTTTCCCTAAAGTCACAGAAAATTATGAAAGCTATATTGCTCTCTTGCAGTCTGACTATACTTAGTTTTTATTGCTTCCTGAGCCCATGAGAAAATCCATAATACTTTCAAAACTGTTACTTTCATCATTCCAAGTCTTAGATGCGGGTGTGTTCACTCCTACCACTCTTCCTGGAGGTGCTAAAAGGCTCAGTCCCACAAAGCGCTGCCCTCCTTCTGATTCTGCTGATTTTGGTGTCAGGCTGGAGGGCCCAGAAATTTCTAGTCATCGTTCAGAAATGCAGAGATTTGAGTCTTAAGGAATCCTTAACTGGATCATCAAATCTGAGTAGCTTTACAATTTTTGTTGTGAGTACTGAAATTGCCATTATAGCTGTTATGGCCAAAATATGCCTGGAAGTATCCAGGTGTGTAGCGGGCCATGACTCTATTTCCACCTGTATGAGACAAGACTGATACCAGTGGAAAACGAGTGGAAATAAGTAGAATTACATTACAAGTCTTCGATATAGTGAGATATTAGACAGTTTAGAATACACGTCAGATAAAAAATATGACCTGCTATTACATTACCCCACTACCCCCAAAAAATCATCCTTTGCATTTGCAAAGATAAGATTTTAGCAGGGGGAAGAACACCCCCCACCCCCCCCAAACCCAAAACAACAACAACAAAAAGCAGGTAGAGGTTTTTGGTGAGCAATAGAAAGGAGTTAAGTGTCCATTTAGAAGAAATTTCATCTGTTACTTTAATACAGGCTCTTTTTATTTTGTTCTTTTGCTTTTAAGCCAACAGTGAGACTTATCAAAAGATTGCATTTGGAAAAAAACTCTTAAAGCATTTTTCTCATATACTGTAGCTTAAAAGGAATGTGTGAAATTCAAGATTGGAAACTATTACACAAAAGTATCCTTTTCCTTTGTTTTAAAAAACCACATTTTTCCTCAAACCTGCCTCTCTACCAGTGTCTTTTTCCCACAAGACTCCAAAGGAAAAATGACATCAAATGGTAAAATCCTGTTGCATGTTATTTCCAGAAGAATCCATGGAAATCTTGAATATGATTTTATCATTTGCACTGTAATGTTCCATTGTTAAACAGAACAACATACTGAAGAGTATTCAGTTGCTGAACACTTGATGGTAAGCAAAAGCTGATGTTTCTGTGAATATTACAAAATGCTTAGGAATTTGTAGCACCTCAGATCTATTGTATGATAATAGGAGTTAGAAATGGAAAACTCTTGTTCTATCAGTTTGACCATCTCCCTGACACCACCAGATTGTTGTCTTCATTGTGGTACTAATTTGCAAATGTCATAAGTCATGTGGCTTCCAGCACTTGTCCTGGGAGAATACATAGCATTAAAGCAGCCTTGAATATTCCTTTCCTTGACTTCATGTTCTTGATCCTCTTTTATATCTCTTCATTGCATTAAAAAATTCCAAATGTTGCTTTGCCTTTAGCTATTTTATTTCTCTCCCTCTCCTCTTTTCTGCTTTCCACAAAATCACACAATTATTTACTCTGTTCCTTTTGGAGTTCCTTCTATTTTGTTGTATCTTCCCGGTACTGAGGAGCTATGGGCTTATGTGTACCGTACACTATAAAGAAAATGTTGGAAATCTTTACTGGAGAAACTGATGTTTATGTATGAAGGTACTAAGTTGTTTTGTGGCCATACAACTTAAACTTGCACAAGAAGCACAGCACAGGCCCCAAATGCAAGCCTGTATCAGGCTCTATTCATAAAAAGGTGGGATTTTTTCCCCTATAAACCTGATACACTTTTTATTCTATGTTTTGCTGAAGCTGGTGTTGGATAAAGCTGCATATACTTTGCATGTGTGTGTTGTGGCTAAATTGGGTGAAACGTTCGTTCTGACAATTTTATCATGCATATTAAAAGGATAACTGCACTACTTTGACTTAAGATAAAGGTACACACTAAGCAGAGTAGAGTTCTGTGAATAACGTTTTTTTTAAGTTACTAACTTGAAGCAAAGACATTAGAAAATTTGTTATTTTGGGACAACTTCCAGTGATCGGTTCAGGTTTCTCTTTTTCTCGTCAGATAAAGTATTTCGCTTAGACTTTGCACCTGCTAACTTATTTTTTTTTTAAAAAAAACACCCAACATTATATTCAAGGAAGTTTATTGGCAATATTTCAATGTGATATGAAAATTCAAAAGATCTTGAAAATATCAAAAATGCTGTAATTATTTACTTTTTTTTTTTTTTAGCCAAATTGATCTGACAGGTTCAGCAGAAATTTGACCAATGGTTTGTTTCACCTGCATTTGCGATTTTCTAAGGAAAATCATCTCTGCTGAAAAGCTTGCTCAGTATTAGCTAAAGTTACATAGGTAGATGAGGAATGGTTGAGGTTATACTGACAGGGAAGTTAGAGGTCTTCACGTGTCAATTACGAGCTGCAGCCAGCCTATCTATAGGAGTAGAAATCGACTGTGATAGATATATATGTATCTCTCATATCCCTGAAGGATCTTGGATCTTCCTGCAGGCAGACACTGGGTGGCTGTCTCCAGGAGTAGGACTCACTGCCATTCATATGAAAATGGTGGAAAATCTTGCCCTAAAGCTAACCTACCCCTGGAGTTTTGCCTATCTATCATGGTGATCGCTTGTCTGGGAAGATAAAGGATTTGTTAATAGTCAGCTGGCTGGTCTGTCTGTCTGGGAAGTAAAAAAAATAGCACAACGAATCAAGCAGGCAAAAGACTGATTACTATGACATTACTTCTCCCCAGGAAAAAGCGAAGAGTTACGTCTACGCAAAAAAGACCCTGTTTTTAATACATTATCTGTCTAATCTCGGTATACATGGCCCAAATACATATACATGCTTTTTTTTTCCTGACTTTTATTATTATTAATTAGAAAAAAGTCAACATTTCTGAAAAGCTTAATAGGATTTTGGGTTGCAGTGAATGGGAAGATATAAGCATGACGAAGAATAAATTGAAGCGCAGACGTTTGTGTAGCCATAATTAGTCAAGTTTTAGATTTATATTGGGCGTATTTGCCTTAGAAGCCACTGAATAAATTTACTGCCCTAATAAAGGCTGATAGCTAATTAGAGAGAGGGAAGGTTTGGCCACTGAAAAGCAAACTCATTTTTCGGGATTTACTTCCTGGCAAGAAGTATCTGTTCCAGCTGAAATGTGTCATTTGTGACTACTTCTTGTGATCATCTTGACATAAAACCAACCATTTCTCAAAAAAAACCCTAGAAAAATGTCCAGGATTTGATAGGTGATTGTGATATGCCAGGTATTTGGAGAAAATAGGCATTTTTCATCCAAAATTTTGCCTTCATTGAAATTAAATTTACCACAGTAATGACCAATGACTTCATTGCTGCTGCTGCTTTTTAGGCAGCTTGTCTTCATGCAAGCATATTCAGTTTGCTCTGTAATAAATTTTGGATTTTGGTTGGTAGTTATTTTTTGAGGTGTAGGCGTGAGTGTGTGTGTGTGTGTGTGTGTGTGTGTATATTTGACTGGAGTCATTGGAAGAAGCAGCTGTGCACCTTGGGAATTTTTGGTCATGTCACTGGATGTTTTTACTGATGTTCAAATTTGGTAACTTTCTGTTAGAAACATTTCATATATCCTAGGCATTTTTCAAATACAAAGCAGAAGAAAGACCTAAAGAAAGCATAGAAATTTTGGAGCATTATAAACGTAGGAGTCTGAACTCTACCATTTACAGTTTGAGTACTTGATAATCCCAGGAACTGTGAACTGGTGCACACCTCCTTACCTTACCCAAAACAGATGGGCAGTAATTCAGTCTACTTATTCATTCCTTGGACCCATTGGTGGCAGCTCTAACGCTTTTTAGGTGTTGGGGCTCTCAACAGAAAATTTTGTAGTAGGGATGTGTATGAGTATGTGTGTACACACTATGTAATGTAATGAAGGTTGAAAACAACAGATTATACAAAACAAGCATAGCATAATTTATTAATTATCAGGATAAAAGTAATGATAGGGTTATTTAGTTGCTTTGGAAAACAAAGAAACAAAACAAAGAAATTGCCTTGGAAGGGACACTAACTTTTCCTAAAATGTCCCGTTTCACAGTTGGCCTGAGTTGCCACAAGCCCATGTCTGCAGAGTCTCCACTGAGGGCTACTGCCTAGGGGCAGGAATGCACAAGAACTTTGTAAGGTGTTTAAAAGTTAATTAAAAAAAAAAAAAACACACGTGGACACTTGATAAATGTTGCTTTTGCCATTGTTACCTCCTTGTTATCTCCATGGTGTTACACTGCTACTACATGTCACTGTTAAGTCAGAATGACAAAAGGAGATTTTTAGCAAGGTTTTTTTTAAGTTTTGTGGGAATAGACCCTACTATCACCAAGGTAAGAGCTGCCCCTTCTACCCCTGCGATTTCGTGACAGTCTAGAAACTTAACCATTGATAGCTTCATATAGGTCAGACTTGTCATGTTAGTTGCAGTTAGTAGGGGGCATATTTAAGAGTGAGTGATGGAAACTGTTGTTTCAGATTATCCATCCTGTGATGTATGTGGTCCCTTAGGGCAAAGAAAAGTTCACTGAATGAAGTCCTTTCTCTCAGTCACACTACTTCCTAAATGAAAAGCAAATTTATTTGATTTACACAATTCTTTACTGAATGAGTCAGTCCATGCTTCCCACTCGTTCAGCTACCATCGCTCCCCTTTCAGATACAAAACTGAGCATTTTTAAATTATGTTTGCAGTGATCAGTGACTCACTGGGGACTTGGGAGGCAATGGTAAGACTCACTCTCAGTTTATTATTCCATAAAAAGTGATATAGACTACTGATCAAGTCCAGTTTCTCCTGTTAAAGCAGTTTGCAGCTTGTCCATCCAGTGATCACCACTCACAGCATTAGAGTTGATGGTTTTTCACTAATTCCTTTTGTACTCCCAGCTAAACTGTGTCAGTTTGCTTGGGATAAGCAAGATATTGTTGTGTTCTTAAACCTTCTGAAAAACACTCTGGATTGTGTTTGTGGAATAAAGATTATATACTAAGATAAAGGAAGCTGTATATATTTCCTCAAGCAGTTTATAATGATAAAGAAAATTATTAGCAGTGGGACTAGTGGGGCTGATTAGAAAGAGAATTATCATGGTTTTCAGAAACGTGACTTGAAGGTGCTGGGAAAATCTGTTGTCTTTTGTTTTAAAAAAAAAAGCAAAATGCTATTAAATTTGGTCATTCGGAACATTTTCTCTTGGATCCTGAAACAACAACTGAAAACAATTACTTTAAAGCTGTAGTTTGTTCTAAAGCTGTTTCATGTCAGATCTAGAAATAGCAATATTAACCACCAGGCCATGAGATGGGTTGTTTTTTTCCTCTTTTAGGTGGGAACAGCTGAAGAAAGGGGTGCCTCCCTTCTCTAACTTAATCTGAACTCAAAATAAGTTTTGTTGTCTTGTTATAACAGCCCTTTTTCTGAGTCACTGTATGAAAAAGAGACTGGGAAGCATTGGATATTGTAGATCAGACGCTTCAAAGCCAACTTTGACTTAGTTTTATGCGTGCTTCAGAGTAGACTAATGTACAATAGTATCCAGGAAACTCAGCCAGTGATTCATAAGAGTCCAAAATGTTCTCCTTAGGATGAATCATAGCAGCATAAATGATAGGATTGGAGAAGATCCTTTAGGTCATCCAGTTCAAAGCCTGTGCATCTTCCTCTTCACTAATCCCCACTAGGATTTCATCTACCCTGTCTTTGCAAACCTCTCATGCCCTTGACTCAGCCACCTCCCTGGGTAGTTTCTTCCATTGCCTAATTGTTTAACCTGAACATCTTTAAACCTCACACCATCATGCTTAGTAAGAACAATTTATAACTACAGAAAACGATCCTTTCTCCTCCCTTCTGCCATCATGCTCAAATATCATCCCTCCTTTTAAATGATTTGGGTTTTTATTTTCTTTCTGGCTGCATGAATAATAGAAAGTTGGGGTTTTTTAGCTGTCTTTGCTTCTCTCACTGTAGGTGATTTTCTTTGAACTTTCAGTTTTTGAGACACTAAAATACATTTTGATCTACAAATTAACTTTCTGTGACTCAATGATGTGTATACATTAAGTCATGCTTTTCAAGAGGCAAATTAACACCACAGTGTCTTTGTTTATAGAAGCAGCTTTCATGAGGGTGCTAATGTGTTTTGACTGACAAATATAGAAAACAATTTGAGGGTTTTAAATGACTGAAGGTGGAATCTGTTTTTGACCTCAGATATATGCAATCTCATGTTACTAATCAGGATATTAATTTAATCGTATATTTTAACTCTGTTTTAAAAACTTGCTTACAAAAACTCCTGGGCTTGCCTACTGCAGAGGAGTTAAAATTTATCACTATTATTTCCAAAATCAGCTGTTCATAGCTGTGTTGATAAGAGGCATAAACCTTTTAATATGCATTTGTCTAAGTGTGTGCTCAGACCAGTATTATTCTGATAGGATTTTGGGATGATCTATAAAATGAAACATTGAGAACTTCATAATGGGGGATCTGAAGATAGAAGAAAGCTCTTTTTTTCCCTGATGAAATGAGGTAAAGGAGCTTTAATGTACAGAATTTTTAATTTTACACCCTGTATTTCTTAGGATCTGCCTAAGCTTGTCAGAATATACTAATGAGAAACCTCTCTGATGTTAATCATCTCACCTACTGTGATGCAGCATGTGCCAGTTAGATCAATGTGTGAAATTTATGTTTTTCTCCTACATGACTAATAAATATTGCACGTTGAAAAAATGCAGGCTAGAGGGGAGAAGGCTGATTATTGCAAGCCACATTTTCATACGGCCTCCCGTTTTGGAGTTACACAATAAAAATAGCTTCAGTTGGTACATCACCTGTCAGCTCACCTCTCCCACAGTTTACTTATGTGGTAGTTCTTTGATCCATGCAGAAATATTCCAGGTTCCCTATAGCCGTGTATAGTGCTGGCGGGCAAAGTTGTGTGAAATTGAGGTAAATCCTGCTATATTACTTCAGTTCTGCCAGCCCATAATTACCGTTAACGCTAGCTTTAGTAGATCCACTGTGCTTGACGAGCTTGAAAGTAACCATTCACATTGCCCATTTTGGCATGCCAATTTGTAGAAGCAGACACAAGGGTTATTTGTAAGAAGTCAGCATCGTGGAAATACAGGTTTTGAAAGCATTGTCTTGGGCACTATTTTATGGCTCAAATATTTTTTTTTACGTTGTAATTTTATAATTACATTTTAATTTTTAACATGCTATGTTTTCAGCTTAATA